>JAKSZT010015808.1:325499-475626 GCA_026826555.1 Tolypeutes matacus | reverse complement strand
GACTCTCTCAGTTCCCTGGTGTGGTGGTTGTCCATCCTCACTTCTTCATTAGTAGTCTTGGGTGAGTCCAATGAACTGGACAGTAGGTGTTATAACTCCACTAAGGCTCAGGGCCCATCTGGCATATGGGCAGCCCAGAGATTCAAGTTTCTTGGACATACACCTATCAACTCCAGCTGGAACTATAGGTTCAAACAAAAGGGACAGAAGAGGCATGTGTAGAGAAGTCACATCTGAGTCTAACTCTGTCACACTTGGGAGCACAAACTCCACAGTAGGGCCCACTGACAAGGCACCAAACTCTGAAACTATCTGCCATGACCATAGGACTGGGTGCCTTCAAAGCCCTCAGAAGTCCTACTATTTGGAGTAATGTCTACTTTGGCAGTCTAAGAGATCCTGCTCTTCTATCCATATCGGACGCAGAGTCCCCTGCTGTTATCTCTCTGATTATCTCCCGACATACTTTGATGTCTCTTAGTGATATAAAATTATTTGTCTTTATATTTTCTCCCTGTTATTCAAGGTCTTTTTTCCAGTTGCATCACCAGCCATTGCTTGGTGGTAATCCCTCAGTGTCAGGGAGGCAAATCTTTGGGAGTCATGTCCCACATTGGGGAGAAGGTAATGCATGTATATGCTGAGTTCAGCTAGAAAGAGTCACATTTGAGCAATAAGGAGGCTCCCAGTAGGTAACTCTTAGGCATCCCACAACAATAGGCTAAGTTGCAGCTTCAGGAGCAAATACTCATGAACATAGTCATCAAAATCAAGGGCCCATCAATGGGCCATCTTTCTTCACTAGTCATTGCAACTATACTTTGAGCATTGTTGCTCTTCCATTAGAGAATGTAGCAGAGCACTCCAGGATGGGTTAAATATTCCTTTGGTTATGTGGCTCTCTACCCACTGTGGCAATGTCCCTTGAACATTTGTATACATTCATATAACTTATATGTAGGCCCACGTGAACTTCCTCCTAGATCCTCCATCACTGACACCCCACACCAATGCCCCTCCCCTGACACATTTGAAACTCTTCTGTGATCCAAAACCTTTTCAAAAATGAAGCCAAGAATATTGCCAAATACAATTAATAGGAAAATGAAATAGTAATGATAGGATTAAATGTAATAAATAAAGTACATAATAATTTAGAAAAACTAAAACTAAAATAAAGTAAAAAAAGAAAATTGGATTGTATTAGTCAGGTTCTCTCAGGAAACAGAATCAACAGGAGATATCTGTCAATAGTATGAGATTTTAAAAGAGTCTCTCATGAGACCATGGGGTTGTACAAGTCTAGGTTCCCCAAGCAGGCTGCAAACCAGGGGCTCCAATGAAAGTTCGATGAAAGGTCCTTGATGAGGTTCTGGGAGAAGTTGCCTGTCCAACGACGAGCTGGGAAATTCTCTCTGAATATTGAAATCACTTCCTCTTTTAAGGTATTCAACAGATTGGTAAAAGTGTCACTCATTGATGATGCAATCTCCCTGATGATGCAGATGTAATCAGCCATCCACACAGTAAACTCACTAGTGATTGAAGTCCATAAATTATCTTGTATTACAAATAGCCCAGTGCTTGCTGGAACAAACACTTGGACACAATTTCCTGGCCGAATTGACACATTAGCCTAACCATCACAGTCCACCCCTTGTCAATTCGGCAGTCATACACATTACCCTAAACCATTCTTAGTCTATTAGTAAAAACAATAACAGACAAGCATACATATATATTACCACCTAACAATGTTCAACTTCCCTGCGTACAACCAGAAATGCATTAATTCCCCACAGAACAGGGTTCAAGTCCTTGGGTAATATTTACTCTTAAACTTGACATCCTTAAATATTATGACATGGAATTAATACAATTTTTCATATGATAGGGGAAAAGGTTGGGGAAGAAAATGAAGAAATTCATTTTGTGTACATATACAGTCATACTCATAACGAAACATGGAAGAAGGGTTTATGACTATGACAGTCCTCATTTCTGTAACTGGTCATGTGGTCGAACTTCATATTTATCACTACCTTCTTCCACTACCCATTCCATGTTCCCATTACCTTCAGCAAGCACCTCAGCTGGCCGTGGTTCTTTGCCTGGTGGGGTGACTCATACTTTCATTCCCGAAGATTCTGGGCCATTGTTAGTCCTGCTTGAATTGGTTTGTTGCAGTTTTCCACTGGCTTTAATCACAGGGCATGGCAGGACTACAGGATGCCCTAGAGGATCTCCTGCATTCCAGGAAAACTCTTCTTTACCCCCATCATGTAGATGTAGTCCGATTTCCCCTGGATAGTCAGGATAAATCACCCAGGCCAATACACTAATAACCTTCTTTGCCTGTTGATTTACAGGTAAGAGGAGCCCAAAGTGTCCAAGTGGCAGTCTTCACTTCAAGTTCAATGGAATCATTGTTATGTTCCCTGGTGGCAGCACTCCTCCTTTTGGGATTAAAACGTGTAGACCAGCAGAGCTTAAGGTGGCAGGGAAAGGAAGTAAAAAATTTCCTCGTGGGTCACTAGGGGTAATAGTGAGTGGTGCCACTCTCATTTCCACCCCTTGATTCCTGGACCCATGAATCCTGGCTATGGGAAAAACAGCACCATGGAGAGGACACTGATTCAGAGAATACACAGCCTCCTGGAGAACATTGCCCCAGTCCAGCAAGGTATTGCCACCTAGTTGGCACCACAATTGAGTCTTCAAAAGTCCTTTCCACCGTTCTATAAATCTAACTGCTTCAGGGTAATGGGGAACATGGTATGACCAATGAGTTCGATGGGCATGTGCCCATTCACACACATCATTTGCTGTGAAATGGGTTCCTTGATCAGAATCAATGCTGTATGGAATGTCATGGTGGTAGAAAAGACATTTGGTAAGTCCACGGATGGTAGTTTTGGAAGAAGAATTGCATGCCGGAAATGCAAACCCATAGCCAGAGTACATGTCTATTCTAGTTAAAACAAATCACTGCCCTTTCCAGGGTGGAAGTGGCCCAACGTAGTCAACCTGCCACCAGGTAGCAGGTTGGTCACCTCGAGGAATGGTGCCTTGTCTGGGGCTGAGTGTGGGTCTCTGCTGCTGGCAGATTGGGAATTCAGCAGTGGCTGTAGCCAAGTCAACCTTGGTGGGGGGAAGTCCATGTTGCTGAGCTCATGCATAACCTCCATCCCTACCTCCATGGCCACTTGATTATTAAACTCTTCCTCTGGTGAAGTCACCCTCTGGTGAGCATTCATGTGAGACACAAATATGTTCATGTTTTTTTGCCCATGCAGAAAGGTCTGTCTACATAGCTCTTCCCCAGACTTCCTTGTCAACAATTTTCCAATCATTTTCCTTTCAAGTCCCTGACCATCCAGCCAAATCATTGGCAACAGCCCATGAATCAGTGTACAATTGCACCTCTGGCCATTTCTTCTTTCAAGCAAAATGAACAACTAGATGCACTGCTCGAAGCTCTGCCCTCTGAGAGGATTTGCCCTCACTGCTATCCTTCAAGGATGTCTCAGAAAAGGGCTGCAGTGCCTCAGTTGTCCACTTTCAGGTGGTACCTGCATATTGTGCAGAACCATCTGTAAAGCAGGCCCGAGTTTTCTAATCCTCAGTCAACTGATTGTAAGGGACTCCCCAAGAGGCCTAGGCTGTGGGCTGGGAAAGAGAGGGTTTCATGGCAGGGGTGGTCCAGAGTATCTAGGAGGAGCCAGCCAACATCATTATATTTTTTCACTCCACAAAATTCTGTTAAGGTGTTGAAAACACTTTCACCCAAATCCTGGCTTCTTATAACCATGGAAGTTGGGGAATCCAGTGATGCTATTTTGTGTATCTCTATTGCCAGCTCACTCCATGGACTGTAGGCAACCTCATTATTGGAAAGGGAGTCATTAGTATCCTTGACTCCAATTAGAGTGGACAGCCAATTACAAAACTCCTAGATCCACCTCAGCCATCACATGCTTAAGACTCTGTTCCTCAAGAACCACCCCTGGTACCAAGCTGTGTTAACATTCTCTCAGAAAACAGAAACAACAGGAAATATCTGTCAATAATATGAGATTTTAAGACTCTCTCATGCGACTTTGAGGATGCACAATTCCAGGTTCCACAGGCTGGCTGCAATCCAGAGGCTCTGATGAAAGTCTGATGAAAGGTCCTTGATGAGTTTCTGGGAGAAGTTGCCTGTCCAATGACGAGTTGGGAAATTCTCTCTGAATGTTGAAATCACTTCCACTTTTAAGGCATTCAACTGATTAGATAAAAGCATCACCCATTGATAATGCAATCACCCTATTTGATGCAGATGTAATCAGCCATCCATGCAGTAAACTCACTGGTGATTGAAGTCCATAAATGCTCTTGTATTACAATTAGCCCAATGCTTGCTGGAACAAACACCTGAACACAATTACCTGGCTGAGTATACACATTAGCCTAACCATCACAAGGATATTTAAAAAATAATGAAAACTGTTTAAAAATACAAATAATTTTTTTTTAATGTTTTGCCTTTCATCACTGTCATATTTGTTGTCCTGTCTGTACAGTGACATTTTCCTCCATTTCTTCCCCTGTGTCTTACTTTTTTTTATTTTGTCTTCAAAGAAATTTTAAGTCTCAGTAAAAGTCACATACAGAATATAGGGGACTCCCATATACCCAACATCTTCCCCTTTTCTTCCTTCCCATATTAATAATGATTTTACATGTGGATGGTACATTTGTTTCAACTGATGTACAGATATTGAAACATAGCTACGAACCGTACTCAATGGTTTACATTATGGTTTACATTTTGATGTTTATTAACATGGCCTGTATCCATCATTGCAAGATCATGGAGAGCACTTTCATTGTCCTCTAAATTCTCCTTCTTCCATCTTTTCTATTCCTCCCTCCTCCTTCCTTTGAGACCCATGGCGACCTCCAGGCTTCACTCATTGAAGGAAAAGATTCATAGATACTTGCACCAACACTGAGAGCTTGACACATTATTCTGTTTTCCCCTACTAGGGACAATCCATGCTCTCAAGAGACACCTTCCCCTCTGTTTGAGAACATATTGCACTTCCCCAGGAGGGGAGTCCAACTCCTCCCCACTCACCATGTGAGTCTCCACCCACTGATACAGCACACTATGGCAAAACACTCACTCACACATTCTCTAGTAGACTGCCGCAGGTGTGCCCTGTCCCAAATGCCCACCCCTTCCAACATCCTAAACCAGTAACCCTTTCTTGACTGTGGCCACTGTCTCCACATTCATATAATTTCTTCTTTCTTAGAATCACAAGAAGCCTATGATAGAATACCATTAAGTCCACTCTTCTCCCTATTACATTTCTCAGTCCTGAAAATTCTGGGATGGTGATGCCCACTACACCTCTAAGTGAGTGGGGACTTCAATCCCACATGGCTGATGAATGGGACTCCCTTGCTTGCAGTTGTAGACTTTCTCGGGTCTCTGCTGTGGTGGTTGTCCATTCTCACCTCCTTGTTAGATGTCTTGGTTGAGTCCAATGAACTGGAGAGTAAGTGTTGGAACTCTGCTGAGGCTGAGGGCCCAGCTGGCAAATGGACAACCCAGAGATTCAAGTCTCTTTTACGTACATGTACCAACTCCAGCACCAACTATAGGTTCAAATAAAAGCGACGGATGAAGTAGTGTAGACAAGTCACATGTGAGTCCAACTCTGTCACACTCAGGAACACAAACTCTAAAGTAGAGTTCTGTTCAAATCACTTGCCTATTTTTCAAATGGGTTGTTGGTGTTCTTTTTAATTTTTTGAGATATAGGATTTCTTTATATATGCTAGATATTAGGCTCCTATCAGATATATGATTGCAAAATAATTTCTCCCATTTATAGACTGTCTTTTCACTTTCTTGACAAACTCTTTGAGGTGCAAAAGTTTTAATTTTGAAGAGGTCTCATTCATCTATTTTTTTATTTCAATGCTTGGCTTTGGGTGTGAAGTTCATGAAGCCATTTCTTATCAAAAGTTGTTGTAGATTCTTCCCTACATTATCTTCCAAGGTCTTTATGGTCTTGGCTGTTATATTTAGATCTTTGATCCATCTTGAGTTGTTTTTTGTACAAGATGTGAGGTAGTGTTCATCTCTCATTCTTTTGGATGAATGTCCTGTTCTCCAAGCACCATTTGCAGAAGAGGCCATTCTTTCCAGTTGGGTGGGCTTGGTGGTCTTGTCGAATATCAGATGACTGTATATGAGATGATCTATATCAGAACTCTCAATGCTGTTCTATTGGTCAGTACGTCTAACCTTGTGCCAAAACCATTCAGTTTTGACCTCAGTAGCTTTATAGTGTGTTTTAAAGTCATATAGTATGATTCCCCTGATTTCATTTTTCTTTTTCATTATGTCTTTGGCTACTGAGGGCCTCATGCCCTTCCAAATAAATTTCATAGTTATTTTTCCATTTCAGTAAAAATCTTCTGTTGGGATTATTGGGATTGCATTACATTTGTAGGTTAGTTTGGGTAGGATAGACACCTTAATGGTATTTAGTCTTTGTATCCATGAACAGGGAATAGTCTTTAATTTATTTAAGTCTTCTTTAATTTCCATTAACAGTATTGTGTTTTCTTTGTATAAGTCATTTACATCTTTAGTTAAATGTATTACTAGCATGGGAATCCCTGCAATTTCTGTGTAACATTTAGATAATCTAAGCCCCTTTTAATATATATATATATATATATATATAACATTTATGTAAGCAAATGCACATATATGCATATATATTTATATATCATTTTACAAATATTGGTTTGTATTGTGAAAAATTTGATTTTTACCAACAATTAAAAAAAAATTATTACTAGGTATTTGATTATTTTAATTACTATTTTAAATGGTATTTTTTTCTTTATTTCCTCCTCAGCTTGCTCATTATTTGTGTACAGATATGCTATTGATTTTTGTGTGTGGATCTGATAACCTGCAACCTTAATGAACTCATTTATAAGTTCTAGAATCCTTGTTGTAGATTTCTCAGAGCTATATATAGGATCATGTCATCTCCAAGTAGTGTAATTTTTTCTTCTTCCATTACAATTTTGATGCCTTTTATATCTTTTTCTTGCCTCAATGTTCGAGCAAGTACTTCTAACACAATGTTAAATAGGACCAGTGATAGTCTGCATGCTTGTATTGTTCTTGATCTTAGAAGGGAAGCATCTAAGATTTCACCATTGTATATTATGTTTGCTGGGGGGTTTTCATATATAACTTTTATCATGTTCAGAAAATATCCTTGTATTCCTATCTTTGCAGTGTTTTAATCAGGAAAGTGTACTGCCTTTTGTCAAATGCTTTTTCTGGGTCTATAGAGATAATCATGTGATTTTTTTCTTTCAATCTTTTAGGTGGTGTATTACATTGATTTTTTTTTTTTTTATGTTGAACCATCTTTGCATATCTGGGATGAAATTCAATTGGTGGTTGTATAATTCGTTTGATGTGTTGTTGAATATGATTGGTAAGTATTTTGTTGAGGATTTTAGCATCCAGGTTCATTAGAAAGATTGGTCTATAGTTGTCCTTTCTTGTTTTGTCTTTGTTTGGCTTTGGTATTAGGGTAATGTTGGCATCATTGAGTGAGTTTGGCAACAGTACTTCTACTTCTATATTTTGGAATACTTTAAGCAGGATTGGTGCTAGCTCTTTCTGGAATATTTGGTAGAATTCACCTGTGAAGCCGTCTGTTCCTGGGATCTTATTAGCTCCGTAGTTTCTGATGACTGATTTTATCTCTTTACTTGTGATTCCTCTATTGAGTTAATCAATTTCTCCTTTTGTCAGTGTAAGCTGCTTGTGTGTTTCTGGGAATTTGTTCATTCCCTCTAAATTATCCTTCTTGTTGGCATATAATTTTTCAAAGTATCCTCTTATGATACTCGTTATTGCTGTGTCATCAGTGGTGATAGCCCCTTCCTCGGTTCTTATTTCATGTATTTGCATCTTCTTTCTCTTTTTCTTTGTTAGTCTAGATAAGGGTTTGTCAATTTCATTGATCTTCTTGAGGAACCAGCTTTTAGTTTTATTTTTTCTAGTGCTTTCTTATTTTCTATTTCATTTAGTTGTGCTCTAATCTTTGTTATTTCCTTCTTTCTTCTCCCTTTGAGGTTGGTTTATAGTTATTTTTCTAATTCCTCCAAATGTGCTGTTAGGTCTTAAATTTTAGCTCTTTCTTTTCTTTTTTTCTTTTTCTTTTTTCTTTTGGTATATCCATTTATGGCTAAGAATTTCCCTCTCAGTGCAGTTTGCTGTATCCCATAGGTTTTGATATGTTGTGTTGTCATTTTCATTCATTTCAAGGTAGTTACTGATTTCTTTTGAAACTTCTTCCTTGGTTCACTGATTGTCTAAGAGTGTGTAGTTTAACTTCCCTATCTTTGTACCTAATCTGGTTCTCTGGCCCTTACTGATTTCCAGCTTCATTCCACTGTGGACAAAGAGATTGCTTTGTATAATTTCAATCTTTCTTAGTTCTTTGAGGACTTTTCTGTGGCCTTGTTGGTGGTATATTTGGAGAATTATCCATTTGCCTCAAGGAAAATGTATATTCCCTTGTATTTGGGTGTAGTGTTCTGTATATGTCTATTAGTCTAGATCCTATAATGTATTATTCAAAGTCTTTTTTCTTTTTGAATCTCTATTGAGAAGGTCTGTCTAATGGTGATAATGGTGTATTAAAATCCTTCACAATGATTGTAGAGGCATCTCTTTCTCTACTTTTTAACCAGTTTTTGCGTCATGTATTTTTAGGTGCACTGGTTAGGTGCATAAATGTTTATGATTGTTCCTTCTTCTTGAAGGATTACCCCTTTTACTGATATTATAGTGTCCGTCTTTGTCTCTTGCAATAGTTTTACATTTGAAGTCTATTTTGCCGTATATTGGTATAGCTACACCCACTATTTTTTGGCTTTGTTTGTTTGTAATATTGTTTTTCAGCCATTCACTTTCAGCCTCCTTAAATCCTTGGGTCTAAGGTTTCCTAGACAGCCTATAAATGGTTCTTATTTCCTTATCTATTCTGCCCATCTGTGTCTCTTGACTGCTGAGTTATTTCATTAACATTCAGTGTTATTACCTTAAGGAATTACTTCAATAAGCCACATTTTCTTTGGCTTTATGTATGTCATATGTTGTTTTTATTCCTCTTCCTTCTTTTCAGTTGTCCTTACACTCTCCTCCAAAGTTCTCATTACTGTTTTTTCTTTTCAACTTGCAGAACTCCCATTAGTATTTATTGAATTGCAGGTTTCTTATTTGCATACTCTGTTATGTTCTATTTAACTGTGATTATTTTGAACTCTCTAACAATTTTGAATGCCAGCATTGCTGGATAAAGAATTTTGGCTGGAAATTTTTTTCTTTTAGTACATTAACTATCTCATACCCCTGCCTTCTTGCATCGATGGTTTCAGATGAGAAATGAACACTTAATCTTATTAAGTTTCCCTTTTATGTGATGGTTCTTTTTTTTCTCACTGCCTTCAGTCCTTCAGTTCTTTCTCTTCTTTTCCTGAGCAGATTACAGTTTAACATGTATATGTCTTGGAGTAGATCTGTTGGGATTTATCTGTTCTTTAAAAATAAAAATTCAAAAAATCTGCCTATATCTAACAAAAATACTGTAATATTTTCATCAATAACCAATATATCACAACAATATTAAGTATCATTAATAAGGGTATTTTTTATTTCGAGCCACAAAAATATTCTGTAATTCATTGTGGTGATGAATGCGAAACTCTGTGATAAACTGACAGCCATGGACTGTAAGATATGGAAGAGGTGTTTGGTGGGTGAATAAAACTTTTAAAAAAATATGCTAGTGTTACCCAAAGTAATCTATGCATTCAATGTTATTCCTATCAAAGACCCAGTAGGCCTAAGGGAAGAAACAGAAACTCCAATCATCATTCATAAGGAATTAAAATTCACCAGAACAGCAGTATCCCCTTAGGGTGTTATAGTTGTTTACATCTTTTCTCTTTGCTTGTTTAGATTGTGTACTTTTTGAGAGGGCACACAGTATCTTTTTCTCCTTACCACACTTAGAAAGTAGTTTAGTGTTTACCATACAGTATTGCTGAATAAATATTTGTTGAATAACAGAGAAAACAAATGGTTGTGTGACATGAACAGATATTGTTAAGTATGAGGGAGAAAGGAGAAGCAGTGAGACAAGAGGAAATCCTCTTGAGAGAGGGTGGCTCCACTTATGAGAGCCAAATCCAAAGGAGACAGAATGGAGACATAACATATTTTAGCATATCCATAATCTTTCTCCAAAATCATTATGGGAAATCATTATGGGAAAGCTGGCAATACTAGAGCCCCCACCTAAAGAGAGGTGACCTTCTCCTGGGATGTAAATGTCTGGAGGGATAAGCGATGAACAAGGAGCTCCAAAGCTGTCTCAAGGGACAAAGCTGGCACAAGTTTGCATTGTGCATTCCTTTCTTACCTCCAGAGAAGTAAGTATCTCAGGGAGTATTGAGACAAGAGAATACTTCATTAATGCAGCTCATGATAATGGAGTCCCTAATGGCTCAGAAACTCTAAATGCTTCTCTGTCACTATATCAAGTCTAATTTACTAATCTCTGGTGAAGAGAAAACACAATTTTGTTTTCTAGAGACCTCGTGAGTGGTTCCATCTCCTTTTTCTTCCTGAGGGCAGTAATTTCAACTTCACTCATCATTCAAGGAAGAATCTGCATTGGTCAACTTGGAAGTTGCCTTTATAATTTCAGGGTGAGTTACACAATCTTCACAGGTGATGGGGGAATAATTTTGGCTCCATGGATTCCTTTTATTGATTGTAGTTTTAAGGGAATTAACAAGTTATGACCTAAGAGAAAGCTTAAAATGCCACATCCTGCCTTCTTAAAAAGCCTGAGTGGAAATAGATAGCAGATACACTAAAATATTTTATTTTTCCAGTCTTTCTCCTCTGGCTTCTCACTCTTGGATCTTCCCTCTCTCAGCAGTAATTTTCCTTGTTTCACTCATTTTTTTCTCTTCAATTGTTGAAAGCATTTGTTTAACAACATTCATTCATTTTTCTTTCTTTTAATTATTCAACGAATATTTAGTCATCAATTACTTCATGATGAGTTCTAAATATTTTTCTGGGAATAAAGAAATGAGTAAGACTTTGCTTCTCATATTAAGGAGATTACATCCAAATGGAGGTATAGACATAGAAATGAGTATATCCAATATCCTGAAATAGCTCTGAAATCTTGGAAGATTTCAGCAAAATCTTCTGTTTTGTTGAAATAAAACTCTGTGGAGGTTAGTGAAGGATTCACAAGGGAGCTTTAAATTTTACTGAGCCTTGAAGGAGGAATTGGAGTAATTTCTGGAGGAGAAAGGGTAGAAGCACACCAAGAAGTGTTGACAGGGACACAAATGTGCTGACATTTTAAAAATAATTCTTCATGATCTGATGAAAAATGAGGGGTAGACATTTGAAAGTGGAACATGAGCCTGGCCAGGTTGGCAGCAGCAATATATAAGAAAGATCCCTGTGTTTTGCCCTCAAGAGGGGTATTTATGTTTGGAGTTATTTGAGAGTCAGTGCTGGCTTATAGGAGGGGATGCTCATGAAAAGTTTTGCCCTGAGGAAGGCTCACTCTGGGTCAATGTGAGTATTGCTGTTGAAGATGAAGGATGGAAATAGCACAATGGATGTGGGGAACGTGTGGGGAGTGAATGTATGTATGGTTGAATCATGAAGTATAAAATATTGGCTATTAATACTAAGCACAATGTCAGGCATTTTATAGTCATTTAATTCTTTCAAATACTCTATAAAATCAGTTTCATTTCTCTGATTCGAGGGATGAAGAATGTGAGACTTACAGCAATGTGATATTCTTGTATAAACCATGTAATTGTGTCTATGTGAATCTTGGAATTCAATATTCCTACGATTTTGCATTTCACTAATAATTTTAATTCTTAATAAACTAAATATATTAGAACAGAGTTAGATTTACAGAAACATTGCAAGAATTTGCAATTCTTTTCTAATCCCCTTTCCCTTGCTCTTAATATCTGCCGTTCAAAAGAGCACTTAACATTTATTTGTCATAAATTCTTAGCGTCTTTGTGACAGTGACAGCTTCTCAGACACTCTTTGTTTTGATAACCTGGATAGTTTTGAGGAATGGAATTCAGGTATATTGTAAAGTATCCCTAAGTTAGAATTTTCTCATGTTCTTCTCCTTATTAAACTGGACTTATGGGTTTTTGGAGGAAAACACCAGAGGTAAAGTGTCATTTCATCACATCATATCCAGGGTGCATCATATTAATGTGACTAATCATTGTTGAAGTTTATCTTGGTCAACAATGTTTTGAGGTCCCTCTGAATGAAGTTTCTCATTTCTCTGCCTTTCCTCAGATCACCATTGGAAAGATTCATGAAGAGGTATTCATGAGAGTGATTTATGCACCATGGGCTTGAGAGAGGAATAGACACATAAATTATTGAATTCTTCTGCATGAGGGATTTGTCTCTTCTTTTTTACTTAATCAATTTTTTTTGTATCAAGATGGATTCATGACATTTCTTTCATACTTTGGGTTCTGATGCAATACTACTTTACTTGTTTAATTTGTTATGCTTTGGGCCATGGGATTTCTTCCAGGTGCACATTGTGTCTCTTTACTATGACCCTATCATTGAGGGGTTTATTTTAGTACCTATTTACTCCTTGGTACTACAAGATATCCAAAGTGTTTCTTTCATATTTCTGTCCTTGATTCAGCAATTTCTCAAAGAAGACACTTATGTAGAATGGTGTTAAATTCTAAAGGCTGGGCACTATTTGTGATCTTTTCTTCTGAGGACTCTAGGCCATCTCTGCAGAGAGTATAAGGAAATACATGAGTGTATACTAAGCTTGTACCTATGAATGTCTAGAAATATGTCTGCATACAACCCTCTGCATTTATATTCACCTACATATGAGTTCATACTCTTGTGTCTAACTCTAAAGCATTATCACATAGAACATCCTAATCCCTCCCCTTGCTTATCTGTAAGCATCTACTTCACAGTGGGAAATATATTCCCTCATCTCTCATTTGTCTATGAATTACTTGATTCCAATGTACATATATACAATTATTAGACTTGTTAATCCATACATATTGGGATGCTACTTTACTAGAGTACTATACTTATGCACAGCTACTTTAGACTTCAGTTTATAGGCTTCATTCATAGCTTATATTACTTTTTCAGCACCTTTGCTCTCAACCCCTCTTGTCAGTGCAAATTATACATTTTTATATAGTTTCATAGATTTGCAACATTTTCATTCTATGTGGGATTCTCTTGACCTTGTAAATGATTTTTTACTTGCATACATAAGGTTCACTCTTTGTGTTTCAAGTTCAAGGGGTTTTTAACAAATGCCTGATGTCATGTGTCTACAATTACACAATACACAGAATAGATGCATTGTTCTAAAAATTGCCCTGTGATTCACCTTGTCAGTCCTCCTTCTCTCTCCTCATCCTCTGGCTACTTCTAGCATCCTGTTGTAGCATTGTTTAGCCTTACCCAGAATGTCATATAGTTGATACCATCATATACAGCATTTTAAAACTGGTTTCTTGTAATTAACAATAATCACTTAAGATTAGTCCATATATTTTTGGCTGGATGGAAACATTTCTTTTCATCTCAGCAATGTTCCATTTTATAGACACAGCACTGTGAGTTCATCTATTAACCTATTGAAGAACATCTTTTTCACTTTCAGATTAGGAGACAACAAAAATAGTTGCTATAAACATTTGCGTGTGGGATTTTTGTAGACTCAAGTTTTCATATCAGCCATATACATACCTTAAAGCATAATTGCTGGATTGTATGGTAAGACTAGGTTTAGTTTAACTTGAAACTGCTAAACTGTCTTCTGGCTGAACCATTTTGTGTTCTCAATGGCAATGCGTGAGAGATGTGCTATTGCACATACTCAACATCTATTGATATTGTCAGTGTTTAGGTTTTAATGTCTTGTAATAAGTGTTAATGTAGTGTAATAAGATATGTCATTGTGGTTTTAATTTTGCACTTCCCTAATGAAAAATGATGTTGAGCTTTAAAAAACTTTATTTATTTATTTATTTTAATTTTTAAATGTTAAAGTAGGTTTAGGTTACATAAATGTTACATGACAATGTAGGGGTTTCCCATATGCCCCCTCTTCCCACTCCCACTCTTTCCCATATTAGCAATGTCTTTCATTAGGATGGTACATTTCTTACAATTGATGAACACATATTGAAGGATTTCTTCTAAGCGTGGACTATAGTTTACATTATAGTTAACAGTCTCTTCCACGCAATTTTAGGTTATGACAAAATGTATTATGGCCTGTATAGGTCATTGCGATATCATGCAGGACAATTCTAATGTCCTGAAAATGACCCCGTGTCACACCTGCTCTTCCATTACCCTCCACTCAGAATCTCTGGTGGCAATTGTCTCCATATAAATGATATAAGTTCTTCCATTGCTAGAATAATAATAAGTCTATTTAAGTCCATTGTTCATTCCCAAATCGAGAATTTTGGGATTGTGATGCCCACCCTATTTCTAATTTACAGGGGGCTTAGAACCAATGGAGCAAATGGTTGGAACTATCTTGCTTGCAGTTGCAGACACTCTCTGTACCTTGTGTTGGGCGTTGTCCATCATCATCTACTTGTTCATTTTCCTGGGTGAATCCAAAGAACTAGAGAGTAGGTGTTGAAACTCTGCTTAGATTCAGGATTTAACCAGCACTTGAAAAGACCAAAGATTTGACTCAAGGACATATAATTAACAGGTATAGTGGTAATTATAGGCTCAAATAAAATGGAAAGAAGAGCCATGTGTTGGGAATCTATAAATGAGTCTAACTCTTTTACACTGGGGAACATAAATTCCAAAGTAAGTTCCACTGATAGGGTGCTGAATTCCTGAGATTCTCTGCTATGCTTATAGTGTCTAGATGTCTCTAGAGCCACCAGGATCCTTGCTGTTTGACTGCTCACTGTGGCAGTCAATGAAATCCTGCTGAGCCATGCATAAGCTAAACCTCTGGAATGGTCCCCCAACTCACTTTGAAATCCCTTAGTCATAAAATGTCATTTGTATTTAATATTTCCCCCTTTTTGTCAAGGTCCTTTTCCAGATGCATTTCTAGTTGGCACTTGGTAATATTACCTAGGTGCCAGGGAGTTTGAGCTCCTTTATCTATGCTTATTTGGGAAGTGCATATCTTCTTAGAAGAGGATTCTGTTCAGATCTTTCACCCATTTTTTAAAATTCAGCATTTGCTTTCTTATTTTGTGGTTTTAAGAGGAATATGTACATATTTGTACAAATCATTATCGGACATGTTTTATAAATATTTTTTCCAGATATCTAAAATTTTTTAATCCCTTATCAATATATTTCACAGAGCAGAAATTTTATATTTGAATAAAAACTAACATAAATTTTACTCTCTCATGGATCATGCTTCGGTTGCTATATCTAAAAACTCATTACCATAACATGGGCCCCTAGATTTTCTTTATGTTTTATTCTAGCTCTTTTACAATGAATTTTACTTTTAAGTGATATGATTCATTTTGATTTAATTTTTGTGAAATGAATAATATCTGTGCCTAAGTTCCTTTTTTGTTTGGCATTATTTCATCCTATTGTTCCATCTCCACTTGTTATGAAGACGATACTTTCTACATCGAATTGCCCTTGTCTTCTGTGAAACATCAGTGGACCCCGCTTGTGTGGGTTTGTCTATTTAATCAATAAGATTCTGTTTAAATATTGTGTTTTTATAGCAAGTGTTGCAACCAGGTAATGTGTTTCCTAATACTTTGCTCTTCTCTTTCACAATTTTGTCACAGGGTACAAAAACACTGGTCATTCTGTTTGTTGATTAAAATAGTCTGAGAGAATTTGTAATGGAAAATATTGCCTTGACAAAGTGTTTTCTATTACAGACAAGGATTTCTAGTCAGCAAAAGTATCAAGGAGAAGCAGGAACATATGTTTTCCTTGACATTTTCAGTTAAGGGCACTAAATCTATATAAAATCAATAAGAATATTAACTTAATGTGTTATAATACGAAGCATACCATTTATTACATATTTCTGATAATTGCTGTGTCTGAAATTGCATTGCTCTGATATCTATCAGGAAATTCATCATCTACATGGAAAGAGAAAACCACACATATCTTTTAGAATTTATCCTCCTGGGTATCTCAGAAGATACAGAAATGCAGCCCCTCCTCTTTGTGCTGTTCCTGTCCATGTACCTGGTCACCTTCATGGGGAACCTGCTCATCATCCTGGCCATCATCTCAGACTCCCACCTCCACACACCCATGTACTTCTTCCTCACCAACCTGTCTTTTTCAGATATCTGTTTCACCTCCACCAGTGTACCAAAGATGCTGCTGAACATCCAGACAGAAAGCAAAATCATAACTTTTGAAAGCTGCCTCAGTCAAATGTATTTTTACATGCTTTTTGGAGCATTAGATAACTTCCTCTTAACTGTGATGGCCTATGACCGCTTTGTGGCCATCTGTCACCCCTTGCACTACATGGTCGTCATGAACCCCCGGATTTGTGGCCTCATGCTGCTGGCATCCTGGTGTTTGAGTGTTCTGGACTCCCTTTTACAATACCTAATGATTGGAAATCACCCACTTTTTCTGTGAAATTAATCAGGTACTCCAACTTGCTTGTTCTGACACCTTCCTCAATGACCTATTGCTGTATTTTGCATCTGGACTTCTGAGTGGTATTCCAATTACTGGGATTGTTTTCTCTTACTACAAGATTGTATCCTCCATTTTGAGAATTTCAACATCTGGGGACAAGTATAAAGCATTTTCTACTTGTGGGTCTCACATCTCAGTAGTGACCTTGTTTTATGGTACAAGTCTTGGAGTGTATCTTAGCTCTGCTGCTACCCAAAACTCAAGGGCTAGTGGAATAGCCTCAGTGATGTACACGTTGGTCACTCCCATGCTGAACTCCTTTATCTACAGTCTTAGAAACAAGGACATAAAGCAGGCCTTTTAAAAGCCGAGAAACAGTCTTTCTATAAGGAATTATTTGTCTCAAGTTTAGAAAAGTGCTCATAATTGACAGAAGACTATCACTGGAAGATCTAAATCTAGATTCTTTATAAGTGTATAGAAAATTAATTTGTAATTTGCCAAATAATAAACTTCTATTTATTTAAAGTTTTATAGCAAAAACACCTCTTTATTCTGTATTATTGTACATAATGTGATCTTTCTTATTGTATTCCCTGGTATCAGTATTTAAGGGCAGAAACTGCTGCCCGGATTTCCAGCAGTAAAATTTTTAATGCAGGTAATTCTGTATATGTACAATTATAGCAAGTTCTGGGTTGATGAAGGTATACTGCAGTTACTGCCAGATGGACCAAGTGTTTGATTTATATGATTTTAGTGAAAAATAATCACTCATAGCAAAGGCTGTGTACAAGCTACCAGGTTTTTGTTCATTGGCTCCAGAAAGAAGTCATATCCTGAAGTGGAGACATTGTCTGACTGGCTTACATTAATCCACATTCTATCTCCTTTTTCCTGCACATTGTCAATCATAAATTGAGTGAGGTTGTAATCAACAGCGCAATCCTTAATTCTTCAAACTTTGATGGTCTCAATAATTTCTGTGATTCTTCATGTGAGGTAGGGTTGTCTCTTTAAAAATTATTTTCAAAGTTAAGGACATTTTCAGGAAATTTCTCTCAGCACTTCCTACAATAATAGTTCACATTTACAGATAAAAGCAATGTGGTGTTTTCTCCATTTCCTACTATATATTTTTAAACAATTAAAGCCAGATATTAGTCATAATTGCAGGTGTTTATCTACATCTACTGTGCACTTTGTGAGGTAGACTAAGGTGAATGCTTTATTCATTACGTGATTCTTGGGCCATCATTACAAACAGCAAATCAGAGTGGCATTTTGGAATTAGTGATTTCTCTGAGCTGTTGGTCATTTTTGAAAGTAATTATTTATTTATTTGCATTCACTTCTCATTCTTTGGGAAAGCTTTGAATACATTTTCATTTTGTAATTTATTAAGACACAGATTCAGAATCTGATGTCATACTCGTCAGAACTGTAATTTTCTTGGAAAGATATTTAATTCATGAAGTTTTATAAAATTTCTCTGATTTGGTTGCACCATAATCTGAGAATTAAAAATCCTCAGCTTGTCATTTCCTTTTGGAAGTCTCTCCTGTGAAAGTAAGAGCCTCACCTCACTCCACATTCCTTGAATTATGATTCCCAGCAAAATCATTTTTCACATAAACCAGTCAGTTTGTCAAAATCTTTCCTAGGCATTGTCTTTAGGAATTAATGCAAATAATATATTCTGAATAATCTTTCCAAGCTATACATACACAATCATGTACATTTATCCAGTGGAAATAGTGTCATTGGTATTCTCACTCCCAAATATTTTTTTTATCAATTCCCAGATTCATATCCTGCAAGACTGTGCTTGTGCAATCAGTTCTTGCATAAAATAATTTACATGTGTGGCTTCTTTACAAGCAGAAATATCTTTCCAAATAAAATAAAGTTTTTAATAATTTTGACATTAGTCCATTGTTAATTTTTGGGAATGAACAATGAACTAAAGTAGACTTATCATTATTCTATTATACACTTACTATTGTTTTAGATATGGAAGAACTTTTATCATTGATATAAAGGCAGTGGCAACAAGAGATTCTGAGGGGAAGGAAATAGAAGAATTGGAGTAATATGGGGGTATTTTAAGGACATTGGAATTGTCCTGCTTGCTATTGCAATGACAGATACAGGCCATTATATATTTTGTCATAACTATAAAATTGTGCAAGACAGAGTAAACTAAAATCTAAATAAAAGTCCATGTTTAGTAGCAGTCCTTCAATATATTTTCCTCAATTATAACAAATGTATCACACTAATGAAAGATGTTGTTGATGTGGGAAAGTATGGAATGGGAGGGGGTAGAACCTATGGGAATTCTCTATATTTTTTATGTAACATTTATGTAATCTAAATCTTCTATAAAAATAAAAATAATTAAATAAAAAAGAATTTTGAGAAATAACTTAAGCATGCATACTCATATTATTGAAGAAGCTAGATTTATGTGTTTCAAGTAATTGGAAGTATAGAAAACACTGAAAAACAGATAGGGTAAGAAAGTTGATACTTCTGTTACCATCAGGAACACTGTGTCATCAAGAAGATGCCAGTAAAATTATTGGCTCCATTAATATGCCTCCTTTCTGCAATCAGTTAATAGGAGGCTCATGCCTATAAGGATTGATTAAATAGGCACTAAACCTGCTAGTTCCCCATCCTCTGGAGGACAGGAACACAAGCCAGAAAGAGGCAGAAAGGGCTGCAGAGAGCCATGTACCTCCCGCACCTCACACCGGGTATGGTGTAGACTGGATGATGGATGTGAAATTTACTTATATTTTGAATGTAAATTAGGAGAGAGGGTGATTGTATTTCTTTCAAAATTCCCTAAGAACCTTCTCTGTTGCCCTTCTAAATACTTTTCTGATGCATTGATTCATATGCAAGATTTTTTAAGCACAATTCATGAGTGAGTGATGGAATGCTTTTCAACTCTGCTATATCCTCCAAGAACTCATGTACTTACATAGATCTTTACTTCCTTCCTGATTATTGCATATTCTGTTTTTCTCTCAAAGGAAAAAATTATTCCTGGTTTTGTCAATAGAAGTTTACTCTTCTCCAGGACCCTAAAATCTGTGGAAACAATAATGATTCACTCTAAACTGAGTGTAGAAATTTGTTCTGATGGAAAACTAAATTTACTCTTTAAGAAACTATAAATGGCTTCAAGAAAAAAAAATCACATTGTCGGCTAACAGTGAAACTTAAGTGCAATTTAGTTTTTTTTAAAAAAGTTAAAACTTGAAGAGTGACCTTAAAATATAGATTTCAGCTAAGGAAATTTCCATAAATTGAGTGAGGGATAAAGACTATGTTACAGAGGGAAATACTAATATTTTTTCTGGAGAAGTAGGAGACTTGATTGCTGCCTATAAACCATGAAATATATGTTATATAGAAGGCAGAAAAGACTCATTTTGAGTGAGCTCTGTTTTGTTCAATTGTATTATGTTGTTTAAATAGAATAATGATTTTGAGACCCTACCATGAGAAATTTAGAAAAGGTGAACACCGTCATTTGAAGATTAACTGCCCAGCATGGGGAAGTGAGAATAAACACCCTCAGGTCCAGGGAACATCATTTAAACTAAGACACAGTAGAAAACAGTAACAGAGGATTTACTTCAAATAATGCACCATAATAATGTAGCCAGTGTCAAAGTGAGTTTATGTCACACATAGGGGCAATGATTCCTTCCTCCACTGCCAGGAGCTGAGTTTCCAAGAGAAGCAAATGCTAGAGTAAGAGTATTGGATGAGTAGATCCTGGATTTCATCTCCTAGTGTCTTTCCCCAATGATGCCATTCTCATTTCCCCTCACTTCCAGATCACCCTTCTCAGAATATTTGGAAGCACACACATTGCTCTGAGATACATCAACCCAAAGATGGTTACAAATGTGTTTCATCTCCTGGAGATTCCAGGATGAGGATATTTTACATTTATTTATTATGCAAGGAGAAAAACACCAGTGGAACAAAAAAATCACTGGAATGAACCACAGAAATTTTCTTTTGCTGTGGGAAGAAAATGTCATGGGAGGGAATTCTTTACTGGTAGTAACTGCAGAGCAGGTCCAGCTGGTGGTAGCATCCTGAGCCTACAGCTCCTGGGGATTTCTTTTTTCTTGTTGTTTACTTTATTTGTCCTCTTTTGATTGCACAAGGAAAATAATAAAGCTACTAAAAATAATAATTTTTTTGTTTTGTGTACTATGAGCTCTGAACAAAATACATGTTAATCATGAAAACCTGACTGCCCATATCTGTCACACTTCCCTGCCCCGTATTCTCCTTCTTATCCTAACATCTTTGCTGTGATCCAGGGACAAGGACATGGGGTTCCAGGATATCTCTTCTGTGCCCCTCCCCACCCGCAGGCATCTGTACCTTCCCAGGGATCCTCAGAGCTGCTGCTGATCTCCACAGACAGGGATGCGAATCCCGGGTTGCAGCGACAGGCGGTGGTGTTGATACACGTGGGATGCTCGGAGCACCACAAGGCACAGGTTGCTGTGGGGAAGACCCATGGATTGGAGGACGCCCACTGCCCCCTGGTGACCAGAGAGTAGAGTGGGGAGGGCGTGGCTGCTGTTAGAAGTTCAGGGAACTCGCTAGGTGTTTCGGTTGGAAAGGACAGTTCCTCTTATCCCCAGAGAAAGGGTTTCCCTGAGCCTCAGTGCCAGAATCAACCCCCTGTCCCCACATCTTTCTGCACTCAGGGTTCACTCCCCAGCTTAAGTGACTAATGGGGTTTGCTGCAAAAGCTCACCTGTAGGCTTCTGGGCTGCAGCTCCCAATGACAATAGCAGCAGCACAGAGAGCCCTGGAGCAGAACAATAGACACATGAAAGAGGACACTCAAGCTCCAACTTAAACTGCTCTTAGTTTCATAAAACCAGTAAATAAATGGCAATCAAGTAGACCAACATATAAGGACCACCTACTAGATTCCAGGTATTATCCTAAGCATGGAGTAAAATAAAGACTAATCAGAATCAAGCTGACCTGGCTGATATCAGTTTTCAACAATGATGTCATTATCCCTCATATCATTCCATGACCCACACAAAGGCTGTAGACTACATGAAAGAGTTTTGACATTTTTCTCAGCACTTTCAAGTTTGGAGAGAATTTGGTTATCTAATCTCAAAGCAAACATAAAATAGGCGGTAAAATGAAAAATCCCTATTAAATCACGAAGTTTGCCGTAAGAATCGATTTCACCAACTCCTCCTTTAGAACATAATATAAATTTAATAACATCCTTCTTGAAATTTCTTACTTGCTCTCCTCTGTAGATACAGTGGGAATATCAGCTAGGAATCAAGCCAAAGTCAGGTAAGGGTCACAATCAGAATAAATAGCCCCCAGATAGCCTTCATTGTCTATAGCCATTGTCATATTTCTCCGTACCTGGCAGAAGCCGTCAAGATTCACTTGTCCAAGCATGGAGACCTGCAAGCCCAGCCATGGAGGACTTGCGATTTTGGTCTGTGAGACTCCAGAAGACTTCCTGTTTTACATATGACTGGCTTCCTTGATGTACCGACTTTGGAAACTGCTTGTCTGATGTTCACTTCCCCTGATATAACTGATAAACTATTTTTCAGTACTCATAGCTGTAGTTTTAAGTCTTTGGGTGCCAACATAGTCCTGGGACTATGTGCAGACATATATTTACTATCTATTAATGCACCTGTTTATTTAAAACACTGAAATTTTTATTATTATTTTAAAAGAAGCTTTAGATTATATAAATGTTACATTGAAAATATAGCAGATTTCCATGTACTTCACCCCTCCTCCTCCCACAAGTTTCCCCATTAACCACATCTTTCATTAGTGTGGTACATTTGTTACCCTTGATGAAAACATATTCAAGCATTGCTATTAACCAAGGCCTATAGTTTACCTTATGGTTTACTCTTTACCCCACACAATTTTATGGGCTTTGACAAAATGTATAATGGCCCATATCTGTCATTGCAATGTCATGCAGAACAATTCCAATGCCCAAAAATGCCCCATGTTTCACCTATTCTTCCCTCTCCCTCCCCTCAGAATCTCTTGTTACCACTGCCTTTATATCAATGTTACAAGGTTATCCATTACTAGAATAATAATAAGTCTGCTTTAGTCCATAATTGCATTCCCCCTTACATTTGTTCATTCCTCAAACTAGAGGATTTGGGGATGGTCATGCCAACTCTGCTTCCAGTTGAGAGGGGACGTAGATCCCATGGGGCAGATGGATGAAGCTGTCTTTAGAGTTGTAGAAACTATTTGTTTTGTGGGAATGGGTATTGTCCATGATCATCCATATGCATATTAAAGAAGCTTTAGAATACACAAATGTTACATGAAAAATATAAGAGGTGGAGAGCAGATATGGCTTAAGCAGTTGAGTGCCTGCCTCCCACATGGGAGGTCCTGGATTCAGTGACTGGGCCGTCCTGAAAAAACAAAGACAAGCAACAAGCAAAAATAATGAAAAAACAACTCAGAGAAGCCACTGTGGCTTAACAGTTGAGCACCAGCTTCCTACATATGAGGTCAATCCCCTGCCAAGGCACCTCAAGTAAAGGACAAAATACAGGGGAATCCCATATACCCCACCCCATCCTGCTCACTCTTTATTCCTCCCACACATCCCCACATTCACAGCATTCTTCATTAGTGTGGTAGATTTGTTACAATTCATGAACAGAGTTTTGAGAATTACCACTCAGTATGGATTATAGTTTACATTGGTGTTCACAGTCTCTTCAGCACAATGTTTTAAATTGTGAGAAGATATACAATGTCCTATGTCTTTGCAATGTCATTCAGGACCATCCCCAAGTTCTGAAAATGTTCACACATGACAACTATATTTCCCTCTCCCTCCCCTCAGAACCTCTAATGCCCACTGCCTCCAAATCAATGACAAAAATTCTTCCATTGCAAGAATCACAATAAGTCTACAGGAGAATAACAGTAAGTCTACACTAGTCCATTCTTCATCCCCCAATCCTGAGGATTCTGTGACAATGATGCCCATTCGGCCTCCAATTGAGAGGGGACTTAGATCTCATAGAGCAGATGGATGGGATTATCTTCCTTGCACTTGCAGGCTCTCTCTGTTCCTTGGGATGGTCGTTGTCCATCATTATCTCCTTGTTAGCTGTCCTGGGTGAGTCCAATGAATTGGAGAGTAGGTAGTGCAACTCTGTTGAGATTCAGGACCCAACTGACACATGGGCAGCCCAAAGATTTAAGTTGATACACCTATCTACTCTAGAACTAACTACAGGTTCAAATAAAAGGGGCAGAAGAGCTATGTGTAGGGAAACCACACCTGAGTCCATCTCTGTCACATTGGGGAGCACAAATTCCAAAGTAGGGACAACTGGCAGGGTGCCAATCTCCTGAGCTGATTGCCCTGCCTATACTGTCTGGATGTCTCCAGAGCCTTCAGGAGCTGTACAGTTTGAGGCAATATTTACTTTGGCAGTCAATGAGATCCTGCTGTGATGTGCATAAGCATAACCTCTGGGATGACCTTCCAACTCATTTGAATTATCATAGCCATATAAACTCATTTGTCTTTACCCTTTCCCCCTTTTGGTCAAGGTCTTTTTCCAGTTGCATTGATAGATGGCACTTGGTAGTAATCCCTCGGTGCCAAGTAGGTTCATCCCTGGGAGTCATGTCCCATGTTGGGGGAAACATAGTGCATTTGTATGCTAAGTTTAGCTTAGAGAGAGGCCACATATGTACAACAAGGAGACATTCAGGTCATAACTCTTAGTATCTTAATATCAGGCTAAATTTCTTTCAAAAGTAAATGTTCATAAGGACAGTCATCAATATCAAGAATCCATCAGTGGTCCATTTGCCTTCATTAGTCACTGCCCCTGTACTCAGGGGACTTTTGATGTTCCATTAGAGAGTGTGGTAGAGCTCCCCATGATGGGAATTGGATATTCTTTTGGTTGTTGTGTGAATCTCCACCAATAGTGACAATGACCCATAAACATTTCAACATATTCATATGCCTTATAGGTATGCCCCAGGTGAACCTACTCCCATGCATCCTCCATCAGTGACATCCCCATACCAATGATCCTTCCTTGACACAGTTGTAACCCTTCTGTGATCCAAAACTTTATGACATTGCAACAACAGATATAAGCCATTTTATATCATCACATAACATCCACATCTGTGTGGGAGAGAGTGTAGACTATGATGTGAAATATAGTCCATGCTCAGTGGCAAAGCCCTAGGATGAATTTATCAATTGCAATGAATGTGCCACACTAATGAAGGATGTTTATGTGGGAGGGTGTGAGAAGTGTGGGGAAAAAGGTGTGGGAAGTGTGGGGAAAAGGACATATGAGAATTCCTATATTTTTTGTGTAACATGTATGTAATCCAAGTATCTTTTAAAAACTAAAAAATATATTAAAAAAAGAAGTCAACAGAATAACCAAATACAATAAAAAAGAATATGAAAAAAGTAATCATAGTTTAAAAACTAATAAACAAAATACAAAAAATTAAAAATTTTGGATAATAAAAAATAATAAAGAATATGAATTTTTTAAAAGGTTCAGTGGATCATCCAATACATCATCCCCTCCACAAGCCCCTGCCCTTCAACCATATGGGATCAAAGTGCCTTCTCAATTAGAGGTGGAGGAGGCATCACCATTCTACAATCTTCAGGATTGGTGAATAAAATATGGACTAGAGAAGATTTACAGGTGTTCTACTATGCACTTATTGTGATTCTAGCAATGGAAGAAATTTGATCATTGATATTGAGACATTGGCCATTGGAGGTGCTAAATTCAGGGAGGTGGAAAAAGAGGTGTAGTAAGGGGACATTTTCAGGACTTGGAATTATCTGAATGATACTGCAGTGACAAATACAGGCCATTATATAGCCTGCCATGCCTACAGAATTGAGTAGCAGAGAGCATAAACTACAATGTAAACTCTAGTCCATGCTTAGTGGCAATGCTCCAAAATGTGTTCATCAATTGCAGTGAATGTACCACATGAATAAAAGAAGTTGTTAATGTGGGGAAAAGTGGTAGGTCTGGGGAGTGGGGCATATGGGAATTCCTTATAGTTTTTTTATGTAACTATTTAATCTAAGTACCTTTTTAAAATATTTTTAAAAATTTTGAAAAGTAAAAAAAAATCTTGACATTATGTCTTTAATCACTGTAAGGTCTGTTGCCTTGTGTGTACAGTGACATATTTTTCCGTTTATTCCGTGTCTTTTTTTTTTTTCTTTTCATTTTGCCTTCACAGAAGCTTTAAGTTTCAGAAAAGTCAGCATAGAGGAGATTCCCATCTACACACCATCCTCACCTTTCCCCCCCTTTCCCTTATTAATAAAATTATACATATAGATGGTACATTTGTTACAACTGATGTACAAATATGGAAACATTGCTACTAACCATGGTCAATGCTTTACATTATGGTTTACACTTTGGACCATACACTTTTGTAAATTTGCATGAAATTTAACATGGCCTGTATCCATCATTGCGATATCATGTAGAACAATTCCATTGCCCCCAAAATGCCGCATGTTTCATCTATTCTATTCCTCCCTCCTCCTCCCCTTGGGACCCACAGCAACCACCAAGCTTCACTCCTTGCAGAAAAAGATTCACAGTTACTTACAATATCATTGAGGGCTTGATATACTAGCCTGTGCTCCTCTCATAGGCACTGACTATGCTCTCAAGAGACTCCCGTGCCTCTACTTGAGAACATTGCATGACACTTCAGGACAGTAGCCCAACAACTTCCCGCTTATTTTGTGGGTCTCCTCCCACTCCACACACTATGAAACCACTCCACACACTATGACAAGATGAACAATCACACTCCCTAGAATCCTTCCCCAGGTGCAACCTGTCCTGTATACCACCCACATCCTACACCCTAAACCAGTATCCCTCTCCTGCCATATTTGCCAAAAGAACATTCGCAACATTGTGGTTTCAATGACATACTCGCAAATCTGAAGCATTCACCTGCTCCCTCCTCCAACCCTTCCACAGATCCCTGGACAGTCCAACCCACCCTATCTACCTCCACCTCCAAATCTGCACTATCCAACCCAATAGCATCATTGTACTACTGTCATGCCCATCTGCTGCAAAACTACACATTTCTGCCTGCTCAAAGATTCTGTTTATGTGTGGATTGGCTCACAACCTTCTCCCTTTCTGTCTCCTGAAAACCTATCTTCCATACTCTAATTCTGTGATTCTTCTCAATTTGCTTAATTCATATCAGTGATGTCATGTAATATTTGTCCTTGTTCCAGATCTTACATGGAAAATTTTGGCATTTCACCATTGAATATGATGTTAGTGGTGGGTTTTTGCCCTTTATCATGTTGAGGACATTTCCTTCTATTCCTTTCTTTTGGAGTGTTGTTTATCAGGAAAGGGGGCTGTATATTGCTGAATGCTTTTTCTGGATCTAGAGAGATGATCATGTGATTTTTTTCTTTCAATCTATTAATGTGGTATATTATGTTGATTGAATTCCTTATGTTGAACCATCCTTGCATACCAGGGTTGAAACCCACTTCATCATGGTGTATAATTCATTTGATGTGTTGTTGAATACTATTAGAAACTATTTTTTTGAGGATTTTAGCATCAAAGTTCATTAGAGAGATTGGTCTATAGCTTTACTTTCTTGTGGTTTTGATTTTGGTATTAGGCTGATTTTGGCCTAATAGAATGGGCTAGGCAGTGATCCCTCCACTTATATTTTTTGGAAGAGTTTCTGTGGGATTGGTGTTAGTTCTTTCCAGAATGTTTGGTAGAATTCAACTGTGAAACCATCTGGTAATGTGCTATTCTTAGTTGGGAAGTATTTGATGACTAATTCTATCATGTTGTTTGTGATTGGTCTGTTGAGGTCATCAATTTCTTCTTTTGACAAAGTAGGCTGTTTGTGTGTTTCTAGGAATTTGTCCATTTCCTCTAAATTATCCATCTTGTTGGCATACAAATTTTCAAAGTATCCTGTTATGACACGCTTTAATCCTGTGTCATCAGTGGTGATATCACCTTCCTTGACTCTTATTTTATGTATTTGTAAATTCTCTTTTTTTCTTTGTTATTCTAGCTAAGGATTTGTCAATTTTATTAATCTTCTCAAAGCACCAATTTTGGTTTTGTTTATTTTTTCTAATGCTTTCTTATTTTCAATTTCATTTAGTTCTGCTGTAATCTTTATTTCCTTCTTTCAACTTCCTTTGGGGTAAGTTTGTTGTTCTTTTTCTAATACTCCAGGTGTGCAATTAAGTCTTTGATTTTAGTTCTTTCCTCTTTTTTAATATACACATTTTTGCCTATGAATTTCTGTCTCAGTATAGCTTTTGCTGCATGCCATAAGTTTGATACATTGTATTGTTATTTTTGCTCATTTCAAGGTGGTTATTGATATTTTGCAATTTCCTCCTTGACCCCTCTGATTGTCTAAGGATGTGTTGTTCAACTTCCATGTCGTTTTGCCCAATCTGGTTCTCTGCCCCTTACTGTTTTCCAGCTTCATTCTATTGTGGTCACAGAGATTATTGTGTATAATTTCAATATTTCTGAATTCATTGAGAGTGGTTCTGTGGCCTCTCATGTGGTCTATCTTGGAGAATGATCCATGTGCACTTGAAAAGAATGTATATCCCACTGTATTGGGTGGAATGTTCTGCATATGTTCATTAGGTCCAGATCTTCTAACGTATTATTCAAGGTCTTTGTTTCTTTATTGATTCTCTGTCAAGATGTCCTAATAGTTATAGTGGTGTAGTAAAATTCCCCACTATAATTGTAGAGGCATCTATTTCTCCATTTATTTTTTCAATGTTTGCCTCATGAATTTTTAGGTGCCTTGGTTAGGTGCATAAATGTTTATGATTGTCCTTTCTTCTTGATAGATTAACCATTTAATTAATATATAGTGGCTTTCTTTGTCTCTTACAACAGTTTTGCATTTAAAGTCTATTTTGTCGGATATTAGTATAGCTAGTCCCTCCCTTTTTCAGTTATCATTTGCATATAATATTGTTTTTCACCCATTCACTTTCAACCTACTTGTGTCCCTTGGTCTAAGCTGTGTTTCTTGCAGACAATATATAGATGTGTCATATTTCCTTTTTCATTCTGCCAATCTGTGTCTCTTGACTGGAGAATTTAATCCATTAACACTCAATGCTATTACTGTTGAGGAATTACTTACTTTAGCCATATTCTCTTTAAGTTTATGTATGCCATATGTTGTTTTTATTTCTGTTTTCATTTTTTTAGTTATTCTTACACTCTCTTCCAACTCTCTCACTCCTATTTTTTCCTTTTAATCTGCAGAACTCACTTTAGTATTTCTTGAATGATAGGTTTCTTATTGACAAACTCTCTTAATTTCCATTCATCTGTAAATATTTTGAACTCTCCCTCATTTTTGAATGCCAGCTTTGCTCAATAGATAATTCTTAGCTGGATATTTTTTTTTTTTTTTCATTTAGTACCTTAACTATGTAATACCACTGCCTTCTTTCTTCCATGGTTGCAGGTGAGATATCGGCACTTAATCTGCTCATGCTTCCATAGTATGTGATGGATCTCTTTTCTCTTACTATTTCAATATTGTCTCTCTGTCCTGAGCACTTCACAATTTGAAAAGTATATGTCTTGTGATAGGTCTGTTAGGATGTATATTCTTTGGGGTGTGCTGTGCTTCCTGGACATGTACAACTATGTCCCTCAACAGAGTTGGAAATTTTCAGCCATTATTTGCTCCATCACTCCTTCTGTCTACTTTCCCTTCTATTCTCCTTCTGTGATGCCTATAATGCATATGTTTTTGTGTTTCATATCATTCAATTCCCTAAGTCCCTGCTGGGTTTATTCTACCTTTGAGTCTATCTGTTCTATTATCTGTTTCATTTCTAATGTACTCTCTTCCACATTGTGCATTGTGTACATTTTGTGCTTCCAGTTTATTTTTTATTTCTTGCATTGTGCCATTCATCGCCATCATATCCCATATCTTTCTGTGCACATTTCCAATTTCTTCAATATGTTCTCCCAGTATCGTCTTTATTTTTTTCATTAATAATTATGTTTTTTTTTTTTAAAGATGCTTAGATTACATAAATGTTACACAAAAATTACAGGGATTCCCTTGTTCCCCTCCTCCCACACCTCCCACAACCTCCCACATAAACATCTTTCATTAGTGTGGCTCAACACCTGCAATGGATATACACATCCTGGGGCTTTGTCACTAAGCATGGATCATAATTCACATTGTAGACCACACTTTCTCATGCAGTTCTGCATGTTATATAATGATATAAAATTTTCTATAAAATGTCACTCAGGATAATTCCCAAGTCCCGAAATAGCCCCTGTATTACACCTGCTTTTCCCTCTCCCTGCCCCTAAAGCATCTGGTGGCCACTGGCTCCACATTAATGTTGTAATTACTTCCATTTCATGAAACACAATATGTCTATAACAGAATACCCATAAGTCTACTCTAGTCCTAGCTCTTCCTCCGATCCTAAGGAGTGTGAGATGGTGATGTCCACTCCACCTTCAAGTGAAAGGGGGCTTATATCTCATGGATAAAATGGATGGGATTATCCTGCCTGCAGCTGCAGTCTCTCTCCATTCCTTGGGATGGCTGTTGTCCATCATTATCTTCCCTCCAGATGTCCAGGTTGAGTCCATTGAGCTGTAGGGTAGGAGTTGCAGATCCACCAAGATTCTGGGCCCAGTTAGCACATGGACAGCCCAAAGACTATGGTCTCTGGAAGTACACCTACAAACTCCAGCAACACAAACAGGTTTGAGTAGAAGGGACAAATGAACCATGTGCAGGGAAGACATATTTGGGTCAAACTCTGTCACTCTCTGGAGCAAGGATTCTAAAGTAGTGTCCACTGATAAGGAAAAAAATTCTGGGGATATCAGCCCTGGTAAAGGACCTGGGTGTTTCCAGAGCCCTCAGGAGCCCCTCTGTTGGGGGGGTATCCATATTAGAAGCCTATGGGGTCCTACTGAGATGTGCATAAGCATTACCTCTGGGATGACCTCCTGACTCACTTTGAAATCTCTTAGCCATATGAAGTCATTTGTCTTTACCTTTTCCCCATTTTATTCAAGGTCTTTTTCCAGTTGTATTGGCTGTTGGCACTTGTTAGTAATCTCTCATTGCCAGGGATGCTCCTCACCGGGAGTCATTCCCCATGCTGGGAGGAAAGTAATGCATTCATATGCTGTGTTTGGCTTAGAGGGAGGCCACATTTGCGCTACAAGGAGGCTCTCAGGAGGCAATACTTAGGCACCCCATAACAATAGACTAAGTTTCTATTTCAAGAGCCAAGACTCATAAGGCTAGTCATCAATAACAAGAACCCATCAGTGGATCATCCTCCATCGCCAGACACTGCCCCTGTGCTTGGAGAACTGTTGCTACTCCCTTGGAGAATATGGCAGAGCTGTCCAGGATGGGAATTCAGTATTTTCTCATTTATTGAGTGGTTCTCCACCCACTGTGACCATACCCCATGAGCATTTGAACAATTTTATATACCTTTTATGTATGTCCAGGTGAATTTCCTCCCATGCACACCCCATCCCTAATACCCCCAGCAATGATCCTCTCCTGCCCCAATTGTAACCCTTCTGTGATCCATAGGTTCTTGAAAGATGAATCCAATACAATTCCCAAATACAATTAATAGGAAAATGAAATAATAATGATGTTTAAATGTAAGAGATAAAAATACATGAAAACTTTTTTTAAAAACTTAAAAATAAAATAAAATTAAAGGATTGGGTTATTCAAAAATTAAGAAAAAAGTTTTTAAAAATTAAAAAGAATTTTTTTGTTATTTTGCCTTGCACTAACTGGTGTCCAGTCTGTACCATGGCACCTTCCCCACTTGCTCCCAAGTGTCTCATGATTTTCATTTAATTTTCAAAGAAGTTTTATGTCACAACAAAGTCACACACTGAATACAAGACACTCTCATATACCCCATCTCCTCTTCCTTTCCTCACCCCATATTAAAACCTTTTTGAATGTGGATGGTAGCATTGATATAACTGATATACAGATAGTGAAACATAGCTACTAAACATTATCAATGGTTTACAGTATGGTTTACATTTTGCATCGTAAACTTTTATAAATTTTGATGATATTTACCATGTCCTGTGTCCATCACTGTCAAGTAATGAAAAACATTTCCACTGACCACTAAATAACCCCTGTTTGATCTGTTCTGTTCCTCCCTCCCCATCCCCCTTGGTCCTAGACATCCCCCTGGCTTGACTCATTGGATGACAAGGTTCATAGTTACATGCAACAAGCGGACATGACACACTGGTTTGTCCTCCACTATTAGGAATCACCCTTGCTCTTCAGAGATGCCTACCTGTCTATTTCTGCTCTCCCCTCAGTATCCTGGGTATTCTAACCCACCCTTCGCAATCTACCCATGTTCAACCAAATTGACTCCTCAAGTTGATTGGGCTTTAGAAATCTATCTGCCCTCTTTCCCCCAGGCATTTTAGACTACAATTTCCTAGAGTCCTGCTGATTAGGTGCCTGTCCCTCCTCTCTCTCATCTAGTTCCTTTCTCTCCCTTGGCAGCTGGGCATGACAGCCTGCCTGAGCAGATATCCCTCCCCTCCCTCTATTGTGTTGGGGTCCCTTCTGAGATTCAAGGGGATTCATTTGGCCAAACTCACCACACAGACACACAGAAAACAGTCTTCACCTTCTTTCAGATCCCTCTTCCTCCCAGGGAATGCCCCTTCAAAGTCTGTTGCCCTGAGGGTGACTCCACCTTCCTATGTGCCATTAACAGACACAGGGATGAGCAACTCTCAGTTTTCCTTGGGCTTCTTTATCATTCCGGTACCCTTCTAGAGGACTCAGAGCACCTTCCCGTTCTATATATATCCAAATAAGGTCCTTTTAGATAGGACCCTGCATTCTCTCCACTACTTTTGTGAGAGGGTCAGACTCTGCCTTCGTACTTCAACACCATTTTCTTGGAAGTCCCATCTTGTATGATTTAGGTTAATTTTTCCACCCAAAATTCAGATCTCTTCATCTCTATGTCTTCTTCTAATTTTCAAAGAACTAGAGGGGAAGCTTAAGCAAATAATTCAATTAAAGTTCTTTATAGAGACTTTTATAAAATGGTGGTGGACCAGATTGGACCCATGGGCTCTAGCTTGTGAATAGCGTTGCTGTGAACATTCATGTGAACATTTGTGTTTGAACACCTGTTTTCAATTATTTGATATTTATACCTAGAAGTAGAAATGATGGGTCATATGGAAATTCTATGTTTAACTTTTTGAGGAACCACCAAACTTTTCTATGGCATATGCATCATTTCACCTTCTTACTAGCAGTGTACGAGGGCCATATATTTATTAAACTATAAAACGATGCAAACAAATGAACAAGTACAATTCAGAAAATACAAGAAACACAAGATGAAAAAGAATTAAAGGGTTGGGAATTTAAGACATAATGAAACCAAGCTCTGGAGCAGGCTTCACCCACATGCATCTCAGCCCACAGATTTGCTAGATAGGTGTGCCTTACATTGATGTTACTTCACTATGGGATCAAAATGAATTCTGGGTTTCAGCTGTAAAGATTCCAAAAAACTCTCTGGAACCAGACTACAGTCAAGGCAAACCTCTTCCAATGTGATCCCTTTCCCCATAAATGATCTCTCCTCTCCAATAAAGACACCTGCATCTTAGTATGTGCTCAATAGAAAACTGAATTCTTAGGAATTGAGTAACAATCAGATGCTTCATCTACTAGATCATTTAACAATCAAGTATTACACACCTGAAATGTGCCAGACACTCTGCTGGGTACAGAGTAATAAAAATTCTGTCCTCATTTATTCATGGCCATGGCAATTTAGAGCTTATAGAAAGCATAATATGAATATTAAACTCAGCATGCATTTATTTTTACCATTTATCTCTATGACAATTTTCACTCTATTAAAAGTTCTCGGGGGAAATGGATGTAACTCAAGTTGTTGAGTGCCTAGTGCCCAGATACGAGGCCCTGGGTTCAGTCCCTGGCCCTGATACCTTAAAAAAGGTCCCTTAATATTTCTTTATTATAATTATTATTTTAGAAAATCAAACAAAGGAATAAATGAGTGGTTTTGAATTCTTAGGGCCAATCACCCCCAGTTCTCTCTGTCCATAAAATTTGTTTCTTCCGATTTGTTGTAAAAGAAATTTGAAATACTGTATCCATTGGAGTTTCAATGTTGTCTGTATTGGGGAGGAGAAATGAATCCAGGAGTGAGGATTCAGCCTAATTTGCACATCTTTCCATACTATGTTCATTTGACTATCAAATATCCATCCTTTGAATCATGCCTTAGATGTGTTCTTCTCAGAAACTTTAACCTCTCTTCTCCCAATGCACCCAACTAGATTGGTTCTATCTGTAATATGCAAACACAGGTCTCTGTACTTCTCATTCATAATGTAGAACTCAATAAATGGGCATATACCCTTTGTTGTAAACTCGTTATTAGTCACCTTAATCACGAGTTTGGATTATCAATTCACATTTATAACTATTAATAAAATAATATTGAATATATCAATATTATGTTACATGGCATGGAATATTATGAAATAAACTTTGAGCACTATGTGTGAACATGTTTTATAGTAGAACATGTTTCTTCAAAACAGAAACCTAAAAAAGTGATGAGGTATTACTGTACCCATGAGACCTCTAGATGTGTAGACATCCACAGAGATCATGCCTTTGAGTCCATCCTTCAATCCTCTCACAATATGTCCTCTTTACAGGGATGACTTTTCCTGTATTAATGTAAAACAGTCAACTTATATGGAATGAAATCATGATAAAAACACAGTTGTAAGTTGATGAGGTTTTTTTGTGTCTGTGCCAATGAGAATTGGCATAAAATATTTGTACCTTAACAAATTATAACCAATTATGTTCTTTAACTCTCTGGCAAAGGAAATGCACCCTAAAGATGGCCAGAGAAGTTATTATAGAGTAACCGAATCCCAAGACCAAAACCAAAGAGAGTTGACCTCCTCCTAGGAGGAAGCAGTCCAGTGGGATGATACATGTATATGAATCTCCAAAACTTTCTGACATGAGTCAAAATTGGCACATGTTTGCATTCTGTTTTTCCCTCCTAGTTCCAGAAACTGAGGGGGAGCTGCTGAAAGACCAAAGAATATTTCATTAAATCGGCTCATGGGAATTCATACCCTAAACTGACAGAAACTGTAAGTGCTTCTTCTACACCATCTCAAGTCTGCATTAATATTGTCAGTGAAGAGAAATCAAAATTGTGTCTTCTAAGGGATTCATTACCACCTCCATCTCCTTGACCTTCCTGGGGGAAGAGCTTCCAACTTCATTCATTACCCAAGGAAGACACTGGATCACTGATATTGAGATGCTTCCTTGATAATAAATGGGTGAGTCACAGAAACTTCTCATGTTCTGGGGGATGCAGTAAGGTTTGAGTGACCTCTTTCATTGGTGGCAACTTTAGGAGCATCAACATGGAAAGAAAGTAAAAGGAAGTTTAATGATACAAACTTCTATCAAGTGGAAATCCCTGATTCTAGACGGAGGGTCTGGGTACACTAAATTTTATTCATTTTCCTGACTCTCTCATCTGGTGTTGGCTCTCAGTCATGGCAAATATATGTTGAATATCATTATACCATTTGCCTTTTCAGTCATTAAACAAACATTTATTTAAAAATTAATAAATTACATTAATAAATTATATTCTGTGGATGAACAGATGATAAGACATTGTTCTTCCTCTCAAGGGACTCACAGTTTAACAGAGCAAGTGACAAGGGCATAAATAAGTGCACTATTTATCGATGGCACTGAAATCCTGGTGAAGTGGTTCATAAAGTTGATGACTCTTTCTGGAAAGCTTGGTGAAGGCTCCCCAGGTACTTGTATCATTGTATTGAATATTAAATAAGATTTGGAATCCTTTGGCATGGATTTGGGCAAGAGGAAGCCAAGGAGTTTATTTGGAAATCAATCAAACGTAAGTTGTGCTTAGGAAATCACAAAAAGTTTTTAATATATGACCAACAATGTTTGTCAGGGGATGAAAAGTGATACATCAGTGTAGCCAGGTAGCCAGCAGCCATATAATAGAGAACTTTACATTTAGGCTACAGGATTAATATTAATTCCGAAGGTAGTGGAGATTCAGTGAGGGTTTTATGGCCTGTGATGTCTATAATCAGGATAGACCAATGGAAAGGTCAATCTGGGACAATGTTGTCAAAGCCATGGAGAGATGAAGTGGTGTGGAAGTTGCACAGTATAAGTGGTTACTATTAGAAGGATGTTCTTCTTTTACAAAGTATTAAGAATATGGTGATATAAGGGACAGTTACAATGAATGTAACTTTTAGACAATAAGTAATAGTAACATTGCAGTATTTTTGCATCAGTGGCAAAAAGATAATATATCAATTCTAAGGGACATAAATAGGGGAGTATAAGGGAGTATGGGATTTTTCCTTTTAGAGAAATGAAAACATCCTAAAACTGGCTGAGGTCATGACATCACAACTCTGTGAAGTAACTGAGAGTCACCAAGTGAATACATTTGATGGATTGTACAAAGCAGGGGATTTAATAACACAGGGAATCCAGTGATAGATGATGGACTGTGATTAACAGAATAAATATGAGAATGTTCTTTCATGAGATTTAACAAATATCTAATACTAGTACAGGGTGTTAATAATTGGGTGGGTTGTGAGAAAAATAAACCAAATATAAGATATAGCTAGTAGTAATGTTTAACAATGCTCTGTTCTTTCATAGTTTGCAATAATTGTTTCACAACAATGCAAAATATTGCTTGTGGGGTGAAGTATGGGAGACTTGTATGATGGTATGCATGTCTCTTTTATAACCTCACAGATTTTCTTATACATTTACTGTTTCTGTTTGTTCACATATGAAAGATAAATTTCAATTTTAATAATTTAAAGAAGTTATAACAATGCTACCATCCACAAAAAAAAAAAAAGTTTTAATATGTGGCGTGGAAAGGGGAAGGAGTTGAGTATATGAGAGCCTCTAGTATTCTGTGTCTGACTTTGCTGTGACCTAAAACTTCTTTGAAAATTAAATGAAATTTTGGAGACAATGGAGAATGAGAGGAGGAAGGTGCCATGGTACAGTTTGGACACCAGATAATGCAGTGATAAAAGGAAAAAAAAATTTTTTTTTAAATTTTTGTTGCTTTTTTCCCATTTTTTGAATGTCCCAATCTGTTAATTATATTTTTAGTTTTTTTTTCTGAAGTTCCATGTATTTTATCACTTTCATTTAAGCTTATCATTATTATTTAATTTTCCTATTAATTGTATTTGGTTATTTTATCGGCTTCTTTTTCAAGGAAGGTTTAGATCACAGAAGGTTTCAATGGGGGCTTCAGAGGATCATTGGTGGGGGGTGTCTGCAATGGGGGATTCACCAAATGCTTTTGGGGCAGGGAAGGGAAAAGCAGTTGTAATACAGGGGCTTTCTCAGGACATGGGAATTATCCTGAGTGACATTACAATGACAGATATAGGCCATTTTACATCAGCATATACCATGAAGAACTGTGTGAGATAGAGTGTGGTCTACAATGTGAACTATGGTCCATGTTTAGTGGCAAAGCCCCAGGATGTGTATATCCATTGCAGGTGATGTACCACACTAATGAAAGATGTTTATCTGGGATGTTATGGGAGTTGTGGGGGTGGGGACATGGAAATCTGTGTAATTTTTGCGTAACATTTATGTAATCTAAGCATCTTTTAAAATATGTGAACAATATATATAACTTTTATGTAAGCAAATGCACATATATGCATATATATTTATATATCATTTTATAAATATTAGTTTTTATTGTGAAAAATTTGATTTTTACCCCCAATTAAAAAAAAGAAAAGAAGTGGGAATAGAGAGGTTGGGAATAATCTGTGAGGGATTAAAACATAATCTATCTAAAAATTCACTGAATAAAATTAAACACATTGCTGGACTTTTAATATTTCAGTATTTTATTTAATCTTTGATAACTCCATTAAATTGGTATCTATATTCTGAATTTATGGTTGAATAATGTGACTCAGATCAATGATATCACTTATCCAAGGCATGAAGTAGAGTCTGGAGTCAAACTTAGAGTTCACTTTTTCCAAAGTATTTACATTCCACTTACATTTTTAAGTTTTAATGACCTCTATTTTTGAACAGTATTACTCTACAGAAAAATTTTGAAGCTATTGCAGAGAGTTTCCCATACTATGAGCATCTCCCACCCAGTATACCCCATTATATTTGGTGGACATTTCAATTTTTTAAAATATAAAAATGCCAATAAAATTCTTTATTCATAATCCTAGGTCTCATATTCTCACTGGGGCTCTGTGCATAAATATGTGGACTTTTGTTATGCCTAAACTAGACATTTTTACTATCCTTTTAAATTTTTCCTGAAAAATACTTAGATTACATAAAAAATATATATAAGGGATACCCATATGCCCCGCACCTAACCCCTCCCACATTTTCCAACATTAATAAAAACCTTCATTATTGTAGTACATTTGTTATAATTAATGAACACATTTTGGAATATGGCCACTAAGTTTAGATTACTGTTTCCATTGTAGCTTACACCCTCTCCCTCACGATTTGTATGTTATGACAAGATATATATATAATGGCCTGCATCTGACATTGCAATGTCATTCAGGAGAATTCCCAAGTCCTGAAAATTATGTATTGCACTTGTTTTTCTCCCTCCCTCCCCTCAGAACCTCCAGTGGCCACTGTCTCCATAGGCTTATCTGAACAGGGTCTCTTTGACTGCCACAGCAATTAGTGTCTCAATCAGTAGTTTCCTGAGGGCTCTATACACCCAGATACTATAAGCGCTGCAGACAAGCTCAGGAATTCTGCACCTATCAGTGGGCTCTAAACATCCAGATACTATAAACAGGGCAGACAGCTCAGGAATTCAGCACCCTTTCAGAGGACCTTACTTTGGAATTTATGCTCCTCAGTGTAACAGAATGAAACACATTTATAGTTTCCCTACATACTGTTCACTGTTTAGTCCCTTTTATTTGAACCCATAATTAGCACTATGATTGATAAATATATGTCCCAGAGACTTAAACCTTTTGTCCATCTATGTGCCAGCTGAAATTTGAATCTCAGCAGAGTTGCAATACCTGCTCTCTGGTTAACTGGACTCATACAAGGCAACTAACAAGGAGATGATGATGGACAATGCCCATCCCAATGAACAAAGAGTGTCTGCAACTGCAAGTAAGGTAGCTTCATCCATCTGCCCCATGGTCCCTAAGTCCCCTCTCAATTTGAAATAGAGTGGGCATCACCATCCAAAAATCTTCAAGATTGGGAAATGAACAATGGACTAATGTAGACTTATTGTTCTATTATTGACTTGTTATTATTATAGCAATGGAAGAATTTTTATCATTGACATAAAGACAAAGGCCATCAGACATTCTAAGTGGAAGGTGAGGGAAAAATAGGTGTAACACGGGGGCATTTTGGGGACATTGGTGCTGTCCTACATGACATTGCAATGACAGATACAGGCCATTATATATTTTGTCAAAACATACAAAATAGTGTGGGATAGACAGTAACTTTAATATAACTATGTTTAGTAGCAATATTTCAATATGTGTTCATCCATTTTAAAAAATGTATCACAGTAAGGAAGGATGAGGTTTATGTGGGAAACTGTGGGTTAGGGAGAGTGTGGGGCATAAGAGATTCTCCTGTTTTTCATGTGAGATTTATGTAATCTTGTTGGCGTTCAAGAACTGGGTCCATGAAAATGGTGCCATGGATAAGAAAGGAAGAATAAGACAAAGAGAAGAAAAACTGGGATCAGGGGACCCTCTGTCTGATATGGAGAGAAGAGCCCAGCCACCTCTCAAAGCGTGGCTTTTATTTGGCTTTAGAACAAAGAAAATCATGTGAGTATGTGCAAGGGTAATAGATACTTAACAGTTACATTTTGCTGAAATCAACAAGTCTTAAAGGTTGAAATTACCAAGTCTTAAAGGTCAATGACTCAGCTCTTTTACATTTCTGCAATTCACAGAATGTCTCGGGATGTTTCCCCACCCAGCTCCTATTAGCATGAGATTGGAGAGCTTGTTTATTACATTCCAAGGAGACCTGCTTTCTGTCAGTAGTCAAGGCCCTTAATTGAAGCTCCATCATTTCCCCCTTTTTTATTTTTTAATGTTTTTCAGTGAAGATCATAGTAACCATTATATAAGCTGATACAAGGTGACCTCTTGTCACACTTGTCTTCTTCCATATGCTCTTGTGACTGTGCCTGTCTTAGGCTGTCCTCCTCTAAGATTCTTACCCGTCATTGACTACCAGTCAAGCTTTTGAGCTCTTACATGGAAGGCAATTTGATTAATATTTATGTTTCTTCAGGTTCCTTAAATGAATATTTTTTAATGCAGATATTTAGTATTAAGATCAAGGGGTTATTAGTAGAATCTTTCTACTAAATAATGCAAAATTAGTTTTTCATGGCCAAGTTTCTTAACATAAATGCATTTATCTGGTATAAATTCTTCATTTTTTCTATGAATATTTGTTATTACTCTACCCTTGACAATAGAAACAATTAAAATGCATACAACAATAATTCCTAATCCAATCCAAAATGATATTTGAACTGTTTTTTGTTTCCACCAGTGAAACAGATTGATAGTACTTAAATTTTTAGACAAGTCATTCCCAAATTCTGCACCAGCAGTTTCTTTCAATTTGTTTTGAGACATGCTCAATGCCTTCTTTTGCAATTCTAAAATAGCTAAAGAAATATTATGCTTATATTCAATTACATGATTTTTCACTTCTTTCCAATCATGTTCACTATTATTATAAGCCAAAGGCATAATACAAAAAGAACTTTCATTCCAATCACATTTAAGAGTTCTTAACAAGTTTAAATTATAAATTTGACTACCCAAATATTTAATAGTCGTTTCAAGATCATTCATACATTATTCAGTTCCATATCAATGTGAGACTGGCTATACCACATCTCACTTGCATTTTTATGCCAGTCCTTAACATATTGTTGATTCTGGACTCCTTGATGCAGGGCTGTGCCAGTGACAGCTGCAGCAGTCATGATGCCAATCATTCCCAAAATTCTTGCTGTTAAAAGTCCAATCAGTCTTTTAGTGCTTTTTAAATCATGGTTGAGGAAATGTCACAGCAACTGAGATTCTGGAGACTGCTGCCAATGTCTGTTCATCCGAATAGGTAACCATAGTCCTTTTCTTCTTCTTGCTATAAAAAGAGTTTGATTTTCCTGCAAATATGAGTTCTTAAGACATGTAAATAAAGAGCAATTGGAGCAAATAAAGTTCCTTTCACCAAAAGTTACTTTTCCAATGATAAAACGATAGGATCTCCTATACATACTGTAAGAAATTGAGTTGATTTTCTTTTTAAAATAGTAATTAGTTTTGCTGCCTTGCCATTCAAAAATTGGACCAGTTTCCCAAAATAATTTCCACAAATAACTTTGAGTTTCATTAAGTTTAGTGTCCCATGGTTGTGGGATAGATATTCCTTGATATTTCCAAATTATTAAGCTGTTAGTAAAAGCTGTATTACCAAAATTCCAGAAATAAGGATTCTGTCATTAGTAATTATGGTTGAATTATTAATGAAACAAGATATGGTTGTGTTTTTAATAGGTTTCAGTATCCCTTTAAGGGCCCAATCCTTTATAATTCCATAGGAATCATTAAACAACACAACCTTTGTAAGCCCATGACAAATATGCCATTTGTCATTAAGTAGTCTGTTGTGAGAGTGACATATTAGATTTACCATATTTTCTGTTTTATTTGGTAAAGAAGGGAAAATGAGAACATAAATTTGAGTTTGATTTTTCTCTGTTAAATCTATACTGTGATTTTTAGGTTGCATGCATACAGAACCATATCCAATAAAATAGGGCAGTCTATAAAAGGTAAAGTTAAATTTTCTATAAGTTTCCCTCCTTCTTTTGGCTTTAAGGGTAGTCATATGTTTATAGGTCCTGGAAAATGGTGAGATTGATTAAGATAAATTGGGTAAGACTCATCACTCCAAGTTAACAGCTCTAGAAGAGGTAGGTTGGTTATGTATGCCCAATAAGTACAATTATGGTGTGGTATCTTATCTTGACATAATACTTTACCTATAATTAAGCCAATGTAAAACCAGCATGTCCATAGATTAAGTCTTGGCAGCATCTTCAACTATAGGCTTGATTATTCTTGGGGGCATCCACTGCTATTCTCCTGTTTCTGTAATGATAAGAGCAAAACCTCGGCCCTAAAATTTTACCTCTCCTTTTTCCCATTTATTGGTTGTTTCGTTTTTCCAATATATTGGTTGTCCACATTTTTAATTTTCCTTCTTTTTTTTAAACCTCCCAATGTCTTTCTGCTGCTCTGGTGTAAGAAATTTGTTGTCTATTAAGAAAACTTAAGGTAAGCAATGCTTTAGATAGTTTGTCTTTAGCAGATTCTCCTCCATGTCCCCCTTATTGTTTTTGCAACATTAATTTTAATAAGTGATTGCTTTTTTCTATATTGTTTGTCCTTGGGGGTTATATGGAATTCCTATAACATGTTTAATATTCAAGTCACCACAAAAATTTTTGAAAGATTGACTAAGATAGGTAGGCCCATTATCAGTTTTTAGCTGTGCTGGCAGGCCCATTACAGTGAAACAATGTAATAAATGAGAATGTACATGTAAGGCCTTTTCACCAGCTTGAGCAGTTGCCCAAATAAAATTAGAATATGTGTCCACTGTCACATGAATATACTGAAGGTGGCCAAAAGAGGGCACATGTGTAATATCCACTTGCCAAATTTCATTAGGATGTTCTCCATGGGGATTAGTTTCTGGAGAGAAAGTGGGGGCATTTATGGGCCCACAAGTAGGACATTGTCTAACAATCCTTTACTTTCTTTTACTGTTAAGTGGGGATATTTATGACATAAGCCAGAAGCATTAGTAAGTTTATGATAATCAGCAGCAGATTCTGTATGAGCAATAAGATTATCTACTAAATCATTTTGTGAAGCCATAGGGCCAGGAAATTGAGAATGGGAAAGAATATGAGAAATGTAGATTGGATTAGATTGTTCATGAACAGTTTTTTGTAATTGTAAGAAAAGAGCTTCTAATTCAGAAGCTGGAGTTATTTCAGCTTTTTCTATATGACAAACAATGTGACAAACATAAGCAGAATCAGACACAATATTTAAAGGCTCAGAAACATCAGTTAGCAATTGAACAACAGCCATTAGTTCTAACTTTTGGGCAGATAAATAAGGTGTTTTCCAAGATTTTATAGTTGGGCCTAAATAGCCTGCATTTTCATTACTGCTGCCATCAGTGTAGTAAGTTGGTGCAGCTGAGAATGGTTGTTTTTTGACAACCTTAGGAAGAATCCATGAAACATGTTTTAAAAACTGTAAAAATTTTGAATTTGGGAAGTGATTGTCAATTGTTCCAATAAAATCTGCTAAGGCCACTTGCCAAGAGTTACTGAACTGCCAGAGCTGAGAAAGCTCCTGCTTTGTAAGATCTAGTAACATTTTATCAGGATAATATCAAAAGGCCATATTTGTCTGAGACAGCTTATGGCTAGAGATCCTGATAGATACAAGATAAGTGTTAATATATCTATTTAGTTTAATAAGCTTATACTGACAATTAGAAAGAGAAATATGAATAACATAATCAGTTAAAAGATTAAGTTAATATTGAACAAAGTTACAGAATGACAAATAAATAGAGCAGTTATATATATATATACCAATATTTAGCTTTTAGTTGGAAAGTGTTGAATTAACAACTAATACTAGAGTTTTGGTTGACTGTGTTAGGATTAATGAATTTGATACTATAGTAGCAAACTTGTGAGTATTTTGCTAATTGCTGAGGAAGGGGCCAGCCTCCCCAGGAAGGAACACAACACTCCTTGGGCAGTATATTTTAAGGTGTATGCATCAGTCCCTGGGAAAGTGGCCAGCTCATCCACGGAGGAATACACCTTTTGAAATGTACTTTATCTTTTTTAATTTGTTACAAAGCATCCTTGATATGCTCACTATTTTAGTTTCCATTTTTAAAATTATATTTATTTATTTATTTATTCATTTATTATTAGCAGAGGTGGAGCAAATCAAATAAACTTACATTAAAGCATCTGCCTTTTGATTTTTAGGCAGAGAGGTAGTTTTATAACACATATTATATTTTAAAATAATTAAAATTATGATTAATAACAGTATACATTTATTTAATATTACACTGAAACATTATTAAATTTTCAGCAATTTTATACACCTTTAAAGTATTTATATGAACTTTTTATTCATACAACTTTAATTGTCATAAAATTAGAAAATTTCCCTCAATTGCACAACAGTCTCAAACACTTCACTCATTCTTCACACATGAACTTAACCACTTTCAGTATTCAACCCCCTTCCAGGCAACAGACCAAACCATGTGTAACAGTTTGAAAGGAAAAGCTTTTTTGAGAAAGCAGGTTTAAACATCATGTTCCCCCAAAAGCAACAAAACCTGTCTCTTCAAGGAAACGTCAAGGCCAAAGCACAAGAAGCTACCCCAACAAAACTCCCTCCCTCTTGCACACTGATCACCCAGGATAAAAACTCTGTGCAAACTTCCACCAAAACAGACCAATGACTTGAGAAACCCCAAGAAAAAACAAAACTTCAACCCTGTTTTAATAACTTAGTCATTTTATCTTATGATAAAATTACTTTCTTTTCTTTAATAATAAAAGCACATTCTATACACCTTCTCTATTTAAGTTACCACAATGTTTTTAGAAATTGTTTCTAAGCAAACTTCTGACAACATACAATTAACATTATCATTAAACAAACTTGTTAGAATAATGATTTAGTTTTCCTTATATCTATTTTTATTGTTTTTAAAGTAATACCTATATTTATTTATTACTATAAGCACTTATTTAATGTTGGCCATTTGAATAGAGCTCTTTTAATAATTTTTATTCATCAATTTAATATTACCATCCGGAGGTATAAAAATATACAGACACTGAACAACCATACAAACACAAAAAAAGTTACAACATAGCAATAGAAACGTATATCTTTGATTTTACTGCTTTTGAGAATTTTTCTGGAAATTGTATTGCTAAGTTTTCTTACTTTTCCAGTGGATTAATTTTATTAGCTTCTATCAACTCACAGCCTAATCATTATGTAAGCAGTAAGAGGTTTATTAAGTTGCTGCTGGAATTAAAGGGTTAACATCCACAGCTGGAGTTGAAAAGCAACAGAAATAAGACTACAGAAAGACCGTACATGAAGGGGAATTATTTCTCCCTTTTGATGAGCTTATTTTAAAGCTTTCATCACTAACTTCTATTGTTCCAGGTTTAAAATATCCTGCCCTTGAAGCTGAAACCAATAACAACCTTTCTGTACAAGAGAAAAAAGTTCCTCAAAAGCTGAAGATTTAATTGTTACACCAGTGCATTTTAATAAGTTTTTAACACTCTAGAGTACTCTTCAAAGTTTGCCTGCTGATTACCCATTACCCTGATAATTCCAAGGATGAAGCTTACTTTTTCTGTTTTCTTTTTTCTTTTAAACCACTCTCAGGAGCTCCTTTGTCCACGCAATGACTGAAAGAAAAATTTCATTTTCAGAGCCCCACGCTGGGTGCCATATGTTGACGTTCAGGAACTGGGTCCATGAAAATGGTGCCGCAGATGAGAAAGAAAGAATAAGACAAAGAGAAGAAAAACTGGGATCAGGGGACCCTCCATCCGATATGGAGAGAAGAGCCCAGCCACCTCATAAAATGTGGCTTTTATAAGGCTTTAGAACAAAGAAAATACGTGTGAGCATGTGCAAGGGCAATAGATACTTGACAGTTACATTTTACTGAAATCAACAAGTCTTAAAGGTTAATGGCTCAGTTCCTCTTTTCCTCCCTGAAATTCACAGACATTGTAAATCTTACAAGCTCAGGATGTTTCCCCACTCAGTTCCTATTAGCATGAGACTGGAAAGTTTATTTATTACATTCCAAGGTGACATTCTTTTCTGTCAGTAGTCATGGCCTTTAATTGAAACTCCATCACATATGGTATGTGAATATATCTCAATAAATCTGCTTAATAAGCAAATAAATAATTGCACAATAATAATCAGAAATAACAGCTATGTACAATTGGGGAAACAGATATAGAGGTGAGGAATTTTCTTGTTTGTGTGTTTTTTGTTTATTTTTTTGAAGTAATGAATATGCTTTAATAATGATTAAAGTGATGAATGTACAACTAAGTGATTATATCAAATACCATTTTTGAAAGCTGTATAAGTTTTATGTTTTATTTAGCAGTGTATGTTTCAATACAATTGATTTGTTTAATAAAAAAATCTTATTACATATGCAGTTTCTAAAATTATTCTCCAAATGAGTAGACTACTTTTTCACTTTATTAATAAAGTTAACTAAAGCACAAAATTGTTTATGTTGGAGGAGTTTTCATTTATCTATATATCTTTTGTTCCTTGTGAATTGAATGTAAAATTTAAGAAAATACCACATACCACAAGGCCATGAAGATGTTTTCTGGCATTTTCTTCTAGGTGTTTTATGGCTCTAGCATTTATAGTTAGGTCTTTGATCAATTTTGAGTTAATTTTTGTATAAGGTGTGAAACATGGTTCCTCATTCTTGCTTTTAGCTATGGATTTCCAGTTATCTCTGCACTGTTTGTTGAATAGATTGTTCTGACCTACCTAGTTGTGTTTAATAGCATTGTCTAGAATCACTTGACCATAGATATGAGGGTATATTTCTGAATTATTGATTCAGTTCTAAAATAAGAACAGCAAACTAATCCCAAAGCAAAGAGAAGGGAAGACATAATAAAGATTAGGGCAGAAAAATTTAAATAGAGAACAACAAAACAATACAGTAGAGAGAATCAACAAAGCCAGAAAAATCAACAGACCCTTAGCCTGATCTGCAAAGAAAATAATGAGTAAAGATGCAAATGAGTAAAATCAGAAATGAGAGGAGTGTAAATTACCATTGACCAAGCAGAAATGAAGAGATAATAAGAGAATCCTATGAACAACTTTATTCCAACAAACTAAAAAATACAGACAAAATGAACATATTTGTAGAAGACCACATACAACCTAAACTGAACCTAGAAGAAAAAGAAGACTTTAGCAAACCTATCACAAATAATTAGATATAACAGTCATCAAAATCTCCCCAAAATTAAAAGCACAGTCCCAGATGGCTTCACAGGTGAATTTACCAAAAATTCAAAGAAGATATAATATCAATCTTGCTCAAATTCTCCCCAAAAATTGAACATACTAAAACCCACCAAACTCATTCTATGAAGCCTTCACCCTACTACCAGAACCAGACAAATATAATATGAAAAAAGAAAATTAAAGCCTTATTTCCCTAATGAATATTTCTGAAAATTTCAGCAAAATATTTGCTAATGAACACAAAATAACATTAAATGAATTATACACCATGATCAAATAGATTTTATCCCAGGTATGAAAGGGACTTTTGACACAAGAAAATCAAATAGTGTAATATACTGCATTAATAAAATTAAAAGAAAAATCACATGATCATCTCAATTGATGCAGAGAAGTCATTTAACAAAATACAACATACTTTCTCGATAAAAACACCCCAAAAATTGAACAGAAGGAAACTTTCTCAACATGGTAAAATATAAATATGAAATACCCACAGTTAACCTGTGCCAGCAGGGCCCAGAACATTGGTGGAGCAGCAACTCCTACTCTACAGCTCATTCGCCTCACTGGCAGGGAGATGATGATGGACAACGGCCATCCCAGGGAATGGAGAGAGTCTACAGCTGCAAACAGGATAGTCCCATCTATCTTCCCCATGGGATATAAGCCCCCTCTCAATTGGAGGTGGAGTGGATGTCACCATCCCAGACTCCTCAGGATTGGGGAAAGAGCTATGGATTAGAATGAACTTACTGTTATTCAATTAGAGACATATTGTGATTCAACCAAGGGAAGAAGTTGCAACAATGAGGTGGAGCCAGTGGCCACTGGAGGCTTTGGGGGCAGTTAGAAGGAAAAACAGTTGTAATACAGGGTCTTTTTTGGAATTTGGGATTTGTCCTGAGTGACATTGCAATGACAGATATAGGCCATTTCATATCATCATATAACATGCAGAACTGTATGGGACAGAGTGTGATCTACAATGTGAACTATGGTCCATGCTTAATGGCAAAGTCCTAGGATGTGTTTATCAATTGCAATTAATGTGACACACTACTGAAGGATGTTTATGTGGGAGGCTGTGGGAGGTGTGGGAGGTGGGGCATATGGGAATCCCTATATTTTGTGTGTAACATTTATGTATTCTATATATCTTTAAAAAATTAAATAGAAAAAAAAGAGAAGACAAGCAGACACAGAAGAACACACTGAGAGAAGATAGCGAGTGTAAAACAATGAGGGGGAGGAGAAATAAATAAATAAATAAATCTTAAGAAAAAAGAAAATCAATTAGTGTAAGACAATTCTTTAATAAAATAAGAAGAAAATCACATTATCATCTCAATTGATGCAGAGAAGTCATTTGACAAAATACAACATCCTTTCTTGATAGAAACACCCCAAAGATTTGAATAGAAGGAAAGGTTCTCAACATGGTAAAATACATATATGAAATACCCTCAGTTAATGTTTCATACTCAATAGTGAAAGACTGAAAGCTTTACCACTGAGACCAGCAATAAGAAAAGAATGACCATTGCCACCACTGTTATTCAATGTTGTACAAAAAGTTCTAGTGAGAGAAATTAACCTAGAAAAGGACATAAAGTTTACCCAAACAGGAAATGAGAATATAAAACTTCTACTCTTTACTGATGGATCCTGTATGATGCTATATCTAAAGAATCATGAAAAATCGATAACAAAGTGGTTAGAACAAATGGATCATTTCAGCAAAGTGACAGGATACAAGATTAAAGCACAAAAAGCAGTAGTGTTTCTGTACACTACTGATATTAATCTGAGGCAGAAGTCAGAAAAAAATTTCCATTTAAATAGTAACTAAAAAAACCCCAAATATTTATGAATAAACTTAACTGAGGACATGAAGGACCTGTATTCATAAACCTATAAAACTTTGCTAAAAGAAATTCACAAGACCTAAATAAATGGAAGAACACTCTGTGTTCATGGATTGGAAGACTAAATATTGATAAGATATCAATTCTACCTAAATTGACTTACAGATTCAATACAATCCCAATAAAAACTCCAACAGCCTTTTTTTTTTGCTGAAACAGTTAAGCAATTGATCAAATTTTATTTGGAAGCATAGACACCCTGAATAGCCAAAATGATTTAAAATGAATAAAGTTGGAGAACTCTCACTTCCTGATTTTAAAGCATATTATTTAGCTACAGTGGTAAAAACAGCATGACACTGGCATAAAGGTAGACACGTTCCATTACACTTTTGATGTAACTTTTTGTAATGTAAAATATATAGGCTGCTGGATGATAATCTAGGGGCTGTGTAACATAGTAAATTTTTTTCTATCTGGTAGCATCATTGCCTTTTTAAATTTTTGGTGCATTCTTTGCTGCATGGAGGTCTGCACCTCTTTACAGATCCCCTGTAATGCAGGTCTGGTACATCTTTTTTCCACTTTACCAGGAGGTCCCAGGGAGGTCTGACATATGGTTACTTACAGCTCAGTTGCTTTAGCCACACATGCTTCTCTAGCATAATATTTTTGTTGGTGGATAAAGATTGTAGTTAATAGTATAAATATAAAAATATTCTTCTATTACAAAGTGTTAAGAATATGGGGATACAAGGGGAAAATTACAACTAATGTACCTTATGGACAATGATAATATTGTAATATTTTGCAGCAAAGGCCAAGAAGTTATGATATCAATTCTAAGCGACAACAGGTGGGTATAGTGTTCTGGGATTTTTTCCTTTTAGAGTAATGAAGACATTCCAGAATTGACTGAGATAATGAAACCACAACTCTGTGATGAAAATGAGAGCCATTGAATGTATTGTGTTTCTTTAGGATTAAGTATTGACATTTTTAACCTTTCAAAAGTAGATTTATTTTATAATTTAATTCATTTGTCTCATTTATTTATTGTATTTTAATTTATTTAGAATTTTTTTCTAACGTTGTGATAAAATTTTATTTAATTGATTGAATTTGTAATCCCTGATGAAAAATGAGTTTGAGCTCTTTTTCATATGTTTGGTGGCCAACGGAACATCTTCTTTAATAAGGTGTCCATTTATATTGTGGTTTTGAAGCAAAAATTCATGTAACAAAATTCACCATTTTAAAGTGTATGATTCAGTGGGTTTTAGTTCATTATCAATGTTGTACAACCATCAAAACTATCTGCTTCCATAATATTTTAATTACCCCCCACCCAAAGAAACCTTATACCCATTAAACACTTACTCCTTATTTCTCTCTCTATTCAATTTACAGAAACCACTCATCTGATTTATGTCTCTACAGATTTTCCTATTCTGGATATTTCATGTAAGTGAAATCAACCAAAATTTTATCTTTTGTTCTGGATTCTTTCATTTACCATAAAGTTATCAAAGCTCATTCATTTTGTAGCATATATCAGTACTTCATGCCTTTTCATGGCCAAATAATATTCCTTAGTATGGATATACCACATTTATCTATTTGACAGCTGAAGGATATTCAGGTTGTTTCTGGATTGTCTTTTTCTTGCTGAATTTTAGGAATTCTTTATATATTCTGGATATTACCATCATATATATTGCAAATATCTTCTACTACTCAGGTGCTGGCTGGCACTTTCACTCTCTTAATGGTAGGTTTTAATGAACATAAGTCCTTAATTTTAAGGTAGTCCAATCCCAAGGTCTTGAAAATATATCAATATCCTCTATTTTATATTTTCAAATTAAATCAATAATCCACCAACATTGATTTTATTACGTAAGGTAGAGAATCACATAGATACCCAATTGATTAGGGACCATTTATTGAAAAGACAATCCTTTCCCTACCATTATCTTAAGTCAAATGAATGTGAATGTTAGCCATTTTCTCTATAATCCATTCCAATAACTATTTTAATTCCCATAACTCTGCTGAAATACTTCCTGCTAAGTTCCCCACCAATTTTACCTTGCCAAAATCAGTGCTCAAGTGCCAATCCTCAATCAAACTGACCTTTCAGCAGCATTTGGTATAGGTGATTAGTACCTTTGCTTCCTATGTAACCATATTCTCCCAGTTATTCTGTTACCTGTCTGATCACTGTCTTCCATTCCCCTTAAAGCATCCTTCTCTTCTTCCTGACTTTTAAATGTTGGCATACCCCAGAACTGAGGCCCTGGAATGTCCACTTAACAATCTACATTTTTTCCTTAGGCTTAAACATCAGTCATATACTGCTAAGTCTTCAATTTAAACCTACAGCTTTTATCTTACCCCTAAGCTCCGCCTTAATACATATAACCACCTACTTGAAATCTTCAAGTAAATATGCAGTAATTATTTCAACCATAACACATCTAAAGAAAATTTTATTTCTTTGTATACTCACACAAACTCCAATTTAATTCATCTCAGTAAATGTAAATGTCTTTTACCTGCTGCTTAAGCCAATTAACCTACTTTTCTTCTTATCCCACTTGCAGTCCTTTGGTAAATATGATCAACCCAAATGAATGAGAATGGATCTTAGTCCTATTACTGGAGTCCTTTATAAGTGGAATGAAATTCAGACACATAGGCAGAAAGCCACAGGGGCTGCCAGAAGCTGGAAGTCAATCTAACCTAGACAAGACAAGGAGGGCTGACATAACAGAAAAGCCAACTATCATGGATTAGTGAGACCCAGAATGCCACAGTCTTTTTGGAGAAAGCATTAAATTGATGATGCCTTGAATTTAGACCTCCTAGACTTAAATATGTGAACCAATGCATTCCTGTTGTTTATGTGAACAGATTGCATAGTAGTGCGTTAGCAGGCTAGAGACTAAAGCAGATGTTTAGCAGCATCTCTTGTCTCTACCCCAAAGTTACCAATTGCAGATACCTCCCCTAGCATTGATGATGAAAATTGTTGCCAGAAATTACCAAATGTTTCCTAATGTGCAACATTGGACAGGGTTAAGAAACAACATTTAAAAATAATATGAATTTTAACTTTGTTAGATCTGGTATTATGTATAAGTGTCAATAGTCCAATTTTATATGTAATGCTATTTAAAATTTTACATAATGCCTCATATAAATTGAGACTTAAAAATTTTTACTTAATTATAATTATGAACTTTATATTTTACTCTCATTAACCTATGCTGTATATAATCACATGTTATGGTATATTTTTAGATTTATAAAATTTTGGAATAATATTTTTTCATGATATATTAACATTAGTCTTTCTACATATATTTTATTTTCTGTTTTAGCTTAGGAAACTTTAATTTCTTATTTTATTTTTTAGCTGTATCACCTGTTCCTCTATCTCTTTTCCTATAGTTTTTTTTTAAAATTTTTTTATTTATTTTTATTGTGGGTAAAAATCAAAATTCTCACAATACATACAAACATTTGCAAAATGATATATATATATATATATATATATATATATATATATATATATATATATATATATATACACACATATATTTTAAGAGGTGCTTAGATTACCCAAAATATTACACGGAACTCACTGGGATTCCCATGTTGGCCACCTCCCACACAAACATCTCCTATAGTCTTTTATTAAAGTAAAACTGAATGACTTGATTTAAGGAATATTTATGAGAACAAATACACATAATGAGTTGTTAAAAATAAATAAAATTATATATAATTCCTTTAATATGTTGTTAGATTCATTATGAAACATTTTATTGAGGTTTTGAATCTATATTCATTACAAAAATTAGTCTATAATTTTCTTTTCTCATGTTATCTTTATCTGGCTTTGCTTTTATGGAGATATGTGGCATGAGTTTGATGTCACTCATTTCTGTTTATATTTTTGGAAGTGTTTGAGAAGATTTGTTTTAACTATTCTTTGAATGATAAGTAGAATTCATATGTGAAGCCACCTGCTGGTATTGGGCTTTTCATTTTGGGAAGGATTTGATGACCGTTGCAGTTTCTTTACTTCTGACTGGTATCTTAGGGTCTTCTATTTCTTTACTTGAAGAAAGTAGTGTCAGAGTAGGTTTTTCACATGTTTCTAGGAATTTGTCCATTTTATCTAGTTTGTTGATATACAGTTGTTCATAGTATCCTCTTATGATCCTTTTTAGTTTGATTGAGTCAGTAGTTATGTTCCCAATCTCATTTCTGATTTTTAAAATTTATATCTTCTCTCCTTTCTCTTTGTCAGTCTAGCTAAGGGTTTGCTGATTTTGTTGATCTCCTCAAAGAATCAAGCTTTTGTTTAGTTGATTCCCTCTATTTTTTTTCTCAATTTCATTTATTTCTGCTCTGAATATCCATAAATGGGACCTTCTCAAAATGAAAGCATTTGCACTTCAAAAGACTTTGACAAGAAAGTAAAAAAGCAGTCTACTGAATGGAATAAAATATTTGGAAACCATATATCCAAAAAGCATTTGATCTCCATTTTATACAAAGAGATCATACAATGCAATGAAAAAAAAAAAAAAGAAAAATAACTCAAATAAAAACTGTACACAAGACTTGAATAAACATTTTTCCAAAGAGGAAATACAAATGGCCAAACAACACATGAAAAAATGTTAAAAATCACAAGCTATTAGAGAAATGCAGATCAAAACTCCAATAGGATATCATTTCAAACCATAAAGAATGTTCACCATATATATAAAAAAGTAAACCACAAGTGCTAGAGAGGAAGTGGAGAAATAAGAACACTCCTTCCCTGTTGGTGGGGTTCTAGAATGGTGCAGTCTCTGTGGTAGACAGTGTGGTGGTACCTCCAGAATCTGTAATAGAACCACCATATGATTCAACAATCCCATTATTATTAATAGAAATATATTCAGAAGAACTGAAAGCAAGGATGCTAACTGATATTTGCACACTGATGTTCATATCAGCATTTTTCACAATTGCTGAAAAATGAAAATAAACGAAAGGTCCATCAACTGGTGAATGGGAGTGAATAAACAAAATGTGTTATATACATACATTGGAAAACATTTCAGTTGTAAGAAAAAATGATATCAGGATACATGTGACAACATGGATACACCTTAAGGACATTATACTGAGTGAAAAACACTAGGTACAAAAGATATATATAGTATAGTCTCACTAATATGAACTAATTATGATTACTCAATTTATGGATGTAAACTCTGCAATATAGGTTACTAGGAGAAAGAATTAGGGTTGAGAATGGGAGCTGATGCTTACTGTATGTATACATGTTTTTAACAAATTATTTTTATTGATACCATTAAATAAAGCATAGGGAAGCAGCTGTGGCTCAAGCAACTGAGCTGCCATTTACCATATGGAAGGCCCAGATTCAATCCGTGGGACCTCCTGATAATAAAAGAAAAAAATGTCCCAGACCTGCACAGCAAGGTGCAGGCCCCAGCGTGGTGAAGAGATGCACCAAAAAGACAATAATGCAGCCAGATAGAAAATTAATTAATTAATTAATCAATTAATTAATTTTTTAAAAAGCATAGATTATTCAAAGAGTACCCTCAATGGTATTCGGTATAATCAAATTTTTGGAAATTCATCACTTCAGTCATTTTTAGAGCATTTTTAATGTTTCAATAATAATAATAATAAACATAAAATCTCATCACCTCTCAAATCTCTTTATGTTTCACCTGCCATACATAACTGCTATTCTGTTTTTGTCTCTCTAGTTTATTTGTATATATATCTTGTAAAAACAGCTTTATATATGCTATATCACCCACATTCATATTTTACATAGGTTTCACTATGTTATACAATCCTATGTTATATTTTTTAGTTTTCCTTCTAGTAATATACATGACCTTAGACTTGCCCTTTCAACCATGGTCATACCCATATAATAGCTCTGCTAGTTACAAACACTTTGTGCTTTCACCATTTCAATTCATTTCTAAACATTTACATACAACTCTTTTTTTACCAATTCTGCACAGATTAACTCTCCGTTTTCTAATCTCTATACTCACTCTATTTTCTGGCTTCCTATATTGTATTAATGACTCCATGAATTTACCAAATATAATTAGTTTTTGTGGCAGTTTGGCATTGTTTATGAATTCCAAAAATAGATATTGGATTATGTTTGTAAACTGGTCTGTACCTGGGCATGATTAATCTATGATTAAGGCTTTGATTGAGCCATGTCAGTAGGATGTTGAGTCTCACCCTCTTGGTTGGTGGTAACTGACTGATAAAACTGCATGGTATGATAGCTCCCTACAAAGGAATATTATTTAGACAGAAAAAGGAATAAGTTATTATACATACTAAATGTGGAAAACTTTGGGTATGTATGTTTTATTTAATGTTGCTTCTTCATCACTTTTGCTGATACTTGCTTTATATGGAACCAGGAAGCCAAATATGGTTTCCAGTATTTCTTCCCCTGGGGCTTTCTGAAAAGCCAGATATTCATACCTCTCTCTTTGGGCTGTTCCTGTCCATGTACCTAGTCACCCTCACTGGGAATCTGCTCGTTATTCTAACCATCAGCTAAGAATCCCTTTCCCCATCCTTATATAGTTCTTACTGTCCAAGTTGTCTTTTTGTGACACCTGTTTCACCTCTACTACCATCTTTGAGTTGCTATGGAACATCCAGAATTACCTCTGTTGACTGTGTAAGCCAGATAAACTTTCTCAACATTTTTGCACTTTTGGAAACTTGACTCCTCACCTTGATGGCACATGACTCCCCTCCATGGCCATCTGTCACCCCTTACAGTACACTGTCATAAAAAAACTCAGGCTTTTTGTCCAGTTCCTTCTCCTGATCTTGCTTGACATTGAACTGGGATGGCTTTCTGAACATTTATTTGGGATGTGGTATACTTTCTTTTCAGTAACTTAAATTCCTTGTTATTTATGTGAACATCCTGAAGGAATCAAGCTCAACTGCTCCATCACCTTCACCCAGTAGCATAACAATGTGTTTTACAACTGGCCTGCTGTCTGTGATTCATTTTCTCAGGACTGGATTATAATCAAAATTACAGCCAGCAGACCATTTATCTGTTTCTTTTAAATAGGCTGTTTTAAATAGACACTCAAGCAGATGCACATATGGATAATCTCTGATTGCTTTCCTGTCACAAATGCAGAGTTGTTCAATTACCACAGAGATCTTTGGCCTTCACAGTCCAAAATATTTGTTAAATAAACCTTTGCAGAAGAAAGTTAGTGGCTCTGATTAAAGTATTTCATGTATATTCTGTTCTAAACTTGGGCTGTTAAATGTTTAAAGAAACACGTGTTCAGTAATAATTACATGAAATGCTCCACAAATCTCCAATCTCAAAATTAAAACAGGTAAATATAAGGGTGTATCTGTAGATGAGACACTAAATGGACAATAAATTACTGTTATCTTAATTATCTAAGTAGTAATTTCCATTTGGGCTGGGAAATTTAGCCTGTCTTTTCCTTTATTTTTTTAATTTTTTTTTTAAAGAATTTTTAGATTACATAAATGTTACATAAAAAAATAGGGGATTCCCATATGCCCCACCTCCTCCATCTCCCACACTTTCCCACATTAATAACACTTTTCATTAGTGTAATACATTTGTTAAAATTGAAGAACACATATTAAAGCATTACTATTAACTGTGGATTATAGTTTACATTATAATTTACCTTCTGACCCACACAATCTTATAGGTAATGACAAAATGTATAATGGCCTATATACATCATTGCAATATCATTCAGGACAATGCCAATGTCCTGAAAATGGCCCCATATTACACATATTCTTCCTTCTCTCTTCTTTCAGAACCTCTAGTGGCCACTGCCTTTATATCAATGATAAAAATTCTTTAATTCCTAGAATAATAATAAATCTATAATATAATAATAAGTCTAATTTAGTTCATTGTCCATTTCACAATCTTGGGAATTTGGGGATGGTGATACCCACTCTGTTTATAATTGTGAGGGGACTTAGATCCAATGGGGACAGATTGATGGAACTTTCTTGTTTGAAATTGCAAGCATTCTCTGTTCCTTCGGATGAGTGTTGTCCATCACCATCTCCTTGTTAGTTATTCTGGGAGAGTCCAGTGAACTGGAGAGTAGGTGTTGCAGCTCTGCTAAGCTACTGGCCTAACCTGCTAATGAATAGAATAAATATTTGAGTCTCTGGGACATATATTTATCAAATATAGTGCTAATTATAGGTTCACCTAAAAAGTTTAAAAGAGCCATGTGTAGGGAAATTATAAATGAGTCAATCTCTGTTAGACTGTAAAATATACATTCCAAATAAGGCCACTGACAGTGTGCTGATTTCTTGAGGTTGTCTGCCCAGCTTATAGTCACTGATTGTCTTTAGAACCCTCAGGAGCCCTACTGTTTGGAGCAATTTTTACTGTGGCAGTCAATGAGATCCTGCTGTGAGGCACATAAGCATAACATATGGAATGACCTCTCTACTCACACTGAAATCTCCTAGTCATAAAACCTCATTTGTATTTAATATTTCCCGCTTTTGGTCAAGGTCTTTTTCCAAATGTATTGCTCATTAGTGCCTGATAATAAACCCTAGGTGCAAGGGATGAATCATCCCCAAAAGTCATGTCACATGCCAGGGGCAAAGGTAGTGCATTTATATGCTCAGTTTGGTATAGAGCAAGGGCACATTTGAGCAACAAGTAGGATTTCAGGAGGTAATTCTTAGGCAATATATAATCCTAGGTGAAATTTTAATTTCAAAGAAAATGTTCATAATTACAATCATCAATATCAAATGCCTGATATGTTTGATATCAAACACCTGATATGGTCTGTTTTCTTTTACTAGGCACTGCCCTTGCACTTGGAGGATTCTGGCTGCTTTGTTAGAAAATGTAGCAGGAATTCCCAGAATGGAAATCCAATATACTTTTGGTTATTGGGTGGGGCTCCACCTACTGAGACAATACCACATTAACACTTGAACATATTAATTTGCCATAGAAGCATGCCCCAGGTGCACCCCTCCCCACATACCACCATCACTGACAACCTGTACCAGTGATCTTCCCCTGCCAGAGTTGTGACCCTTCTCTTAGCCAAAATATTTCAAAATATGAAGTAAAAAAAAACCCAATAAATTTATTAGAAAATAATAATAATTTAACAAATAACAAATAAAATACAAAAATAAAACAAATTTTGAAATGAAATAATTTTTTAATACATTGTGCCTTTCATCACTGTAAGATCAGTTATCTTGCATATACAATAACAATTTCTTCCATAAGTTCCCCTACTGTCTACTAATTTTTTCATTTTTTCTTCAATGAGACATTAGTTTACAAAAAAAAAAAAAATCACATGGAATATATAGGGGATTCCCATTTACCCAATGACCTCCCTCTTTTCCAATCTCCCCTATTAATAACATTTTACATGTGAATGGGACATTTGTTACAACTGATGTACAACTATTGAAACATTACTACAAATGATGGTCAGTGGTTTACATTATGGTTTACATTTTGTAATGTACACTTGTAAAGGTTTTGACTAAGTTTAAAATGGCCTGTATTCTTTATTTCAAGGTCATACAGAAATATTCAAATACCCTGAAAATGCCCTATGTTCCACCTATTCTATTCTTCCCTGCCCCACCCATCAAAACCTATGATAAACATTGAATTTCAATTTTTGAAGTATAAGATTCATAGTTACTTGCAATAATATTGAAAGCTTGACATATTGGTCTGTTTTCTTAATTTAAGTCCTGCTTATATTCTAGAAATATTCTTGTCCCTCTAATTCAGAACAAAACAGGAGTTCCCCTGGATGGGAGTTTAGTATTTTCTTGTTTATTATATAGATCTCCATTTACTAAGATAACACTCTATGACAAGATGAACACTCACATGTTCCAGAGAAGCATGTCCCAGGGACCATTTTCCCACATAAGCCAACATACCAGATGCCCTACACAGGTAATGCCATATTGGCCGAAGAACATTCCCACTATTGTAGTTTTAACCACCAACATGCAAATCACCAGAGTTCACCTGCTCTTTCCTCCAAAAGTCCCCTCTGTTCCTTGGTTAATTCCAAAACAAACCCCAACCCTACTCCTCCTCACAGAAGAGCACCACTGAACCCAGTCAGATCATTGCACCATTCTCTTATATATCCACTGTCTAACCACACCCTTTCATCTTATAATAGATTTTGCTCATTTGGGCATTGGTTCACCACCCTCTACCCCATTTTTGTCTCCTGTAAACTTGTCTTCCAGACTCTAGCTCTGTGAGTCTGCTCAATTTGCTTAAGACATATCAGTGAAGTCATGTAATATTTGTCCTTCAGTGCAAACATTACTTCATTCAGCAAAGGGTCTTCGAGATTCATCCATGATATCCCTTGTGATAATACTGAATTCCTTCTTACGGGTCATTAATATTCCATTGTATGTATATACCACAGTTTCTTATCCATTCTTCTGTTGATGGACATTTGGTTTGCTTCCAACTTTTGACAATAGTGAATAATGCCTCTATGAACATTAGTGTGCATATATCTTTTTGTGTGCCCTCTTTCAGTTCTTCTTGGTATATACCCAGCAGTGGGATTGCTGCATCATATGATGGTTGTATAGTTAGCTTCCTAAGGAAAGGCTTAACTGTCCTCCACAATAGCTGCTCCATTTTACACTTTACATTAGATAAGTTTTCCCTTTCCTCCACATCCTCTCCAACACTTGTAGTCTTCTATTATTTTTAATAGCTGCCAGTTTTATAGTTGTAAGATCATATCTCATAGTAGCCGTGATTTGCATTTCACTAATAGCTAATGATGTTGAGTATCTTTTCATGTGCTTTTCAGCCATTTGTATTTCTCTTTTGGAAAAGTGTCTATTTAATCTCTAGCCCATTTTTTAAATGTTGTTTTTTTTTTTTTTGAAATTTTATTTTTGAGATGTAGGTTTTCTTTATATATGCTACATATTAGGCCCTTTTAGGATAGGGCCAAATATTTGGGTATTTACCAAACATTTTCTCCCATTGAATAGGCTGCCTTTCACTTTCTTGACAAAAGTTTTTATTTTAAGGTAATCTCATTTATCTATTTTTTCCTTTATTGCTCATGTTTAGGTTGTAAATTTTATGAAACCATTTCCTACTACAGGATCTCATAGATGCTTCCCAACATTATCTTCTAGGATTTTTATGATCTTGGTTATTATATTTATTTCCTTGATCCATCTTGAATTGCTTTTTGTATAGGGTTGAGATGGTTATACTCAGTCTTTTGGATATGGATATCCAGTTCTCTAAGCACCATTTGTTGAAGAGGCTATTACCTCCCAGTTGAGTGGGATTGGTGGCCTTGTCAAATATTATTTGACCATATATGCAAGGATCTATTACAACTCTCAGTTATTTATCATTAGTCAGTATGTCAATTCTCATGCCAATACCATACAGATTTGACCCCTGTAGTTTTCTTGTATGTTTTAGAGTCAGGTAGTGTGATTCCTCCAAATTCATTTTTCTTTTTCAATATTTCTTGGGCTATTCAGAGCCCTTTTTCCATTCAAATAATTTTCATAATTAGCTTTTCCAATTCAGTGAAAATTGCTGTTGTAATTTTTATTGCAATTGCATTAAATCTGTAAATCAGTTTTAGTAGTAGAGAAACTTTAATGATATTTAGACTTCCAATTAATGAACATGGAATATTCTTCCATTTATTTATAACTACTTTGATTTCCTTTAACAATGTTGTATATTTTTCTTTGTACAAGTCCTTTAAATCTTTAGTTAAGTTTATTCCTAGGTCTTTGATTCTATTAGTTGCTATTGTAAATTGAGTTTTTTTCTTGATTTCTTCCTCAGTTTGCTCATTACTCATGTACAGTAAAGCTACTGATTATTGCTTGTTGATCTTATATCCTGTCATATTACTGAACTCATTTATCACATCTAGAAGATTTGTTGTAGATTTTGCAGGGCTTTCTACATATAGGATCATGTCTTCTGCAAATATTGACAATTTTACCTCTTATTTTCCAATTTGGATGTCACATTTGTTTTTTCTCACCTAATTTCACAAGCAGGTAATTTTGACACAATGTTAAATAAGAGTGGTGAAAAAGGATGTCCTTGTCTTGTTCTAGACCTTAGAGGGAAAGCCTTTAACATTTCATCACCAGTGTATTTCCACTGGGCAGAAAGTCGCATCACCAAAAATAAATTTGACTTTATTTACAATAGAGTCTTTCTTTCTTTCTTTCTTTCTTTCTTTCTTTCTTTCTTTCTTTCTTTCTTTCTTTCTTTCTTTCTTTCTTTCTTTCTTTCTTTCTTTCTTTCTTTTCTTTCTCTTTCCTCCATTTCTCTTTTCCTCCTTCCTTTCTTGCTTCCAGAGAAATTCAATATGATGGGATGGAGAATGATTCAAATATGTTGATCTACTTCCTAAGGCTGAGCATCAAATTTGATTCTGAGTTACTTGATATTAGTAAATAATTCAATTCTCAATTACCAGAAAAAATAATATATTATTTTCTCAAAAGAAAATCAGACATTCAACTCTAAAATAAATTCTTATAGAGGAACCCTACTTTTAAGTAAGACTCTGAATTGCAAAATGAACAGAGTTCTTCATAACTTTTACAACTAATATAATAGAATGATTTCACATGATTATTTCTTGAAATCAGAGTAAAACATTAAACACACTGCATTTCAGAAAGTCATTCTGGTAGAATCTAAGCAAATTCTCAGCATATAAAGCTTACTGCATTCTCAGAGATGGACTCTGGAGAACTTACAAAGGAGAAGGCAAACTCCTTCTCTTTTAGATACTCTTCCCTAAAACTAGCGTTTCTGCCTGGCAGGCTTTTGAGTGGCATCGACCTATTGAGACTATTCTCTCCATCAAGGCTGAGATGGTGCAGTAATGAGGAGGGAAATGTACTAACAGCTATGGAACAGAACATGGCTTCATGTTCAGTGTATTACAGCTAAATGGACTCACACAGGACAAGTGGCGGGGAGATGATGATGGACAATGGCCATCCCAGGGAATGGAGAGTGTCTGCAGCTGCAGGCAGGATAATCCCATCCTTCTTCCCCATAGGATATAGGCCCCCTCTAAATTGGAGGTGGATTGGACATCACCATCCAAGATGCCTCAGAATGGGGGGAAGAGCTATGGCCTAGCGTGGACTTACTGGTATTCTATTGTAGACATATGATGATTCAAACAATGGAAGAAATTACAACATTGATATGGAGCCAATGGACACTAGAGGCTCAGGGCAGGGAGAGGGAAAAGCGGTTGTAATACAGGGTTTTTTTTGGGACTTGGGAATTGTCCTGAGTGACATTGCAATGATAGATATAGGCCATTTTATATCATCATATAACATGCAGAACTGTGTGGGAGACAGTGTGGTCTACAATGGGAACTAAGGTCCATGCTTAATGGTAAAGCCCCAGGATGTGTTTATCAATTGCAACCAATGTGCCACACTAATGAAGGATGTTTATGTGGGAGGTGTGGGAGGTGGGGTTCATGGGAATCCCTATATTTTTTGTGTAACATTTATGTAATCTAAGTATCTTTTTTTTTTTTTTTTTTTTTTTTTTCATTTTATAACATCAACTTTTATTGAGATATAATTTACATAATATAAAATTCACATAGTTGCAGTGCACAGATTGATAACCCTTGAGCTGCCTGTTTTTATTATACAGAGGCTGAGATTTTTTTTTTTTTTTTTATTATGGGTAAAAATCAAAATTCTCACAATACATACAAACATTTGTAAAATGATATACAAATATATATGCATATATGTGTATTTGCTTACAAAAATGTTATTTTTTATATATATATATACATATATTTTAAGAGGTGCTTAGATTACCTAAAATATTATACGGAACCCACTCGGATTCCCATGTTGCCCACCTCCCACACCTCCCACCACATCCAACACAAACATCTCCCATAGTGTGGCCCACCAACCTCAATGAACTTACACCTCCTGGAGCCTTGCCACCAACCATAGACCACAGTTCACACTGTAGACCACACTCTCTCCCACTCAGTTCTGAGTGGTGTGTGCTGATTTAAAATGGCCTACATCCATTGCCACAACAGTACTCAGGACAACCTCCAACTCCCAAAGAAGCCCCTGTATTTCAACTGCTCATCCCCTCCCTACCCAAAAAACTGTCAAGTGGCCACTGGCTCCACCTCATTGTTATAATTTCTTGCATTGCAAGAATCACCATATGTGAGCAAGAGAATACCATCAAGTCCACTTTAGTCCATAGTTCTTCCCCCAATCCAGAGGCGACTGGGATGGTGATGTCCACTCCAACTCCAAGTGAGAGAGGGCTTATATCCCATGGATATGGTGGGTGGGATGATCCTGCCTGCAGATGCAGGCCCTCTCCATTCCCTGGGATGGCCATTGCCCATCGTTGTCTCCTCACCAGGTGACTTGGATGAGTCCATTGAGCTGTAGGGTAGGAGTTGCAGCTCCACCTAGATTTCATGCACACCTGGCACATAGGTAGGTGGGAGGCTCCAGTCTCTGGAAGTATACCTAAGAAACTCCAGCATCACATGTAGGTTTGAATAGAAGGGACTGGTGAACCATGTGCAGGGAGGACTTATTTGAGTCTAATTCTGTCACTCTCAGGAGCACAGATTACAAAATAGAACCCACTGATAAGGCATCAGTCTCTGGGGCTATCCCCCCTTATATAAGACCAGGGTGTCTCCGGAGCTCTCAGGAACCCCACTGAGTGGGGTGATAGGCACTTAGATGTTCTATGAGCTCCTACTGAGGTGTGCGTAAGAGTTACCTCTGGGATGACCTCCCGACTCTTACGCACACCTCTAAGTATCTTTTAAACAAACAAACAACAAACAAACAAAAAACAAACAAGAAACATTGTGGTATATGTTCAAGAGGGAAAAAGTTGAATAAATACATCAGGAGGTCCAAAAAAATGAGTTATTTATATGTAGGAATTTATTATATTTAAAATATGACAGTGGAAGTCTGTGAGAAAACAAGGAATATTGCATAAATACTAATGGATCTTAAAGATTACCTTAAAGGGATGAAAGGAGGGAAAATACCGATAGTGTTTACCAGGAAAATTAGAAAAAGAGAAGTACAAAACAGAGTAGAAGAATATGTGTATATGTGGTTATTACATGCACAATTAAGGCAGAATATCCGTAGTCACTACTATATTAATATGAAGAACCAAAAAATGTAATTTAAAGTTAAAATTTTAGAAGGCTGAGAGTTGTGCTCCTGAACACCTTTAGAAAATGAAGGAAAGTCATGTGTTAATTGAAGATAAATTACATTATATTTTTATCTAATACCTGAATGCAAGCATTGAGAAGATTGTCATCAGGCCCTTAAATTATTGTCAGAAAATATAAGTTAAAACTTATGAAGTCTTTTTGCCCCAGAATATGTTTTATACCGTAATCCATGCTCGGTGTTCCTATCTGACTTTAACAGCATAATATAGCACTTTGGGGCAAAGATGCAGTCTAGAAATCAGCACTGGAGGCCAAGATGGAGATGGTCTCCACAGCTGCCATGACTTTCCCCTTCATGTGGTAGACAGGGCGCAAAGTGACCCAAACACTGCAGAACAACAACATGCTGAAGGTCAAGAAGGTGGCTTCATTAAAGGTGTCAGGGAGGTTCCTGGATATGAAAGCTAGAGTGAAGCTCCCCAGGGCCAAGCAGCCCAGGTATCCCAGGACACAGTAGAAAGCAGTGGCTGAGCCCTTGTTGCACTCAATGATGATATAGCCATGCTCAGTGTAGGCATCTGTGTCAATGAATGTGGGAGAGGTTCCCAGCCAGATTCCACAGATAGTCATCTGGATCAGGGAGCAAATAGGAATAACAAAGTTAAGTGCCCCAGGCTCCAAACACTGTCTCATCTTTCTCCCTGGTGCAGTCATTTGGAATGCCAGAACCACAGTGATTGTTTTGGCCAAGACAGTGGAAACAGCCATGGTGAACACAATTCCAAATGTGATTTGTTGGAGGATGCAGATGGCTATGGTAGGATGACTGAGGAAGAGTAAGGAGCAGAGGAAGCACAGGATGAGGGAGAAGAGAAGGATGTAGCTGAGAGTACTGTTATTGGCCTTCACTATGGGAGTGTCCTAGGGCTTCACAAAGACCCCAAGAATAACAGCAGTGATGAAAGAGAGGCAAAGAGCTGCGAAGACCAGAGCCATCCCCAAAGTGTCTTCATAAGCCAAGAAGGTCACAGCTTTTTGGAGGCAGTGATTTCTCTCACTGTTTGCATACTGATGATCTGGACATTTCACACATTCATCCATATCCGTTGAGAAAAGCAATGTGTCATGAGCTCAGGTTCAGTAATTTTAATTTACATACAAGGCACCAAAAGAAACAGAGTGGGTACTTTTAGCCAATTTTTTTTTCAGCTTGCATTGACTTCAAATAACCATATGTTTTAATCTGTTTGTTTTTCTTCTCCCAAACTTTCTTAGAGTTCTAGCTTTCTTTTAGACATTCAAGTGGATAAGAGTTGCACTTTTCATTCACTGTTAAGTTTTCATTCTTCTCTTTTAAAAACTGTATGTACTGGTGGAGAACGTATACTCATAAAGGGTACACATTATAATTTTACTGATTAATGAATCATGAGGAATTGAACACAAGTAACACTACATAGGCCAAACAATAGACCATAGAATTCAGTGTTGAATTCAGTGTTGAATATTGGTAAAGCCTAGTGTATAGACCAAAAAGAAGTCTGGAGTCAACAATGGATTTGGAAGCTACTTTTGAACTGTTCTTGCTCCAAATAATGGAACACCAAGTTTCACACATCAGTAAATATATTGCAATGTTGAGTATTGATTAAGCCTAGTACATAGGCCAAAAAGAAGACTTCTGGAGTCAACAAAGTTGAAGATTGTTAACTTGTTGCAGTACAGGAAAGCACTCTCCCTGTGGAAGCTTGATATGTCTCCATAATAAGAAGCTAGATTAAGGTTGTTGACATATTTACCCTTATGCTGGGTGATGCTGAAGAGGGATTAAGAAAACAACATTTTTTATCTGTAATAGCTTATGTCAAGAAAGGGGGCAACATGGTGAATGAATATATTGATGATTAGCTAGGATAAGGGAAGAATAAGAGCTTTAAAAAATATTGAAGACACAGTCTAAGTTTAATCAGAATCTCTGAAGTTGAAAACAAGGGGTCATCTTTATTTTTAAAATTTTCCAGAATGACATACAACGTGTCCTCCATATCTCCTGGGTACAGGCTGATTTCTTGGAAAATTCCAATTCAAATTGGGATACTTACATGGAATAAGTATGTAAATTAGTAGGAAGATGGGAGAGGTCTTCATGGTTAAAAAAAAAAATAAAGTCACAGGAGGAGTTTCCAGAAAGATGGCATCAGAGTACACAGTGTTTTAATATCCATGATATATGAAAAAGACAAACTACCTTACTAAAAAATGGACTAAAGACTTAAAAAGATAATTGTTCAAATAAATATTACAAATGGTGAAGAAACACATGAAAAAATGTTCTAAATCACTAGTGATTAGGGAAATGCAAATCAAAACTACAATGAGACACCATTTCAAACCTATTACAGTGGCCATTATTATAAAGCCAGAAATCTGTAAATGTTGGAGAAGATGTGAAGAGATAGGAAAGCTTTTTCAATGTTAGTGGTGGTTTGCTGAAAATAAAACAAACAGACTTTAAAAAAGAGATGCAGAGCAAATTTATTGAGCTAAAGTTGCATTAATGCATGACCAGCAGGAAAAGAGGTTTCTGCTCAAAGGGGAGAGCTGGGGGAGCAGCTTGTATGTCTGCCTGAGACAAAGAAATGATGTGGGGGAGTGTTGAGGGATAAAGAAGACATGATTTATCATTATTACAGGTGTTTTGTGAGCTGTCTGGACTACAGGGCCTATGGGGACTGTTTGGGCAGGGTGTCCTTAAGGCCCAGGGTATGCTGATTAGCATGCAGGATGTGGATGTAAGATTGTGGCCATTTGGTGAAGATAAGCAGACTTTGCTGGTGTCAGCTTGAGCTTTTTGTTAAAGTACTTCCTCCCAAGCTGGGGCAGGCATTTTTATCAGCACCACAAAGAAATTTTGGTATGTCAGCCTGTTTCAGTTAATCTCTATTTCTTCTTTATAATTCCATGGATAAAATGGAAGCTCAAGCAAATCAAGATGGTTAGTAAATTCTTTGACCATTCCAAACTCACAGTGGGAATCTAGAATTGGAATATAGGCTATTAGAAAATAGAATGAGGATAGAGAATGGAAAGCTGAGAGTTAAACTGTGAAGAATTGGTTAAAATTTTCTTTTTCAATCTTTGGATTGAAAGGAATTGGTGAGAGTACATCGTGGTGTTTGTTACTGGCAGAGCTATTATATGAGTATGACAGTGGTTGAAAGGGAAAGTGTAAGGATATGTATATTACTAGAGAGAAAGCTAAAAATTATAACATGGGTCCCTATAAGACAGTAATACCCCACATAAAATATGAATGTGGGTGTTATTGCATATATTAGACTATTTTACAAAATATAAATACAAATATACTAGAGGGAAGGAAACAGAACATTGGCAACATACGACATGGAAAGCATGTCGATTGAGAGGTGATGAGGTATTTTTTGTTTGTTTGGTTGGCTCATTGATTTTTGTTTTATTGTTATTATTATTAATATTGAAATAATGAAAATGCTTTAAAAATGACTGAATTGATAAATGCAAAGATATGTGTTACCAAATACCATAGAGTGTACACTTTGGATGGATTTATGTTTTCTTAGTATGTTTCAATAAAATTTATTTGTTTAAATCAACATTTATATATAAATTTTTATTTGGTTGCAAAACAACCAAAAAATAAATAATTAAATGAAAGCAAAGAGTATCTACAACTGCAAAAGATATGGAGAGCGCCGCTCAGCCTCGCCTGATTTTGGTGAACCTGAATATTCTCCTCCCTAGACTTTAAATGTTGTGTGATTGATTTGTCAATGTTCATGAAAAGCATTTTTAAATCTATTAATAAAATTGTATTGAGTTATCTCATTTGTGTCAGGCACGATGCTCCTAGTTCACAGAGGCAGGCATTCTCACAGATGTGCAATCAAAACAGAGCAGGGTCCTGTTGTGCCTGAGGAGTTTTCATTACGGCCCAAGTACTCCTCATGCATTATCGATACTATAAAAGGCAGGTAATTTTCCATTGCCTGTAAAATATAATTTCAGACATTCCTTGAGTTTCTCTCAGATGTACATTTTTCACTTGCAATGTTTTCTCCTTTCTACCATGTCCAGGGACAAGACACTGTTTTCCCAGATCCATTGTAAGCGTGCCCTGCAGAAGGGCTTTGGAGGTGTAAGAACTGCTCTCAAAAGCTGCCCTTCGAACATGCTGTGTTGTCTCTCTGTCAACTGGCAAAAACACCCAATGTGTGCCCGTGTCCATGGTTGTGCAGGATAAGCTTACCTCTCTCCCACAAAGGGGTTATATAGATTTAAAAGAAAAGCTTGACATGACTATAAATGAGAGAATTAAGGAAACCTCCATAATCTAGGTAATGCTCTAGTTTCATAATATTTGAAAAAAAACTGCAACAGAGAGTAGCGTTACAGTAGAGTCTAAAGACTTAATAAGTCTTGAAAAAGTAAAAACATATAAGAAGGATGGTCCACTGATGGGTTATTGTTATTGATGACTAGTCTTATGAGTCTTTGTTCTTGTAATTGAAACTTAGCCTATTGTTATGGGGTGCCTTATGGTTGCCACCTGAGAGCTTCCTTGTTGCTCAAATGTAGCCTCTCTCTAAGACAAACTCAACATATGAATACATTACATTCCCCTCAGCATGGGCATGACTCCCGGGGATGAGCCTCCCTGGCAACGAGGGATTACTACCAAGTGCCAACAGGCAATACAACTGGAAAAAGACCTTGAACAAAAGGGGGAAAAGGTAAAGATGAATGAGTTCATATGGCTAAGAGGCTTCAAAGAGAGTCAGGAGGTCAAACCAGAGGTAATGCTTATGCACACCTCAGTAGGAACTCATAGAATGAAAAGTGGATATCACCCCAAACAGAGGGGATCCTGAGGGCTTTGGAGACACCCAGGTCCTATATAAGGGGGTATAGCCCCAGAGATTGATGCCTTATTAGTGGGCTCTACTTTAGAATCTGTGCTCCTGAGAGTGACAGAGTTGGACTCAAATAAGTCCTCCCTGCACATGGTCCATCAGTCCCTTCTATTCAACCCTATATGTGGTGCTGGAGTTGTAGGTGTACTTCCAGAAACTGGAGATTTTGGCCTGCCCATGTACAGATAGATTTCTATCAAAGCTTGGTTCCTAATCCTTCAGAGGTGAAATTCTACTGATTTCTATAGCACAGTGTGATTTGCCTTCCTCTCATTTTTTCGATGATTCAGTTATCATTCATGGGGCACACACTGTGAAAGCCACTGTGCTCAGTGGTGGGGATAAGTAATTAAAAAGCTATGGTTCAGGGAAACAGATGTGGCTCAAATCATTGGGTGTCCATCTCCCATATAGAGGGAGCTAGGTTCGATCCCAGGGACCTCCCAGTAAAAAGAGATTAAAAAAAGCTATAGTTCTTGTCGTCAAAATGCTCACAGTCTATTTACTACGTGGGCTAAGTGCAGTATTGTATAGAGGTTGCTGTTTTAGGGTTTGCCTACACATATAAATTGCATAGAAAGTGAATTAGCAAGTCTCCTACTAAATCAGTGACTTTGAGGCCAGATTCTCCCTTAACTTTTCTTGCAATGATTCTGAAAAAATGTAGGTACATTGAAAGATAGATCATTAAGAACATGCATTTTCACTAAATGTGTTTTGGACTAAAATTACTTACAATGAAGATTAGAGAGTTGAAATTAAATATTTAAGGCTTTGTTTGTGAGTTCTGCATGTTATTTATAGAGAAAATAATACATGCTTACTGTGATTCTTTTTCTTGTTTCTGTTGGATTTGAAATATTATCTATCCTACCAACTTCTCTTTCTAGATGGTATAATCGGGCTTGGAATTTTTATCTCTTTAGTTTTCTTTTTCCATGTAGTTTTTGATAACTAAAATAATTTTCAAAAACCCAACAATCTATTAATTGGGAAGCTTTTTATAAAAGAATATTAAGGAACATTATTTCTAAGACTCAGAAGCAACTCTGTTGGAAAATGCCACAGATAGTACTTTTATAATCCTAGTTTTAGCATTTGCTCTTTGTGTTACCTTCATGAAGCCTCTAAGCTTCTTTGGACCCTCATTTCCACATTTTTATTTAATTCATTTCATATGAACTCCATACTTCATCATCTTGAAGTAAGTCTCAAGAAATAGCTTGTTCAATTGTTTTGAATACTGTGATATATAATGCAAAGGTTTCTATTAATGTTGGTTATCAAAACTTAACTCTATGAAATGTTAATAAAAGTGATGTACAAAGTTTTGAAAAATGTACAAATCAAGTGATTTTGTAAACATGGGTCCTATAATCTTTTCTGCATGCATTAGGAGTGAGAAAGAGAGAATTAGGGGGAAGGAATATAGAAAGAGTAGCTGTTTTAAAACCTAGTTTAATTGAGGAGGGGCAAAGTATAAAAAATGGCATGAGAAACTTAAATTTATCTCCCTGCTCTGAAAGAGGTAACTGAAAAATAACAGATTATAGTGCCAAGAAGGTATAACTTGGCTGGTTCACAGCAGAATACAATTCTAGGAACCTATAGCATGGGGTACTGTACACAAAATTTTCAAGTTCACAATTTTTTCTTTTAACAATTCTCTATTTTTTAAATGATGGGATTAAGTAAAAAGATGTAGATTTTTACAGAAAACAGGTAAAGTTTTCAAGTCCAAATCATGCCCAGTAATCTCATCTTCATATACATACTGATTCATGGGGACATTAAGGCATCCATTATTTACCTTATAAATTACCAACTCTTTAAAGAAAAAAAATTATACATACACAAAGTTGATGAATTAGGATTACCTCTAGTTGTGTAGGTTGAAGAAGTTGAATCAGTGCAGCCTTATGAAAATGTAAAACTGCCATTGTGCTTTTTACTTAACTGCAAAGTGATGTGTGCAATAGGTATCCCAACTTTATGCCACCCATAGCATACACCTCCACATAGGGCTGTCCAAGGCTGTCATGCAATCTATACAGTTCTAATATAAGGCAAGATGTGTGTTCCTAAAAGTCACTATACTAGGCAAAATCATGCAATGAATACACAATACTTATGGGGAAAATGTGGTAAGGGGCACAACACTGAAGATATTAATTAGAAGCACATTAGAAATGAACCAAAAACTAGGAATCTAAAAAAAACTGTAGCAAAATTTTACACATGCTCATTGTTAAAAAATACCCAGGGACTACAATAAATATAAAAATTTATCTTAATAAATCTTATAGTTTGCTTGGGAATGTGGACCTTAGAAGGGCTGCAGTGTATGAGTTCTTAGGAAATGGTGGGAGGAAGGTTTTCTGAAATCCTAAGGAAAGTTGTGACCTCAGATGTGAAAGTGTGCAACTCATGATGTGATGAAGTGAAGGAGTTAGTACAATTCTGTGGGGTGTGTGTGTGCATGTGTGCACCTTGAGTGTGTGTGTGCATGTGTACAACTTGAGAGTATATGTGTGTGCAAATGTGTACCTTGAGAGTGTGTGTGCGCACATGTTCAACATAAGGGATGAGTGTGTGCACACGTGCACCTTGATGGTATTTGTGTGACCACATGTGCACCTTGAGGGTGTTTGTGTGAGCACATGTGCAACTTGAGGGTGTGTGTGTCCACCTTAAGGGATGAGTGTGTGCACACATGTACACCTTGATGGTGTGTGTGTGAGCATCTGTGCACCTCGAGGGTGTGAGTGCTCATGTATGCACTTTGAGGGTATGTGTGTATGTTTACACTTTGAGGGTGTGTTTGCATGCATGTGTGCACCTTGTGGGTGTTTGTGTCTATGTTTTACACTGGCTCACTGCAGTTGGGTGCAGTTTTATGGGTCCATCTACTATTTCTTGCTCATGAAATGGCACATATAATAATGTGAGATCTGCATTATTTTCAGATCCATCTGCAACATATCAATTGTTTTGCATACACTGTTTTCAAAAGAAGTATTCTAGCAAAACTGACTGTAGATAGACAGTAGAGAGATAGAGCTAGAGAGCTAGAGAGCTAGAGATAGAGAGATAGAGAGACAGAGATGGAGAGATAGAGAGAGAGAGAGTCTGCCGAAGGGCTTTCAATGCAAGTATCAGAAATCTGTTGATAAAGGGTATATATTTGGGGTAAAATCTTAGAGTCCCAAGGTTGTGGAAAGTCCAACTCAAGGTACCATAAGAAGTACTTAGGTGATCTCTGCCAGGTTTCAGCCTTCCCTTCTAGGCTTCCTCTTCCTCTTGAGGCTCCACAGGTCCTGCTTCTTCCTAATCTCAGCTGCAGACTGGCATAGGCCTTGTGTCTCAGGACTTCCTCTATCAGCCTCAGCTCTCTTCCAAGGTCAGCTGTAAGCTATCAAACCCCAATGGTCCATCTTTCCCTGTTTGAGTCTTCCCCTTTCTGTCACTTTGCAGGCTCAAAAATGACAAAGTTCTCTCCTATGAACATGCGTCTTGAGTGAGAGTTCATTTATATCAGACTCGGCAGTGGGGCGGGGACTGAAACTGAGTCATACCCACTGACATAGACAAATTAAAAAATAAACCTAACTCAATTTTAACAGGTAGTCCAATCAAAGAAACCTCAGATGAATTTAATGAAATCAGAGGGTACCATCCAGAGGAGTAGATCAATTTACAAAATTAATCTTTTTCTTTTTGATATTCATAAATAATCTAAAACTGCCACAATGTGCAAGTATTGAAACCATGGTTGTATGGTTCCATGTCCAAGATTCAGATAAGGATATGCCCTGATTAATCTTCACCAAAGTTATTAAAGGAAAATCCTTAGAGAGTTACTGTTCTGCTGAGAAGAAGAGGAAAGTGAAAAATTGTACAGTATGGAAAGAATCATCAAGAGTGTATGCACAAGGTGTTTGAGAGCATGGAACTCAGAGGCATTAAACTTTTCGTCCATGGGGCTTGGATGGCCTCATGGGCTGAGAGGCTGTGTTTAAACAGACTACACTGAATAATGTGAATTACCAGTAGACTTTACTGATTTCTCAGCCTATAGACTAAAGAAGAAATAACTCACAGTCTATGCATTATAGAATAATGAAAGAGCATTTCTGATGACCTAAGGAGGAAAAGAAAATATCATAATTAACATTGAGTAAAGTGTATATGAAAAGGCTGAGGAAAGAAATAAATCATTTTTCCAAGTATTACAGCTTCACATTCTAATGTCATTCAGACTCACTCCAACATTTCAATTGTGTGGCTCTTTTAGCTAGCATGACCCACTCAACATCATTATCTCATACTTTGATTACTTTATAAACTTCCCAATTGGTCTTGAGGCTTCAAATATCTCTTCCTTCAATTCAGTGCATCGAGGGTGACATTTAGAAAAGGTATATTTGGCCATATTAGTACATTGTTTAAACATGTAGTTATAAGATGTTCCCCTATTTAAAGAATAAAGACTTAACAACATAACAAGACCTTTAAACCTCATGATCATCTTTCTATCCCCTACCTCTTCAAATTCTCCTCCTTTCATTATATGCTTATGCCCTTTATTCCACCCAGACCAAGCTGCATTCACTTCCCTTAATAGTTATTTATCCTGTCATCACCTAATCCATTACCTGGCACACTGTACCTGCTCAATAAATTCCACTGATTGAAGGGGTGAAAACATTAAGAAAGAGGGAATGAATACTGGTGGAGGGTCCTCCTAACTGCATGACAGCCTTCTGAGAAGTTACAGACAGACTAGTGGCCATCTCCCAGCCTTCACACTACACCCCTTCCTTTTCTGTTTGTGTGCAGATGTTTCAACATGTTTCCCATCCCACAGCCCCAGGTAGATGTTAGAGCTAATGGAATAGCCTGACCTTACCTTAAACCGAAAATTGGGAACAAGCAGTCCCAGATTCTTTTCAGGGTGGAAACTCAATGGCAGGGTCCCCTCAACCTGGGATGTATAAATCAACTGCCATCGAGCAGCACCCGTAGCAAAGTGGGATGTGCGAAGCTGCTATCCACCAACCCTGACATGAGCAGATGGCCTCCCCAAAGACCAGCCATGATGGAATCTCATCCTTTGCTCTTTTGGACCCTTTAGCTGTTAATAATAAAGCAGTCATTTTCTGAAAGTTTCTGTTGTGTATGAACCTGTTTTCCCATGATGTGCCATATAGCAACTCACCCCACAGATTTTGGTGCAATAAAGGGAGTGCACTGGAAAATATCAGGTGGGTTAACTTTTTGTCCTTTCATTTCATTGCTCTTAGTTTCGTTTTGTACATAAGTGTCTTGGGCAAAACAGGACTCAGGGCATTTTTGGCTAGACTGAGGTTTCACTCATGCCCTATCAACCTGAGTAGAGGAACTGACCCACAGGGAAGGGACCGAAGGCATGCTGACCACACCTTCTGGGGGATGGTAGGCAATAAATGGGACATTGAGAATCCTCACATGAATGCTAAGAAGTTGGCTAGATGGTTCCCCACCAAGACCAATGATGGGGGCTTCCAGCTCCTGGAAAACACTCCCCAGTCTCATGGTCTCTTATATCTTTTCTCATTCTGGAAATATTCAGGACACCCAGAATGATCTTGAGTTTAGTTTCAGACAGGTCACCATTCAGGAGATTTTTAAAATTGCAGATGTAGATAAAGGGGTGAAAAGAAAAGTACACATTTTTACAGAGAAGGAAATAAGGGATATGAAATATGGGGATGGACAGAAACCTGGAGAGGATGGTGCCTTGTGGCTGCCCTGACTTTCTGATGAAGGCATCACTACCACCCTATAAACCACATTGAATGGAGGAGTCTTGGCAGCTTCAAGTCCAACCTTGTCCTCCAACAAGCTCTTAGTCAGTTGGAGTTAAGGGAGGAGGAGGTGGGAGTGTGGAGTGAGGAGCTGATGGTACAGCTTCAGGTGCTCGGTGACCAAAACCTCTTTTGACTGGATCCTGCAGGGAGTCAATTGAGCAAATTCCACTCTGTGGTGACTTCCTCTAAATTCCATCTGGGACTTGGAGTAACAGGATGAAGCTGGGATCATATTGCAACAACTGGCTGCTTTTGAATGGATATTCCACACCCACGGGAGGGATTTAGCTCCTTACCAGTTTCCCAGTTCACAGTGAGACATGGATGATTTGATTAGAAAGTGGCCCCCTGTATGGGGTAAAGAGCTAGTTCTCCTCCTCAACCAGGCAGTGCCCAACAACAGAGCATCATCAAATGGAAGTGATACATTAAGCATTCTGCTCAGTCAGCAGAGTGACAAACTGGCCCCACAATAATGATCCTGTTGCAACACACAAGTAAGGTCCTATCCTCCCTGCATTGGCATCTTGAGGACCCCAACTCAGGGATGCCCCCCTCCACCCAGATACTTGATTAGCATTCACTCATGGATCCATAAAAAAAATCCCTCCACACAGCCATAGCAGGCCATTGCCTCTTTGACTATTTCCTTGATGCAGTAGGCATCATTGGGGCGCATTTCCATCCAGACTGTGCCTGCAACTGACTGCTAAGGAGAACATATGCTTGCTTTTTCAAGGCAGAAAATCATTCATTTCTCCTCACCATAAATTATTTGTGTCTAAGATGAAAACTGTTATGCACTGAATTGTGTCCACCTAAAAGATGTATGTATTAATATATTGAAATCCCAATTCCTAGTACCACAGAATGTGGACTTATTTGTAAATATGGTAATTATGAATTGATTAAGGCAAAATAAAGTGAGGACATACGGGCATAAGGGAGGCCTATAATCTAATAAGACTGATGCTCTTATAAGAAGGGAGGAAGGACATAAAGTCATAGGGAAGAAGGTCTTGTGATGACTGAAGCAGAGATTGAAGCCCAAGTATTTCTTTCAATCCAACAGGAGCTTGGAAGAGGCAAAGAAGGCTTTGCCTCCACAGACTGCAGAGGGACCAGAGCTCTAGTGACACCTTGACTTAGGACTTCTAGCCTGCAGAACTGTGAAACAATAAATTTATTTTGTTTCAAGCCATCCAGTTGTGATACCTTATTACAGCAGCCCTAGAATACTAAAATACAGTCTATGCAATTTGGTGGTTTTTAGGGCCCACCCTCTTTTCCATTGTTGCATGTTATCACAAAAATTTGGTTCCAGAGAACCAGGAAAATCACTGACATCAAGTGTCTTCTCCAAGTACAAATTGCAAAATTACTCTTGTTCCCTTTAGGATAGGAGTGTATTTCTCAGTTCCTGGGCATTGGGGGAAGTTATCACCTTTCAAAGAGTGCAATCTTAGAGTGACTTTAAGTAGCTTGGCTTTTCTTTTCCACAACATTCCCACCCTCACCCCAAGATGAGGCTGTCTTATCTGTCTGCTCATTGTTTTTTTCTGATGGTTGTTTGCACTCCTTGTCTGCTTACTGTGTCAGCTCATCTTCTTTAGGAGGCACCAGGAAGCAAACCCAGAACCTCCCATGTGGGAGATGGGCACCCAAATTCTTGAGCCACATCCTGTCACCATCCTAGAGTGATGTGGAGCCAGCCTGGGCTTCCACTGTGGGTCCTTATAGCCTCTCTGGGCATACTGGGGTGCCTGTATGTTCATGCCAGTTTATCCAGTGTCAGTGTGAGAGAGTGAACCAGAAACCAGAAACCTCCTCTTGGGCTCACACTTCTAAAATCAAGAGAACTGAAAGAAAGGACTCAAACATTTATTTGCAAAATGATGTTCATCATGCTTCTGCACATGCCAAGAGATGGAAGTAACCCAAATGTCCATCAGCAGATGAATGGATAAACAAAATATGGGGTATATACATACATGAAATATTATTCAACTGTAAAAAGGAATGAAGTTCTGTGACATAAGGTCCATGGGAGAAACTTGAAGACTTCATGTTGAGTGAAATAAGACAGATACAAAAGGACAAATGTTGTATAATCTCATAGACATCAGATAATTACCCTATGCAAATTGATAGAGTAGTTTACTAGGTGCTGTTGTTAGGGTTGTGGTGGGGAAAGAGTAAATGCTTAATTAATTCAGAGTTTCTGTTTGGGGTGATGGAAAAGTTTTGGTAATGGATAGTAATTGTGATAAAAAAAAACACATTGTGAATGTAATTAGCACCACCGTATTATGCAGCTGAATGTGGTTAAAAGACGGATATTTTAGGTTGTATATATGTTTCTAGAATAAAAATTTAAGAAAACATATAGGACTTATTTGTATCACAAAAAGTTAATCCTAATGTAAACTATGGATGATAGTTAATGGTAAGATTGTAATATTATTTCATCAATTGTAACAAGATAACACACTAATGCAAATTTTCAATAATAAGGAAAACTTTGATTGTGAGACAGAGTATGTGGAACTCAACATTTTCTTCATTATTTTTCCAGTGAGAGAAATGAGATTTAAGAAAGAAAATGGAGTTACTATGGCTAAGAGATTTAAAACGGAGTCTAAACCCACAACTTCTCTAAAAAGAAAATAAAAAGAAAGAGAGAAAGAGAGAGAGATTGTAAGGAGAGTGAGAGAGAAAAGAGAAAACACAAAAAGCACATTTTCTTCTTCAACAGTACTTCTGCCTTTAATCATTGCCTGTTCTCCTGCCTGTCTTGATAATCAAGGGATTTGAGTCTTCAAAGCAAGCAGAAAGTCCAAAGGCTACTATGTCAAAAATCTCCAAATACTTCTCATTAAAAAAAAGAGAGGGGAAAAAAGAGGGTTTTCCAAATTTCACTTTTCACATTGATAATCCTTTTGTTCTCTTTATCAAAGGTTTAATTCCTCTGAAAGAGAGGAGAACTTTAACTGTAGGATAACAAGAAGATCACTTCACTTCTATTACAAATATCTATCTTCCCTATACTTTAGTGAAGCTGTTATTTTACTCAGGTTTTTTTGTTTTTTATCATTCTTCTATTTTTTTTTCCTTCTCAATTTGATGGCTGGGAAAGAAAATTTGTTACCAATACGAATAAATATTATTATCTCTAATTTCTCTGGTATCTCAAATATACTATGTTTACACTGCAGCTTCTAGGATGAGTCCAATAGAAGACCCTATTTCTTCTATGAGTAGAAGGAATAATACAGATAAGATTCATCATAACTTACAAAATTGTGTGGGACAGAGTGTAAATTTTAATGTAAGCATTAATCCATGCATACTGGCAATGCTCCAATATGTGTTCATCAATTGTTACAAATGTACCACACTATTGAAGGATGTTGTTAAAGTGGGAAAGTATGGAAGGGGTAGGGAATAGGGGCTTAAGGGAATACCTGATATTTTTAATGTAACCTTCATGCAATGTGAAGTTTTTATTTTAATAAAAAATGTATTAAAAAAAGAAAAGAAAAGAAACATCTCATTAAGTACTAGTTAGAAAAATCTGGGGCATATTTCTGAATGATCCAGAAGTGTTAAGTTATAACCAAATAAAAGTTTGAGTAACAAGAGAATTATTACTTTTGCTGGGTTATTGATTGACTCAAGAAAATAGACATGTATGAAAAGTAAAGGAACCAGTATCTAAATGGAACTAAATTAAAAAAATAGAAAAGTGAAATTGTTTAAAGTATTTTTTTTAATAATCTGGGTCCAAGAATAAATTTAACATCTTCTAAAACTAAGGTTTATAATTTTAAGTAAGGTTTCTAGTTAAGGTTTCTAACATAAAGCATTGTAACATATATTTGAATATGAAACATTCTTAATATTTTATATTTGAAGGCATGAAGTTTTCTTCTTTTCTCCTACTCTTTCCCTCCCCTCCTTCTATTAATACAGATATATATTTAACTATTTTTTTTATTAAAACCTTCAAAGATTTCTAGAATGCTCTAAAAAATGGTAATGGAGATAACATTGATAAAGATAAAAAAATTTAGCTACAATACGGATTCATTTCCATCAGTTGGTCAAAGTTCAAGTTCCAAGTTAAAGGATCAAGGAGATACATAATCTGAGAAAGCTCCATTGGGACAGATAAGAAGACAGTTAAGAGAAAGTGTCTGCAATAGCTTTCAACTAACAATTTTTATCAATGCATGGAGACATGACCAAAATCCATAAACTTTGGGGCTGGCAAGGACTAGGAAAGTGGCAGGAAATGACAAGAATGTGGATATTAAATATGGGCTAAGAAAACTTGAATAGCCAATTCACTTCTAGTTAAAACAGAAGTCCGGTGACTTCACAGCCTAATTTAGAATGCTGACACCCAGCTGGGCATTCAGAAGTGCTATTATTGCTGGGATGGGGCAAGGCAAGTTAAAAGCAGACATATTCTCATATATTATGTCCTAAATATTTGCTAAGTATTTTGATCTTTATTAATATGAAACAGTTTTCAAATGACCCATATACTCAAATAAGAATCCCTAAAAAATTGCCAATGTTCCAATAATCATTCATTGTGCAAATTGTATATGCCTTTACTCTTTAACCTATACTTGTCCTGCTTGTTAGATGCCACTGGTTTATCACTTATCTAATGCCATGCATCAGTCAGACAATTAGAATAAAAACCTACAAAAATTAAATATTTTATCTGAGGCTCTGCCATTGACTGGGTACCATAAAGCCATGAAGGGTATCTCATTTCCAACAGGGAGCTGATTCAGGGTTTTCCATTTCAAAAACCATGATATACTTAGCTTTTCCTCCAAGTTTGGCTTATATTACTCTGTAGATATATAGATATATCCAGTATATATGGGCAAAACTATTTTACCATGATATGTTAGAGAAATTAAAGAATAGGCAATAATTGACAAGTACAATTTTGCTTAAAATATTTAAATAGTGTAAATAGTATTTAAAAGTAATAAAGTATGAAAAAAGTTAATGAACATTGTAGAATCTCAAGATTTAGTCTGGTTCTACTTACATTGGATGCTCTGCTTTCTGAAATTACATTTTTTTCCAATGTGTTAGGGATAAATTTAGCCAACTTTTCTGTTCGATGATCTACATTAAAAAAGTCAATTATTTTTCAAACAAACTTTATTTATTCCAGAAATAATAATATGGATATTGGAAAAATCTTAAAACATGTAATTGGAAGACACAAATGGACAACTCTATAAAAAATATTGCATGAAGGAATCTAGAAACAGAAATGCATGTTGCTTTATGCTTGCATTTATAGTTCAAGAATAGATTAAAATAATCTAAGACAAAAAAGTTAGTATAAAAAGAGTCAAAATGAAAATACACTGAGAAGTCAGCATGATTATTACTACTAAAAGGGGGGAATGAAACGCTTCTAGGGGAACTGGTAATGCTTTGCTTTTTAATCACAGTGCAGATTACATGAGAGTAGTCCCTTTGAAAATTCATCATGCTTTAAATTTATGACTTTTGCAATAAAATCTTCACTTCAATATAATCTTATGATAATTAAAAGTATATTTCCCAACAATCTGTGATATACTATGAATATCTAAATTATCATTGGACATCTGGGAGGAGGGTAGAACTTGTTGACTTTGCCATTTAAAAAAAATTAACAAATCTAGATATACCACTTATTTGTGCTGTTATCTGTTCTGCTCACAGGCTTTTATAAATGAGAAAACTGAGGCACATAGAGTAAGGTGAGTATCTTGCACGTAGATATTTATCTAGGAACTTGCAGGGCAAGTATTTGAATTCAAGAAGAGAAATGGACAAATGTACTATTAGAGTTGGAAACTTCAACATACCTCTATCAGTAACTGACAGATCCAGCAGGCAGAAAATTATCAAGGATATAGTTGAAATGAACATCACCATTGAACAACTAGATGTAGTTAATATTTATAGAATATTTCATCTATCAGCAGAAGAATACACATTCTTCTGACACTCACTTGTAACATTCATTCACCAAGAAAGACCATGCCCTGAGTCTTTAAAACACACCTTAAGAGATATGAAAGAATACAAAGCACACAAAGACCTCAGTGGAAGTAATATAGATATCAATAATAGAAAGATATCTTGGAAATCACACAATATTTGGAGATTAAACAACAGACTTCTAAATAAAAGAAGGATCAAAGATATCTTAGAAGAATTTAAAACAATATTTTATTTAAATTAAAATGAAATTACACCTTATCCAAGTTTTGGGATGTAGTGGAAACAATGCTTAGATGGAAATCTATAGCATTAAATGCACACACACACACAAAAAAAAAAAACATCTAAAATAACTAATCTAAGGTTCTACCTTAGGGAACTGAAGAAAGAAGAAAAGTACATCCTAAATCAATTAAATGAAAATAAATAATAAATATAAGAAAAGTAACAAATGACATTGAAAACAGAAAATTAATAGGGATATCAACAAAACCAAAAGCTGGCTCTTTGATCTCGGGATTTGTAGGGATGTTGTTAAAACTAAAATGATGGTGTAATATGGGGACATTTTCAGAACTTGGGAATTGTTCTGAATGACATTACAATGACAGATACAGGCCACTACTTATCTTGCCATAACCTACAAAATTGTGTGGAAAAGAGTGTAAACTACAATGTAAACTATTATCCCTGTTTAGTGGCAGTACTCCAAAATTTTTTCATTAATTTTAATGAATGTACCACATTAGTGAAGGATGTTGTTAGTGTGGTAAAAAGTGGGAGGCATAGGGAGCAGGGCATATGTGAATCCTTTATATTTTTAAGTAACATTTATGTAATCTAAATATCTTTTATTAAAAAAATAAAAATTATATTTAAAAAACCTACAATGTTGGGAAGGTTCTTTTGGCAAATATGGCAGGGGAGGTTTATGGGTGTTCAGTGCCAGATTAGGGGAAAATGTGAGAAGGGGAGCGTTTGGAATATAGGGGAATCGCCTATGTTTTCAATGGGGTTTTTCTGTAAGCTAAAGTGAAAATAAACAAACAAAAAGAAAAGGCACTGGGGTAAGGGTGCACCTGTGGCATGCTTCTGTGGAATATGAAAATGTTTATCTTTTCATAGTGTGTTATCTCAGTGAGTGGAGACTCACACGCTAAATAAGAAAATACTAAATTCCCATCCTAGGGAGTCCTGCTATGTTCTTAATTAGAGGGGCAAGAATCTCTCAAGAACACAGACAGTGCCTAATAAAAGAAAACAGACCAATATGTCAACCACTAATTATTAATGTATCTAACGATGAACCTTATTCTTCAAAAATTGAAATGTAGTTGTTACCCTAGTTTCCAAAGTGAAGGGGAAGGAAGAATAGAACAGATGTAACATAGGGCATTTTTAGGTCATTGGAATTGTTCTGCAGGATCTGTCATTGATGGATACAGGCCATTATAACTTTTGTGTCAACCTATAAAAGTGTATACTGCAAAATGAAATTCATAATGTAAAATATTGACCATGGTTAGTAGCAATGTTTCAATATTTGTTCATTAATTTTAACAACATACTCATGTAAGATGTTATCAATAGGGGAAAATGTGAGAAGGGGAGGCAGTGGAGTATAGGGGAATGTTCTATATTTTCTATGGGGTTTTTCTGTAACCTAAAGCTTCTTTGAAAATAAACAAACAAACAAAAAAAGCCACTAGGAGAACATATAGAAGAACTTGTCAGTGTACATAAAATATAATCTATCTTGTGATGGACACAATGAAAAATTTTCTTATTTTTTTTCTAAATTTTATTTTTTTTATTTTTCTTTTCTATTTTTGTATTTTATTGGTTTTTTATTATTTTAGTCCTTTTTGGCTTTGTTTTTGGAGAGGTTTGGATCACAGACGGGTTGCAACTATGGCAAGGGTGGATCACTGTTGTAGAGTGTGGATGATGGGGGATGTGTGGAGAGGAATGCATGTAGGGCAAGCATTTATGGAATATGAATATGTTCAAGTGGTCGTGGGGTGTTTTCTCATTGAGTGGAAACCAACAAAATAACTGAAAATTGAATCCCCGTCCTAGGAAGTCCTGCCATATTCTCTAATAGAGCAGCAAGAATCCCTAGAGTACATGGACAGTGCCTAGTGAAGGAAGACAGACCACTACACCAGGCCTTTGATATTGATGCTTGTCCTTTTCGTGAAATTTAAACATAGCCTATATTATATATTGCCTATGAGTTACCTCCTGAAAATTCCTGATGTTCAAGTGAGGCCTCTCTAAGCCAAACTCAGCATATAAACTCACTGCTTCCCCCCGGGCATGGGACATGAGTCGTATGGATAAGCCTCCCTGGCACAGAGGCATTATTACTAAAGCACCAACAAGTGATGCTTTTGGAAAGAAACCTTGACTGAAAGGGGGAAATATTAAATATAAATGAGTTTTCAAAGCTAAGAGGTTTCAAAGTGAGTCAGAGGTAATTCTAGGGATTAAACTTATGCATGTCTCAGAAGGATCTCATTAAGTGCCAAAGTAAACTGTGCCTCAAACAGAGGTGCTTCCAAAGGCTCTAGAGACATCTAGACACTGTAAGCAGGGCAGACATTGGGACATACCTTGGGATATATGTTCCCCAATGTAACAGAGTTAGATTCATTTATAATTTCCCTACACATGGCTTACCTGCTCCTTTCATTTGAACCTATAATTAGCACTATACCCATTAAATATATGTACCAGAGACTTAAGTCTTCTGCCTCTTCATATGCTGGTTGAGCCCTGAATCTCAGCAGAGTTGCAGCCAATACCCACTCTCTAGTTCATTGGACTTGCCCAGGACAAGTAACAAAATGATGATAATGGACACGCACATCCTTAAGAAACAGAGTTTCTACAATTGCAAGCAACACAGTTCCATCCATCTGCCCCATGGACTCTAAACCCCTTTCTCAATCAGAAACACAGTGGCACCACCATCCTAAAACACTCAAGATTGGGGATTGAACAAACATAAGCTGGGAATGTAACTAAAGACTAAAGAAGAACTTGTAACATTGATATAGAGTCAGTAGTCATCGGAGATTCTGAGGGGAAAGAGAAGGAACAATAGCTGTAAGATGGGGCATTTTTGGGACATTGGAATTGTTCTGAGTGGCATTACAATGATGGACACAAGTCATTACAAATTTTGTCAAAACTTATTTTAAAAAGTGCAGTGCAAAGTGTAAACTGTAATGTAAACTATTAACCATGGTTACTAACAATGCTTTAATATGTGTACATCAGTTTTAACAAATGTACCACACTAATCAAAGATGTTGTTAAGAGGAAAAGTGTGGGAGGGGGAGGATGTTGGGTATAAGGGAATCCCCCTTTAGATTTTACGTAATCTAAAGCATCTTTAAAAATAAAATTAAAAAATTAATAAAATACAAACAATTGTAGAGGTGAAAAAAGATGGTTCTTTGAAGCCAAAAAAAAAAAAAAAAAAACCAAAGAAAAAAACAAAGGAAAGAAACCTCTGCTCACATTAAGAAAGAAGATTCTTTAGTATAATATTAGAAATGAAAAGGATTATCATTACTAATCCATAAATATTTAAAGGGTAGTAAGGGTAGTAATAGTATAAGGCTCTATGTCTTTGTGATGGTTAGGCTTATATGCCAACTTAGTCACATAATGACTTCCAGTTGTTTCTTCAAACACCTGCCAAATTGTACTGTGAGGTCATTTTATAGACATAAATCTTCAGTGAGTTAATTGCATCTATGGCTGATTATATCTACAATCAACTGAAGAGATTGCCTTCTGCAATGAGAGAGGTCTCATCTAATCAGTTGAAAGCTGTAATAGGAGAAGTGATTTTGACAGTCAGAACAGAATTCTCATCTATACAGCCAGTTAATCTAGGGAACTCATCGAGGACCATCACTGAAGTTCCCCACTTGCAGCCTGCCTGTGGAATTTGGACTTGTGCATTCTTGTGGTTAAGTGAGACAACTTTATAAAATCTCATAATGTTTACATATACCTCTTGTTGGTTCTGTTTCCCTAGAGAACCCTAATATAGTCTTGAAGTTGAAAACTTATATGAAATAAACTGAATTCTTGAGACATAAATAACCAAATCTCACACAAAAAGAAATTGAAAAGTTAAATAATCCTTTATGTATTAACGAAATTACATCAATTAATAACCTCCTCTAAAAGAACGCACAAGGCCCAAATGACTCAATCATTTCTTCTACCACACATATAGGGAATAAATAAGACCAATTTTCTCCCAACAGATACAACAAAACTTAAAGGAAAGAAAAAATACCTATTACAAAGAAATGCTACATATACTCAGAAAAATAAATTTAAAATTTCAAAAATGGTAGTTATTGAATAGAGCTGTTTGTGGGAGTGTTGTTGGCAGATGGGGAAAAATATCAAAAAATTATCTCAAAATACATTTTATAAAATTATGGTAATACTGATTTCAAAGTTTACAAAGCAAGATCAAAATAAAATATTATAAAACTTAATACAATAATTTAAACTTATGTACATAGAGATAATAATAATATAATGTTATTTTGAGACTACAAATTACATAGCCCAAAACAGAAATACATTCTGAATTTTAAAATGTTATTATGATAATTTATATGAGTGGGTCAAGTGAGTTAATAAATATGTCAATAGATATCAAAGAATTACTTGATTAATATCGAGTTTCTATTCTTGAGTTAAAAGGTCCTTTGAATAGGATTATATGGATATATTCTTAACATGGTAATAAATAATACATATGCTGATGTGAAATTCAGGTATTCCAGTGTTATACTTTTTGATAATCTCTTTTAACATTCTCACAAAATTTTGAGCAAAATGAAGAATGAATAATCCCTCTATCACCACTAATATTTTAATATTTATTTTTCTGAATGAATTATTGATTGCAAGTGTATAGTAGTTAACGATACTAGTAGTGTTCAGAAAGCATGGAAATCTCAAGGAAAACTAAATGGAAAGAGAGAAACCAATTCAATTTTTGTCTTTTTTGTAGAAGTTGCAGCCTTCCAGCAAAGTACTGATATGATTTCAACTTGGTATTTTGAATTTTCTTTGATAGTGGAATTAGATGAACTTGTTTATGGAGCCATACTTTACCAAAAGGGAACTTTCTTTTGAGAATTACTATAATACATTCTGCTAAAGCTTAGTGGTTCCATCTGTGAATAAATGAAACATTCCCAATGCAGAGCCCTGAGAAATCAGAGAATTGGAGAATTTCCTTGCCATCTGTTCCTGTAACTTCTTCCAGATGTCCCTTGGGAATGAATGATACTTCCTGACAAATCAAAGGAATCTGGGGGAAATCTTCCAAATTAGAAGTGAGTCCTGATGACATCTAAGTTGGCACTGAGTATAATCTTATTAACAAGTGGCCAGTGGAAAAAGATAGCTAGTTTTCCACATCTCTTTCTGCATCCTGTGAGTGGCTGAATTGCTTTGCATATTTTATTCAGTCTTGCTAATTTGTTTTCAATTAATGAAAATGCCTAAGTATCTTGAGATACATTCACCTATCGTAGTTGAATTACCTTCAACCATTACTTTTATGTTATAAATATACTGAAGTAGTACCAGACCAGAAGGAGATGAAAAGAAAATTTGTTTCAGGAATTGGTACCAAATAAACTCCTGAATTGCTAGATTGTATAAAATATACTGGTATTTATTTTATTATATTATAATCTATTTTTATTTAAGTAGTACATTGTTTTGGTTGCATTGAGTAAACTAAAGCATGAGGTTTGGTTGAAGTATGGCAGATATAAAGGAGTCTTCCTGCTTTACTTTGCAAATCCTAGGAAAGGAAAAGTTGCCCTCATTGAATTGTGAAGGTCAGATATCACTTTGACTTAAAAATTAAAATGATGTTTCTTTGAAAAAACACATTTAATGTAGGATGCAACCTGAAACATTAGAACATATATGCTTTAGGTAAATAGCTTAAAAATAAAAGATAAAAACACCATAATGGTATATAAAGCCAGGTCTATATGGTGAAAAAGTCTACATCAATTGAAATCCATTTTTCATTTTTTTCTGATATGTAGAATGATAGCACAAAACTCATTAAACACCAGAATGCAAAATCATATACATATAAAGTTCCAAATTTTGGAAACAAAAAAATTATCTTAAATAAATTATCATTTAATTTTAGTTTTAGTATTGTATAAATCAGAGGATATTTTGGAGATGGCAACTACATACTAATTTTAGCAGGGAAAGCTTAATATAGAGTATTACTAACTCTATATTATGCAGGAGATTAACTACTATGCAGTAGATAACTCTATATGATATAGAAATTAGAAGATAAGAAGAAGCTATTACCTCTAGGAATGGGATAGAATGCTCAAAAATAGGGACACATTTGCATGATTTTAGTATTTTTTTTAATTTATGGAGATTTATTTCCTGACTTAACACATGGTCTATCCTAGAGAATGATCCATGTTCATTAGAGAAGAATGTGTATTTTCCTGCTGTGGAGTGAAGTGTTCTATATATGTCTGTTAGGACTAGTTCCCTTTTAGTATTGTCCATGTCTTCTATTTTCATATCAATCTTCTGTCCAGATGTTCTGTGCAGTATTGAAAATCATGTATCAAAGTTTCCTACTATTTATGTAGAACCATCTATTTCTCCTTCATTTTGGAGTTCTGCCACTAGGGGCAAATAAACTTATAACTGTTATGTCTTCTTATAGAAATGACCCCTTTATAAGTATATCGTGGCCTTCCTTTTCCTTCATAACAGTTTTGACTTAATCTGATGTTAGTATAGCTACTCAAGCTCTCTTTTGACAGGAGACTTTACACCATCAACATTTGAAGTATTTTTAACTACAGTGTAAAGAAGCTAAAAATCATTAACTTGAAAATTCACAAATATGTGGGAAATAAATAATACTCTCTTTAACAACCAATGGGTCAAAAACAAAAAATGACAAGAGAAATTAGGAAATATCTTGAGGTGAATGAAATGAAAACACAAAATACCCAAACTTATGGGATGTAAAAAAGGCAGTGCAGAGAGGAAAATTTATAGCTCTGTTTTTACATTAAAAAAGAAGATCTATCTTAAATTAGGAACTTAATCTCACAACTTGAGGATTTAGAAAAAGAAAAGCAAACTAAAACCAAAGTGAGCAGAAGGCAGTAAATAACAGATTAGAGCAGAGATAAATTAGAGAATTTAAAAATTAGAATCAACAAAAACAAAAGTTGGTTCTTTGAAAAGATTAATGCAATTGACAAATATTTAGCTAGACTGAAAAAGAAAAAAAAGAGGACACCTTAACAAAAATCAGGTAAAAGGGAGGGTAATTTCTACTGACCCTTCAGTAATAAAAAGAATGATAGTAGGATCCTATGTCATATAACTGTATACAAATTAGATAACCTAGATGGAATGTAAAAATTCCTAGATACACATAAACTATCTACATTGACTCAAGAAGAATTAAAATATCTCAATATACCAATAATTAGTAAAGAGATTGAATTAACAATAAAAAAACTTCCCCTCCCAAAAACAAAGCTCAGGACCAGATGACTTCACTGGTGAAATTTACCAAACATTCTAAGAAAAATTAACACCAATTCTGCTAAAACTCTTTCAAAAAAAATTGAAGAGGAGGGAAGAATCTCTAAACACTTCATGAGTCCAGCATCAACCTAATACCAAATCCAGATAAAGAAACCACAAGAAAAGATTATTACAGACCTAAGCTCTTATGAACATAGAAACAAAAATCCTCAACAAAATACTAGCAAACAGAATTAAAAAGCACTTGATAAGAATTATATAAAAATTTCAAATGGAATTTATACCAGTTATGCAAGGGTGGTTCAACATAAAAAAATCAATCAATGTAATACACTACATTAAGAGAACAACGGAAAAAAAAAAAACACATGATCATCTCAATTGATGGAGAAAATGCATTTGACAATTATTAATAAAAATACTTAGAAAACCAAGATTAGAAGGAACCTTTCTCAACATGATAAAGGTCATTCATCATATTCAATTGTGAAAGACTGAAAGCTTTATGTCCAAGATCTGGAAAAAGACAAGGATGACATTAACACCACTGTTATTAAACATTGTACTGGAAGTTCAAGTTGCCAAAATAGTTAGTAAGAAAAAAAGCATCCAATTTGGAGAGGAAAAAGTAAAATTTTCACAATTTGTTGATTATTTGATTTTATATATAGAAAATCCTGAAAAATCCATAACAAAGGTACTAGAACTAGAAAATAAATTCAACAAAGTAGTAGGTACATAATAACCAGGAAATCACCTGTGTTTCTCTCCACTAAAAATAAACAAATTGAAGAAGAAATGGAGGAAAAAATTGCATTTACAAGAGCAACTAAAACTCAAATATCTAGAAATACATCTAACAAAGGACGTAAAGGACTTATACATGGAAAATTAAAAAATTGCTAGCTAAAAGAAAACAAAGAAGACTTAAATAAATGGAAAGACATTACACATTCATGGAATGGAAGACTAATTGTTAAGGTGTCAATTTCCCCACAAGCAATTTACACATTCCACACAATCCCATTAAAATATCCAACAGCCTTCTTGGGTGGAAAAGCCAATCATCAAACTAATATGGAAGGGATAGGGGTCCCAAACAGCCAAAGCTATCTTGCAAAAAAGACCAAATTTGAAGGGCTCACTCTTCCTGATTGTAAAACTCACTACAAAATCACAATATTTAAAACAGCAAGGTGTGCTCCCCAGTTTTACAGAGTTGGATTCAATCATGGTTCCCCTACACATGGCTCTTCTGCCCCTTCTATATCAACCTATAGTTACTCCTAGAGTTGATAGGTTTATATCCAAGAGACTTATATCTTTGGGCTTTCCATGTGCCAGGCAGGCCCTGAATCTCAAAAGAGTTACAGCACCAACTCTCCAGTTCATTGGACTCACCCAACACAACTGAGAAGGAAATGATGAGGGACCACAACCATTCCAAGGAACAGACAGAGTCTACAAGTACAAGCAAGAGAGTCCCATCCATCAGCCCCATGGGATCAAAACCGCCCTCACAATTAGAGATGGAGTAGGCAACAGCATGCCAGAATCCTCAGGATTGGGACATGAACGATGGACTAGAGTAGACATGATTGTTCTACTATACAGTTATTGTTATTCTAGCAAGGAAGAACTTTTATCATTGATGTAGAGACAGTGGCCTACAGAGATTCTGAGGGGAGGGAGAGAGAAAAATAAATGTAATATGAGGACGTTTTCGGGACTTTTGAATTGTCTTGAATGATATTGCAATGACAGATACAGGCCACTACATACCATGTCATAACTTACAAAATAGTGTGGGACAGAGTTTAAACTATAATGTAAACTATAATCCACACATAGTGGCAATGCTCCAATATGTGTTCATCATTTGTAACAAATATACCACACTAATGAAAGATGTTGTGAATGTGGGGAAGTGTGGGAGAGGTAGGGAGTAAGGCATATTGGAATCCCCTACATTTTTTATGTAACATTTAAGTAATCTAACTATCTTTAAAAAATAATTTAAAAAAATAAAATGCTAGAAGAAATGTAAAAAAATAAAAATAAAAATAAGCAAAACAAAACAGCATAGTGATAGCTAAAGTACAGACGTAAGGACAAATGGAATTGAACTGAGAATTTAGAAATAGACCCTTACATCTATGGACAACTGATTTTTGACAAGTTTACCAAGTACACAAATGCTGCTGGGAAAACTGGATATCCAAATGCAAAAGAATGAAGGTGTACCCCTACTTCTTACTATAATAAAAAATTACCTCAAAATGGATCCAAGACCTCAGTATAAGAACCAAACTATAAAATTTCTAGAAGAAAATATAGGGTAGCATCTTCAGAACATTGTGTTAGCAATGGTCTCCTAGATTACAAACATAAAGTACCAGTAAACAGAGACAAAAATAGATAAATGAGAACACATCAAAATTGAAAATTTTTTTGCATCAAGAGAATTTATCATGACAGTAGAAATAGAAAGTATAGAATGAAAGAAAATATTTGGAACCATGTAACTGATAAGGGTTTAATACCAAAATATATAAAGAAATCCATCAACAACAAAAAGACAAACTATCCAATTAAAATTACTGGAAAATTACTGGAGAGGTTGTAGAGGAATAGGAACACTCATTCATTTTCGGTGGGAATGTAAAATAGTGCATCTGCTCTGAAAGAAAGTTTGGCAGTTCCTCAAAAAGTTAAGCATAGTATTACTAACTACCCACAAATCCTACTTCTAGGTGTATACTTGTGGCAGTTTGAGATTATTTATGAATCCCAAAAAGAGAAAAATTATGTTTGTAAACTCATCTATTCTTTGGTGTATGATACCCTTTGGTTATATTGGATTCATTTGGGGTACTTTTGATTAAATTACTGGATAAGACTGAGTAAGGGCTTTTCTGATTTGACTACATCAGTGGGCTAGTCTCAGGTTGAATCCCCATCCTATTACTGCGTCCAATATAAATGGACACTCACTGAAGAAGACACACACAGAGGAGAGTACTTTGTCATTTTTCATCCTGCAATGTGACAGAAAGGGGAGGGCTCAGACAGCTAAAGCCCTGGGGATAGATGAACCATTTTTTTGATACCCTACAGCTGACCTTGGGAGGAGAGCCGCAACTTAGAGACAAGCCCTATGCTAGCCTGAACTTGATTTTGGGAAGAAGCTGGGTCCATAGAGCTTCAAGAGGAAGAGGAAGCCCAGAAGGGAAGGCTGAAGTCTGGCTGAGATCACCTCCTAAGGCAGGTTAGTACAGGGTAATGGAGGAGAAGATGACCCACAACATGGCTGATAGACAATATGGCTGGCAAACCACATGGCCAGCAGACAACCTGGCTGCAAGATCTCGCTGCTGGGACCTTGAGTTTAACCTTGAGGTCTCAGTTTCTCTTTCCGGGACCACCCCTTGGCTCCGTATATTACAAACAGGCCTCTCCATTGGCCCCCACCATAAGTGGGGTAACCAATAACAACTGGTTCCCATCCCCTTATCATTAGCAAGGGGGTGGAATAATTAAAAGTTTAAAAGGTAGTCACACAGGCAGAGCCTGCTTTCTCTGCCTAGAGGGGCCTGCACCAAGTCTTGGTGTGTATTTCTGTCTTTCTCTTCCATTTCTCAGCAAGCTCTGTTCTTTCCCCCATTTCCCAAATAAATTCTTTTTAATGACCTAACATCAAAAAAAATTGGGCTAAAGTCAAAATTATTAAAAAGCTTTTATTTGGAAAGAGATTTCTGCCTGAAAAGAAGCCATACATGTAAACTATCTTGTACAAGAACTGATTGCAAAAGCATAGTCTCTCAGGATATGAATCTGGGAATTGATATATCAAATTGTTGTGAGTGAGAATTCCAATAACACTATTTCTGCTGGATTAGTGTACATGATTGTGTATGTATAGCTTGGAAATAGTGACTCAGAATATATTGTTTGCATTAACCTCTAAAGATAGTGCCTAGGAAAGATTTTGACAAACTGACTGGTTTATGTGATAAATGATTTTGCTGGGAAACATAATTCAAGGAATGTGGAGTGAGGTGGGGCTCTAACTTGCACTGGAGAGACTTCCAAAAAGAAATGACAAGCTGAGGATTTTTAATTCTCAGATTATGGTGCAATCAGAGAAATTTTATAAAACTGCATGAATGAAGTATCTTTCCATGAAAATTGCAATTATGACATGTATCTGACATCAGATTCTGAACCTGTGTATTAATAAATTACAAAATGAAAATAATTTCACAAGTTTCCCAAAGAATGTAAAGTGAACGCAAATACATAAACAATTATTTTCAAAAATTACCAATAGCTGAGAAAAATCACTAATTCCAAAATGTCACTCTGGTTTGCCATATGTACTGATGGCACAGGAGTCAGGTGATGAATTTAGCATTCACCTTAATCTACCTCACAAAGAACACAGTAGGTCTACATAAACACCTGAAATTGTGCCCTACTATTTGGATTTTATATTTGAAAAAGTTACAGTAGGAAATGGGGAAAACAGCATTTTTAAATGATCTATAAATGTGCATTATTATTTTAGAAATTGCTGAAAGAAATTTCCTGAAAATGTCCTTAACTATGAAAGTAATTTCTACAGAGACAACCTTGCATCACTGGAAGAATCACAGAAATTATTGAGACCATCAATGTTTGAGGAATCAGGAATTGTGTTGTTGATTACAACCTTACTTAATTTGTGACTGGGAATGTGCAGGAAAAAGGAGCATATCAGAGATGTAATATGGATTATTGTAATCCAGTCAGACAATGTCTCCAGTTCAGGACATGACTTCTTTCTGGAGCTAATGAACAAAAAACTGGTAAGTGGTACACAGCCTTTACTATGTGAGATAATTTTCCACCAAAATCGTATAAATCAAACACTTGCTTTCATCTGGGAGTGACTGCAGTACACCTTGAGCAGCCCAGATCCTGCTATAATTTTATATATACATAATTACCTGTATTAAATATTTTATTGCTGAAAATTCAGGCAACAGTTTCTGCCTTCAATACTGATTCCAGGGAATACAATAAGATAGATGACATGATGTAAAATAATACAGAAGAAACAGGAGTCCTTGATATAAAAAATTAAATAATTAGAATTTTGATATTAGACAAATAACAGATTATCTTTCTATACACTTATAAAGAATCTAGAATTACATCTCCCAGCGTTAGACCTCTGTAAATCATGAGCATTTTTCTAAACTTGAGACAAAGAATCCTTTTATAGAGAGACTGTTTCTCAGCTTTTTAAAGGCCTGCTTTATGTCCTTGTTTCTAAGACTATAGATTAAGGGGTTCAGCATGGGAATGACCACTGTGTACATAACTGAGGCTATTGCGATAACCCTTGAGTTTTGGGTAGCAGCAGAGCCAAGATACACTCCAAGACTTGTACCATAAAACAAGGTCACTACTGAGAGGTGAGACCCACAAGTAGAAAACGCTTTACACTTGCCTTCAGCTACTGATATTCTCAAAATGGAGGATGCAATCTTAAAATAAGAGAAAAGGATTCCACTGAGTGGAATAACAGCCAAAAGTCCAGATGCAAAATATATCACTAGGTCATTGAGGAAGGTGTCAGAACAAGCAAGTTGGAGTACCTGATTAAATTCACAGAAAAAGTGGGGGATTTCCAACTCTGTACAAAAAGATAATTGCAAAACCATTAAGTGTTGTAAAACGGAGTCCAAAACACTCAATAACCAGCATGCCAGCAGCAGGAGGCCACAGACCCGGGGGTTCATGATGACCATATAGTGCAGGGGGTGGCAGACGGCCACAAAGTGGTCATAGGCCATCACAGTCAAGAGGAAGTTGTCTAAGTGTCCAAAGAGCATGTAAAAATACATCTGACTGAGGCAGTTTTCAAAAGTTATGATTTTGCTTTCTGTCTCAATGTTCAGCAGCATCTTTGGTACAGTGGTGGAGGTGAAACAGATATCTGAAACAGACAAATTGCAGAGGAAGAAATACATGGGTGTATGGAGATGGGAGTCCAAGATGATAGCCAGGATGATGAGCAGGTTCCCAATGAAGGTGACGAGGTACATGGAGAGAAACAGGCCAAAGAGCAGGGGCTGCACTTCTGTATCTTCTGAGAGCCCCAGGAGTGCAAATTCTAAAACATGTGTTTGGTTTTCTGTTTCCATGTAGATGCTGAATTTCTTGGAAAAAATATAAGAGCAATGCAATTTTAGCCACAAGCAGTGTTCAGAAAAATATAGTATATGGTATGATTTGTATTGTAAACACATTAAAATTTTTATTGATTTTATATAGATCTAGTGCTCTTATCTGAAAATGTCAGGGGAAACAAATGTTCCTGCTTCTCCCTGACACTTTTGCTTAGTAGAAATCCTTGTCCATAATAGAAAACACTTTGCCAAGGCAATATTTTCCACTACAAATTCTCTGACTTTATTTTAATCAACAAACATTATGACAAGTCTTTTTGTACCCTGAAGCAAAATAGTAAAGAAGAAGAGCAAAGTTGTAGGAAACATATTACCTGGTTGCAGCACTTATTATAAAAAACACAATACTTAAACAAAATCCTATTGAAGTATACAAACCCACACAAATGGGGTCCAGTGATATTTCACAGAAGACAAGGGCAATTCGAGCTAGAAAATATGGTCTTCTCAGCAAATGGAGTTGTAACAATAAGATGCAATCATGCCTAACAAAAAAGGAAATCATGCCTAACAGACTGTATCATATACTTAAAATTAAATGCATTGTAAAAGTGCTAGACTAAAACATAAAGAAAATCTAGGGGCCAGTATTATGGTAATTCATTTTTAGATATAGTATCCAAAGCATGACCCATGAGAGATTAAAATTTATGTTAGTTTTTATTCAAATGTAAAATTTCTGCTCTGTGAAAGACATTGATAAGGGGTTGAAAAATTTTACACATTTGGAAAAAATATTTACAAAACACATCTGATGAATGATTGTATACAAATGTAAAAATTATTTTTCACATCACAAAATAAGAAAGCAAGTGCTGAATTTAAAAATGGGCAAAAGATCCAAACAGAGTCCTATCCTAAGAAGATATACACTTCCCAAATAAGCATACACAAAGAAGCTCAACCTCGCAGGCACCCAGGTATTAATACCAAGTGCCAACTAGAAGTACATCTGGAAAAATACCTTGACCAAAAGGGGGAAATATTAAATACAACTGAGTTTTTGTGACTAAGAGATTTCAAAGTGAGTTGGGAGGTCATTCTAGAGGTTAAGCTTATGCACAGCTCAGCAGGAACTCATTGACTGCCACAGTGAGCAGTGCATCAAACAGCAAGGATCCTGATGGCTCTAGAGACATCTAGACACTATAAGATGGCAGAGAATCTCAGAAATGAAGCACCCTGTCAGTGGGCCATACTTTGGATTTATGCTCCCCAGTGTAAAAGGGTTAGACTCATTTATAGGTTCACAACACAAAGCTCTTCTGTCCCTTTTATTTGAATCTATAATTAGCACAATACCTGTTAAATATATGTTCCAGAGTCTTAAGTCTTCGGTCTGTTCATATGCTTGTTGAGCCCTGAATCTAAGTAGAGTTGCAACACCTACTCTCCCGTTCATTGGATTCACCCAGGACTACTAACAAGGAGATGATGATGGATAATGCCCAACAAAAGCAACAAAGAGAGTCTGCAACTGCAAGCAAGATAGTTCCATCCATTTGCCCCATGGGATCTAAGACCCTTCTCAACTGAAAACAGAGTGGACATACAATCCCAAAATCCTCAAGATTTTGGAATGAACCATGGACTTATTATTATTCTATTATAGACATTATTGTTCTAGCAATAGAAGAACTTTTATCATTGACAGGGAGACAGTGTCCACCAGAGATTCTGAGTGGAGGGAGAAAGAAGAGTCGGTGTAACACGGGGGCATTTTCAAGACATTGGAATTGTTCTGCATGACATTGCAATGTTGGATACAGACCATTATACATTTTGTCATAACCTAAAATAGTTCAGGGAAGACTGTTAAGTATAACGAAAACTATAGTCCACGTTCAGTAGCAGCACTTCAATATGTGGCCATCAATTATAACAAATGTACCTTGCTAATGAAAGATGTTTTTAATATGGGAAAGAGTGGGAGGGGGAAGAGGTGGGGCATATGGGAACCCCCTATATTGTTATGTAACATTTATGTAATCTAAATCTATTTAAAATTTCAAAACTAAAATAAATAAATGAATAAATAAAAATTTTTAATAACCTCAACATCACTTGTCATTAGGGAATTGCAAAATTAAAACCCCAATGATATATCATCACATGCTTATTATAATAGGTCAAAACCTAAACACTGACAATACCAATGGATGTTGAGTATGTGCAATAGTACATCTCTTACTCGTTGCTAGTGAGAACACAAAATGGTTCAGCCAGAAGACAGATTAGCAGTTTCTAGTAAAACTAAACATAGTCTTACCATACAATCCAGCAATTGTGCTTTTAGATATATATGTGGCTGATATGAAAACTTGAGTCCACACAAAACCCACACGTGAAAGTTTACAGTGGCTCTTTTTGTCTGAAAAAATCTGAAAGCAACAAGATGTTGTACAATAGGTTAATAGGTGAACTCACTGTGCTGTGTCTATACAATGGAACATTGCTGAAGTGAAAAGAAATGTTCCATCCAGCCAAAAAATAAATGGATTAATCTTAAGTGATTACTGCTATTTACAAGAAACCAGTTTTAAAATGCTGCATATGTTTATATCAATTATATGACCTTCTGGATAAGGCTAAATAATGAGACAATAGGATGTTCAGAAGTTGCTAGAGGACTGAGGAGAGAGAAGGAAGGTTGAATAGGTAAAGCACAGGAATTTTTAGAGCAATGAGTCTATTTTGTGTATTGTATAATTGTAGAAACATGATATTATACATTTGTTAAAACTCATTGCAATTGAAATCATAAAGAATGAACCTTATGTATGTGAGTAAAATATCATTTACAAGGTGAAGGGAATCTCACATAGAATGAAAATGTTGCAAATCTATTGAGCTATATAAAAATGTATAATTTGCCCTGACAAGAGGGGCTGAGGGCAAAGGTGCTGTGAAAGTAATATTGGTTATGAATGGACCCTGTAAAATGAAGTCAAAAGAAACTGTGCATAAGTGAAGTAGTACCTAGTAAATTAGCATTCCACCAGGTATGGATTAACAAATCTAATAATTCTATATAAGTACACTAGAATCAAGAAATTCATCTACAGATGGCAAATGAAGGAATATATTTCTCATTATGAAGTGAGTGCTTACAGAAAAGCAAGGGGAGGTGGTTAGAATCTTCTTTGTGATAATAGTTTACAGTGGATACAAGAGTATGAACTCATGTGTAGGTAAATATAAATACAGAGTGTTGTATGGGGACATATTTCTAGACATTCATATGTACAAGCTTAGTATACACACATGTATTTCCTTATACTCTCTGTAGAGAGGGCCTAGTGTCCTCAGCAGCAAGGATCACAAATAGTGCTCAGACCTTAGCATTTAACACCTTTCTCCATAAGTGTCTTCTTGGAGAAATTGCTGACTCTAGGACAGAAATATACAAGAAGCACTTGGCACACCTTGCAGTTCCAAAGAGTAAATAAGTACTAAAATAAACCCCTCAATGATGGAGTCATATTAAAGAGATACAGAGTGCAGCTGAAAGAGCTCCCATGGCCACAAGCTGAACAAATTGAACAAGTAAAGTAGTATTGCATCACAACGCAAAGTATGAAAGAAATGTCATGAATCCATCCTGATACAAAAAAAAAATTGATTAAGTAAATAAGAAGAGACAAATCTCTTATGCAGAAGAATTCAATAATTTCTGTGGCTATTGCTATCTCAAGCCCACGGAACATAAATCTCACTCCTGAAAACCTCCTCATGACTCTTTCCAAAGGTGATATAAGGAAAGGCAGAGAAATGTGGAACATTATTCTGGGGCACCTCAAAACATTGTTGATCAAGATCAACATCAACAATGATAAGTCACATTGATAGGATGTACCCTGGATATGATGTGATGAAATGACACTATATCTCTGGTGTCTTCCTCCAAAAACCTTTAAACCTAGTATAATCACGAGAAGAACATGAGAAAATTCTAACTGAGGGATACTTTACAATATACCTGATCTCCAATCTTCAAAGCTGTAACAAAAGGACTAAGAATTTATGACAAATAAATGTAAGGTGTTATTTTGGATGGCAGATGTTAAGAACAGGGGAAAGGGGGTGAGAGGTTCTTAGAAACTATCTCTAAAATCCATGCAATTTTTCAGTGAATTTTAACCTGTTCTAATATAGTAAGTTTATTTATTAAGAATTAAAATTTTAGTGACATGCAAAATCCTAGAAACACCAAAATCTGAGATTCAATCCAGACACAATTACATGCCTTGTACCAGAATATCAAGTTGCTCTAAGTCTCACATTCTTCATCCTTTGAATCCGAATAATGAAACTGATTTTAAAGAGTAATTGAAAGAATTAAATGACTATAAAATGTCTGACATTGTGCTTAGTATTAATAGCCAATATTTTATACATTATGATTCAACCATACACAGATCCACTCCCCACACCTTTCCCACATCCATTGTGCTATTTCCATCATTCATCAACACCAGCAATACTCCCATTGACCCAGAGAGAGCTTTCCTTAGGGTAAGACTTTTCATGAGCATCCCCTTCTATAAGCCAGCACTGACTCTCCAATAACTCCAAACATAAATACCCCTCTTAAGGGCAAAACACAAGGACCTTTCTTATATGGCTGCGGCCAGCCTGGCCAGCCTCATGTTCCCGTTTCAAATGCCTGCCCCTCATTTTTCATCAGAAAAACCTCAGCACATTTGTGTCCCTGTCGACTCTTTTTGGTCTGCTTCTATCTTTTTCTCCTCCTGAAATTACTCCAATTCCTCCTTCAAGGCTCAGTACAATTTAAAGCTCCCTTGTGAAGCCTTCACTAACCTCCACAAATGAGTCCATTCTTTTCAATCCACTTCACCAGTATTTCAGAGTCACCTCAGGATATTGGATATACTCAATTTATGTCTATTACCCCATTTGGATGTAATTTCCTTTATATGAGGAAAAATGTCTTACTCATTTCTTTATTCACAACATAATATTTAGAGCTCATCGTGAAGTAATTGATGACTAAACATTTGATGAATGACTAAAAGGAAAAGTGAATGAATGTGGCTAAACAGATACTTTCAATAATTGTAGAGAAAGAACGAGTGAAACAAGGAAAAATACTGCAGAGAGAGGAAACACTGAAGAGTGAGAGCCCAGAGGAGACAGTTTGGAAAAAGAACATATTTTAGTTTATCTACTATCTATTTCCACTCAGAGTTTTTAAGAAGGCAGGACTTTGTATTTTAAGCATTATCTATGGTCATAACCTGTTGATGCCCTTAAAACTACTACCAATTAACTGGGGTCCATGGAGCTGAAATACATTCCCCAGCATCTGTGAAGACTCTGTCACTCACACTGAAATTATGAAGGCAGTGTCCAAGTTCACCAATGCAGATTCTTCCTTGAATGATGGATGAAGTTGGAAGCTCTACTCCCAGGATGAAAAGGGAGATGGAACCACTCACGAAGTCTTTAGAAGACAAAATTGTGTTTTCTCTTCACCAGAGATTAGCAAAATAGACTTGATATAGTGAAGGGGAAGCAGTTAGATTTTCTGAGCAATTACGGATTCCATTCTCATGAACTGCATTAATGAAGTACTCTCTTGTCAATACACCTGAGATAGTTACTTCTCTGGAGGTAAGAAAGGAATGCACAAGGCAAACTTGTGCCAGTTTAATCCCTGAGACAGCTTTGGAGCTCCATGTTCATCTCTTATCCCTGTAAACACCTACATCCCAGGAGGAGGTCACCTCTCTTTAGGTGGGGGCTCTAGTATTTGCCAGGTTTCCCATAATGATTTCCCAGTTGAGGATTCTGGAGAAAGATTCTGGATACACTAAAATATGTTATGTCTCCAATCTGTCTCCTCTGGAGTTGGATCTCATGAATGGAGCCACCCTATCTCAAGATGATTCCCTCTTGTCTCACTGCTTCTCCTTTCTACCCCATAGTAAGCAATATCTGTTCAACTCACACAACCACTTTTTTCTCTGTCATTCAACAAATATTTATTCAGCAATACTGTAAGGTAAACCCTAAACTACTTTCTGGGGATAGAAAGGAGCATAGGGTACTGTGTTTCCTTGCAAACAGTTCACAGTCTAAACAAGCAAGATGTAAATAAATATAACACCCTAAGGGAGTACTGCAGTCCTGGTGAATTTCAATTCCTTAAGAATGATGGTTGGATTTTCTATTTCTTCCCCTAGGTTCCTGGTGACTTTGATAAGAATTATATTGAACCTATAGATCATTTTGAGTAGCAGTGGCAAATTTTTTTAAACAGGTTTATTCACACACATACCATACACTCCTTCCATATTGTACAATCCATGGCTGTCAGTTTAATCATATAATTTTGCATTCATTACCACAATGAAGTTTAGAATAATATTATTATTCCAAAAAGAAAAATATCCTACCACTTATAACCCCCTATTAATGATATTTAGCAATGTTATGATAGCTTTGTTATAATTGATGAAAATATTACAATATTATTGTTAAATATAGTCAGATTTTTATTTTTAAAGAAGCTTTAGATTACATAAATCTTACATAAAAAACATAGGGGAGGGAGCGGGCCAGCCCAAGGCTGGATCAGGCTGGGTGTCTGTGCTGAGCAGCTGAGTTCCCCTGCTGCACCTGGGATGAGTCTTTCCCCTAGGCCACACAGGATGCGGGGCTTGGTTACATAGAACTCGAGGCCCACCAAAGCCTTCATTACAATTTGTTGAACACGTTCTGTGCAGCAGACCGTGGGTCGAACACCTTGCATCCAAGGCTCATGGTCTTCACAGCAACCCTACAAGGTTATCCCTATTTTACCCTTGAGAAAGGCTCACAACCAGAAAGACGTGGAAATTGTGGATTTAAACCAAAATTCGTGTCCATTGTCACTGCACTTCAGAACTTGTGGTTTGAATTTAGTCCAGCCGCTGCCACCTCTAGTTGTGACCTGGGATAGCTTTGCGAACCTTAGTTTGTTCATCTGAGAAACAGGATTGATGGTACCTATCTGAGTGGGCGGGTGTGAAGTACTTTGCTGAGCAGTGCTCATCCCTTCTTTCCAGATCCCGCTTCTCAGCTTGCTTCTCCTCGGCGGACACGCCGCGGAGCTCCCACACATTCCCCATAAAGAGGGCTGCCAGACTGCCAGCTTCTCTTCATTCCCCAGCTTCCCAAATGCAGGCGTTTTGCATCCCTGTTCTTCATTTTCCTTATGAAATTTTCGAACTGTGGGGAAATTTTCACCCGAGTGACCTTTGAGAAAAAGTCCCAACTCTAAGAGGAAATAGAAGACTTTGAATTTGTCTTGTTTTAAATGTTTGTTGTTGTTTTGTTGGGGGAGGGCGTGATTTTACTTGAATAAATCAGATTGACTCGGTGGGTGGGGGTGCAGAGGACATAGGCCTGGAGAAATGGATGAATTGCTAGAGAGAGTCTGGCTGATGCATAGAAACTGGACTGGTTGGATGAATTGGTTTTTGGCTTAGCAGGGTCCTAACTAAAATTCCCACTGAATCCTCTTCTGTCCACCTTGGACAAGTTCTGAATCTGGGTCACGTTTCAAAGCTTCAGTACCTTAGGAGAAAAGCTTAGGGCAGATAGCTGAAGGCAGGCAAGCAGAGAGCTTTGAAAAGACAGGATTTCTGGTAAAATGTAAATGTTGACATTTTAAAATAAAACTGCTACATCACTCATTTAAATGTGTGTAATGGAATCTAACTACCATAGTGATTTGGTTTCTTTTGAAAAAAAATACACGAACTAGTTTTTATTTAACAGTCAAAAGTTTACATTGTTCTTTTTTCCTCCTTGAACTCATATTTCCATTTGATTTCCTCTACAGAAGTTTTTTCTAGTATAATAGATTTTATGCTTGAAAGTCTTTGGTTTATCACCCAACCTAACCACACACACACAAAAAAATGTGTACAAACATTAAAATTTAAACATTTTTAAAAATGGGATAGTGATCATAGTGTTAAGCATTTTCTTTTGGAATTAGTTATTACAGTTATTAAATACATGATTGATCAAAACAGTATAAATATATCACAATTTTGGTAATTGTTAAAGAAAACATTCTATTGGAAATGCTTCTCTTATGTTGATTGGAGCTTTTTTTTTTTCCTTGCATCAACCCGCGTATATTTGTTAGAATGAATTAGCTATTTTTATTTGTTTTTGTGGATATAAACATTGAAAAAGTTTACATGTGAATAAGTACACTTAAATTGAAGCTGTTTTGTTGTGGTAGGGTCCCTGCATTCTTTGAACACATGAATAAATGGTTCAAAAAAATCACAAGTGATATATCATTAAAAAAAAAATAGGGGATTCTCACTTCCTCCCCCTCCCACACTTTCCCACATGAATATCATCCTTCATTACTATGGTACATTTGTTAAAATTGATGAACGCATATTGAAACATTGCTACTAAACATGGACTATAGTTTACATTATAGTTTACATTATATCCCACACAATTTTGTAGGTTATGACAAAATATATAATGGCCTGTATCTGTCATTACAATGTCATGCAGGACAACTACAATGCCCCCATATTACAACTTTTCTTCCCTCTCCCTCCCCTTAGAAGTTCTGATGGCCTTTGCCTTTATATCAATAATAAAAGTTCATCCATTGCTGGAATAATAAGTCTATAATAGAATATTAATAAGTCTACTTTAGTCCATTGTTCATTCCTCAATCTTGAGTGAGGGTCAGAGACATGGAGAAGCCAAAAACAAGTAATTGGAACACAGGCAACAGCTATGAAATAGAACAAGAAGAACAAAGCGTCAAAAAGAAAACTTAACACACACACACAAACAGCAATTAAATAAAACCTTAGCATAAAGAGAGAAGCTAATCAACTAAATAAACCTATCAAGATAAAAAGATGACCAGACAGCAACAAGAAATTACAAACCATACTAAGAAACAGGAAGACATGGCCCAGTCCAATGAACAAACTAAAAATCAGGAAGAGGTGCAGAACACAAAACAACTAATCAAACCTGCTAAAACAGACATAAGGGACCAAATTAATGAAGTGGAGGAAGAGATTACGGATATAAGAAGACACCAGAAGAACATAATGAAGAAATTGTAAACAGGCATATAAAGATAACGGATATGATGGCGATGAATGGAACAATCTAAAAAATCAAATGTACACTGGGCAGACAGATGGCAAGATGGCATTGGTTTAAGTGGGCACTCACCATCTCCCTTTCAAAAAATAGCTGAGGGGGTCAAGATCCTGCCCAAGTGACCTGTTCTGGGAGCCCACAGAGTGGGAGCCTTTAGGGTCTTAATATGGAGGGGGCTGGACAAAGAGATAAATTGCTCAAGAAAAAACCATGAGTTTTTAGCCCTCTAGATGGAAACTGTGGATATCTAAGCCTCAAGGGAAAAAGTCACACTAGCCCTGACTCAGGCCAGCCACCTAGTGAGAGGGAGCATTCTTCAAGAGTGGGAGGGTTCTGACAAAGGGGTGAGAGGGGTTTCCTTTCTGTGGGTTTGGTTTCATGGACCCCCACTGAGCTTTTGGAAGCATACTAGCTGGCTCTAGGTGCACCGGGAAGAGGGGACAGGCGAATCTGCTGAGGAAGCCTGATTTACTTAATTGCCTTAGTATAGAGAAACTTGGGCTTGTGAGAGAGCAGCAACAGGTAATTGACTACTCCTGTGCTGAAAACTATGAAAATTTCAACTCCCTGAAGGGGGCCAGGCAGTAGGAAGTGCTTAATAAGCTTCCAAGTGCTTGTTTAGGGTCCCCTGGGAGGAGGAAATGGTCTAGAAGAGGGTTGAGAGTCATTTCTCTGTGGTGAATTCAGTCATCAGGGTCCCTTTGAATTTCAAAAGGGAACTCAAACTGTCCAGGAGAGGGGAAGGGGGCTATGCTCACACAACCTATTGAATCCTGCTGCCCTGGGAGTCAAACATGCCCAAAGGAAAATGACTGGATAGCTTTAGGAAGAGCTAACTGACCCAATGAGAAAGTTTAGCTCAGTGGAGGAGTTTCCACCTTGAACACCAGAGGTCCCTAGCTCAATTCCCAGCTCCTCTTAGAGTAATGATCTACTGGGATATCAAACATCCAGCTGATACTTTAGTACAGGGAAAACATAGACATTATTTTTGTATTAGCTTCTCTTGGGTCACATATTTTTCCTAAAAAAAAGGGTTACTTTAAAATAATATATTTAACTTAGTTTACTGGCTAAATCTCACTTCAAAACCTGTACAGAGAAGGCTGCAGGGTAATAGATGAACACCGGCAGCCTGAGAAGCTCCTCAGAGGCCTACAAAGTAACGCTCTTATTCCTTAGTTTTTGTTTGACTGATTGCATGTGTGTTTGTTTGGTTATTTTACTTTCTTTCCGCCCCCTCCCCCTTTTTAAAAAATTAGGGGCTGCTGGCTTGTTTCTTCTTTACTGTGCTTCTTCCTAGATTTCCAATTTTCTGTGTATGCTGAATTTGTCCACTTATGCTATCTCTTTTTCATTTTTCATCTTTTTTTTTCTTGCTTCCTGTTGTTGTTCTTACATTCCACATTTCTTTATTTAGTCCTCAATTTTTCTGGTTTTTATTTCTATCTCATCTCTTCTGTTTTGCTTCTTTTATTAACATTTTGCTTTTTGTATTTTCTTTTCTCTTTCCCTCTCTCCTTATCATTCTGGCCTTTTAATTCATTATATGTATTTTCAGTTTCTGATTTCCTTGTAGGTGCTTCACTTTTTTATTCTTATTACTCTACACTGCTTATATGAGTTAAATATTCATTTTATTAAGTCTTTTATTTTTTTTTCTCCCTTCTCTTCTTTTTTTTTTTTTTTTATTATGGGTAAAAATCAAAATTCTCACAATACATTTGTAAAATGATATATAAATATATATGCATATATGTGTATTTGCTTACAAAAATGCTATTTATATATATATATACATATATTTTAAGAGGTGCTCAGATGAGTTTTGGGGCTGCCGGTGGAGGTTGGCACAGGCGGCTGAGCCCCGCAGTTACGGAAATAAAAAATAAAACGGCCGTTTGGAGCCGCGGGCGGGGGCGAAAAAGTTTTGTTTTATTAAGTCTTATATGGTCTCTCTTCTAACTTTTACTATTATTTTTACTATTATTCTTTTTCTTTTCTTACTTCTTTCACTTATTCTGGCCCTGATTATTTTCCTTCAAGGGAACTGAGAAAACAGCAAAGAAATATAACAGGAAGAGCAAAGTGTCAAAGAGAAAACTTAACACATATAGAAAAACAGCAGCTAAATACAACTCTAGTGTAGAGAGAAGCTAATCGACTGAAAAATACCCATCCAGACAAAAAAGATGACCAGAAAGCAAAAAAATTACAAGACATACTAAGAAACAGGAAGACATGGCCCAGTCCAATCACCAAACTAAGCTCCAGGAAGAGATGCAGAACATTGAACAACTAATCAAAGCCATCAAAATAAATATCATGGACCAACTTAATGAAGTGAAGGAAGACATAAAGAATATTAAGAAGATACTGGGAAAATATATTGAAGAGATTGTAAATGTCAATAAAAAGAACACTGGAAGCACATAAGAGTAGATTTGATCAGGCAGTGGAAAGAATTAGTGATGTGGAAAACAGTACATCTGAAATCAAACACATTGTAGAACTGATGGATTAAAAAATAAAATAAATACAGCAGGGACTTAGGGATTTGAATGACAACACAAAACACACAAACATGTGCATTATAGGCAACCCAGAGGGATAAGAGTAGGGAAAGGGGATAGAAATAATGTTGAAGGAATAATGGCTGAAAACATCACAACTCTATTGAAGAAGATGGGCATACATATCCAGGAAGCACAGCACATCCCAAACAGTATAAATCTCAACAGGCCTACTCCAAGACATATACTTGAGCAAGACAATGCTCAAGACAAAGAGAAAATAATCAAGGCAGCAAGAGAAAAGAGAACCATCCCATACAAGGGAAACTCAATAAGATTAAGTTCTGATTTCTCATCTGAAACCATACTTGACATAGTCAAGGTACTAAAAGAAAAAAAACTTCCAGACAAGAATTCTCTATCCAGCAAAGCTGGCATTCAAAAATGTTGGAGAGTGCAAAATATTCACAGAAAAAGAGAATTTAACAGAGTATGCCATTAAGAAACCTGCACTTTAAGAAATACTAAAGTGTGTGCTGCAGGTTGAAAGGAAAAAACAGGAGGGAGAGAGTTGGAAGAGGATGTAAGAACAACTAAAATGGCAAAAGAAAATAAAAACAATATATGACATACATAAACCCAAAGAAATTATAGCAAATGTAAGTAATTCCTTGAGAGTAATAATACTGAATGTTAATGGATAAAACTCACAGGTCAAGAGACACAGATTAGCATAATGGATGAGGAAATATGACCCATCTATATGCTGTCTAGAAGAAACCCACCTCATACCCAGCAATTCAAGAAGACTAAAAGTAAATGACTGAAAAACAATTTTACAAGAAAGCATTAATTTAAAAAGTGTGGGAGTAGCTATACTAATAGTGGACAAAATAGACTTTAAATGCAAAACTATTGTAAGAGGTATTGCAATTTTTAGGGGGAAGGAAGATGCTGTCGGTTTAGGAGGGCACTTGCTGAACTACCTCACTGAGGATGATGGATTGGGAGCAGGGGCTCTTTGCCTGGGGCTCTTTGCTGTGGTGCACAGAGCGAGAACCATTGAGGATATCTATATGAAAAAGCTCGACATTTCTAGAGAGAGATTTGGAAGTTCTAACCCTGCCCATGGAGGTAAACACGATGGCTGAGCCCCACCCTCAAGAAAAAGGCTGGTTTGAGCCATGACACCCGCTGGCAACCCAGTGAGAGGGAGCATTCTCTGAGAGTTGGAGGGTTCTGGAGAAGGGTTGAGAGGGGTTTCCTTTCTGTGGATTTGGCTGCTTGGAACCTCTTGCAATTTTGGGGAACAAAATAGCTTGCTTGAAGTTGCACCAGGCTGAGGGGAGTGGTGAATCTGCTGAGGAAGTTGATTTACCTAGCTGCCCTGGGATACACCCCAACCCCTGCCGGCAAACTGGTGAGAGGGAGCATTCTCCAAGAGTGGGAGGGTTGTGACAGACGGTGGAGAGGGGTTTCATTTTTGTGGATTTGGCTGCCTGTACCCCCTCATAGCTTTGTGGAGCAGATAAGCCGGCTTGAAGCAGCACCAGGCTGAGGGGAGAGGCGAATCTACTGAGGAAACCTGATTTACCCAGCATCCTGATGACACAGAGGCTTGGCTGCAGAGGGGGCATAACCAGCCATTTTTATCATTCTGCACTGACAAGCATCAGAGCTTCAGCTCCCCTGGAGAGGCCAGGAAGTGATAAGTGTTTGATTAGTTTCACCTAGTTTGGGTCCCCTCGTGAAGGGGTTGGTCGAGAAGAGAACTTCTTTTGAGTCCCTTATTTCACAAAAAAGACAGTCACTTTAAAAAATAAAAAATGAATTTTTCTATTTTATTTGGTTTAATAACTAAAATCTGCCTCAAAACCTGCAGATAGACCTTTGCAGGGTAATTGATTGATGAATACCAGCAGGCTGAGAAGTTCAACAGGGGCCCAAGAAGAAACACTGTTCTTCCTTAGCTTTGTATGACTGTTTGCTTGTGGGGTTGTTTGGGGTTTTTTTGTTTGTTTGTTTATTTGTTGTCTCTTGCTTTTCTTTCCTCTTTCCTGCCCCCCTTCTTTTTTTTTTTTTATTTAAATAAGTGCTGATAGCTTGTCTCTTCTTTGCTGTGCTTCTTCTTCAGTGATTTCCCATTCTCTTTCTATATTGATTTTGTCCCCAAGCCTATCTCTTTTACTTCCTTCAACTTTCTGCATTCTGCTTTCTGTTGTGGTACTTACATACCACCTTTTTCATTACCCAACAACGTAAGGGTGTCAATTTCTATTCTATCTATACTGTTTTCTTCTTTTTAAAATTAATATTAACTTTTTCCTTTCAGCCCTTTCTTTACTCTTTCTCTCCCTCCCCATCATTCTAGCCCTCTAAATCATTATATATATATATTCCTCAATTTGGTTTCCCATTCCATTGTAGGTACTCCACTTTTTTTCCTATTAATCTAACAGCCTACATGAGTTATTATTCACTTCACAAAGTCTTATACAGCCCCCTTTCTAACTTTTATCAATATTACTATTACACTTCTTCCTTTCTCACATCTTTCAATTCCTCTGGCCCTAATATTTTGCCTTCAAGGGAATATAGAAAGAAGCAAGGAAATAAAATGAGAAGAAAAAGTGTCAGTGACAAAATTTAACACATACAGAGAACACCAGCTAAATAAAACTCTAGAGCAGAGAGAGAAGCTAATCAACTGAATAAATCCATCAAGATAAAATGATGAAGAAAGGACAAAAAAAAATTACAAACCACATTGAGAAACAGGGAGACATGTACCAATCTAATGAACAAACTAAAAACAATTAAGACTTGCAGAACATTGAACAACTAATCAAAGCTTTCCAAACAAATATCATGGACCAACTTAATGAGGTGAAGGAAGAGATTAAGTATATTGAGAAGACACTGGGAGAACATACTGAAGAAATGCAAACATACTTAAAAAGGCAATGGATATTATGGTGATCAATGGCAAAATCCAAGTAATCAAAAAGACACTGGATTCACATAACAGCAGATTTAAACAGGCAGAAGAAAGAATAAGTGATGTGAAAGACAATATATCTGAAATCAAACAGATAGTAGAACACATAGACAAAAAGATAGGAAAAAACCAGCACGGACTCTGGGATTTAACCAACAAAACAAAATGCACAAACATATGCATTATGGGCATCCGAAAAGGAGAAGAAAAGGGACAGGGAATAGAAGGAGTGTTGAAGGAAATAATGGCTGAAAATTTCCCAAACTTATTGAGAGAGATGGATGTTCAGATGCAGGAAGCACAGCCCACCCCAAACAATATAAATCCCAACAGGCCAACTCCAAGCCATACTTGTCAAAATGTCCAATGCTTAAGAAAAAGAGAAAATACTCAAGGCAGCAAGAGAAAAGAAATCATCACATACAAGGGAAGCATAATAAGATTAAGTGCTGATTTCTCATCTGAAACCATGGAGGCAAGAAGACAGTGGTATGACATAGTCAAAGTACTAAAAGAAAAAATATTCCAGCCACGAATTCTCAATCAAGCAAAACTGGCATTCAAAAATGATGGAGAGTTCAAAATATTCACAGATAAACAGAAATTAAGAGAGAATGTCCAAAAGAAACCAGCATTTCAAGAAATACTAAATGAAGTTCTACAAGTTGAAAGGAAAAATAAGGGAGAGAGAGTAGGAGGAGAGTTTAAAAACAACTTAAAATACGAAAACTGAAACAAAACAACATATGACAAAGGAAATATGGCTGAAGTAAGAAATTCATTGCGAGTAATAACACTGAATGATAATGGATTAAATTCACCACTCAAGAGACACAGATTGGCAGGATGGATAAGGAAATATGATCCATCTATATCCTGACTACAAGAAACTCACCTTCTTCTCAGGGATTCAAGGAGGCTGAAAGTGAATGGCTGGAAAACAATTTTACAAGCTAACAGTAGCCAAAAAAAGGGCAGGAATAGATATCCTAATATTGGACAAAATAGACTTTAAATGAAAAGCTATTGTAAGAGACAAAGATGAACACTATATATTAGTAAAAGGGGTAATCTCTCAAGATGATAGAACATTCATAAACATTTATGCACCTAATCAGGATGCCTCAAAATACATGAGGCAAACTCTGGAAAAACTAAGTGGAGAAATAAATGCTTCTAAAATTATAGTGGAGGAATTTTTTTTTTAAAGACTTTATTTATTTATTCATTTATCCCCCCCCCCTTGCTGCTTGTGCTCGCTGGGTCAACTAACCACGCCGTGCGGGCGGGCTTGCCTTCACCAGGAGGCCCCGGGAACCGAACCCGGGGCCTCCCATATGGTAAACAGTAGCCCTACTGATTGAGCCATGGCCGCTTCCCATAGTGGAGGAATTTAATACACCATTATCATCATTAGATAGAACACCTAAACAGAGAATCAATAAAGAAACAAAGACTCTGAACAATACATAAGAGGACCTAGGCTTAATAGACATATACAGAACACTACATCCAAATACAGCAGGATTTACATTCCTCTCGAGGGCACATGGATCATAATCCAAGACAGACCACATTCTAGGCCACAGAAAAACTCTCAAGTAATTCAGAAAGACTGAGATTATACAAAGTAATTTCTCTGACAGCAATGGAAAGAAATTGGAAATCACTAAGGGCCAGAGAAACAGAATAGGCACAAAGATATGGAAGATAAATAACATAATCTTAGACAGTGGGTGAAGGAGGAAATATCAAAATAAATCAGAAACTACTTTGAAACTAATGAAAATGACAACACAACATATCAAAACCTATGGGATGCAGCGAAAGCTGTCTTGAGAGGGAAGGTAATAGCCATAAATACACATATTAAAAAAGAAAAAAGAGCTGAAATTGAATACCTAACTGCACACTTGGAGAAATTGGAAAAACAACAACAAACTAAACCTAAAGGAAGTAGAAAGAAGGAAATAAGATTAATAGAGCAGAACTAAATGAAATAGAGAATTAGAAAGCACTAGAAAAAATAAACAAAACCAAAACTGGCTCTTCAAGAAGATCCATAAAATTGACAAACCCTTAGCCAGACTGACAAAGAAAGGAGAGAACAGATGCAAAGACACAAAGTAAGGAATGAGCAAGGGGATATCACTACTGACCCCAGAGAAACAAAGAGTATCATAAGAGGATACTTTGAAAAATCATATGCCAACAAGATTGATAATTTAGAGGAAATGGACAAGTTTCTAGAAATTCACAAACAGCCTACATTGATGAATGAAGAAACTGATGAACTCAGCAGTCCAATTACAAGTAAAGAGATAGACTCAGTCATCAAAATCTTCCAACTAAGAAGAGCCCAGGACCAGAAGGCTTCACGGCTGAATTCTACCAAAAATTCTGGAAAGAGCAAACACCAATCCTGCTTAAGCTCTTCCAAAAAATAGAAGTAGAAGGAATATTGCCTAACTCATTCTACGATGTCAATATGACCCTAATACCAAAACCAAACAAAGATACCACAAGAAAGGAAAATTACAGACCAATTTCTCTAATGAACGTAGATGCTAAAATCCTCAACAAAATGCTTGCTAATCACATTCAACAACATATCAAAAGGATTATAGAGCATGATCAAGTGTGTTTCATCCTGGGTATGCAAGGATGGCTCAATATAAGAAAATCAATCAGTGCAATACACCACATAATCAGATTGAAAGGAAAAAATCACATGATCACCTCTATAGTTGCAGAAAAAGCATTTGAAAAAAATACAGCACTCTTTTCTGATAAAAACACTGCAAAAGATAGGAATAGAAGGAAACTTTCTGAATATGATAAAGGGTATATATGAAAATCCCAAAGCTAACATCATCCTCAGTAGTGAAATCCTAAAAGCCTTCTCTCTGAGATCAGGAAAAAGACAAGGGTGCCCGCTATTACCACACCTATTTAACATTGTCTTAGAAATACTTGCTCCTGCACTGAGGCATGAAAAAAATATAAAAGACATCCATATTGTAAAAGAAGAAGTAAAAATTTCAATATTTGCAGATGACATGACCCTATACTTAGAAAGCCCTGAGAAATATACAACAGTTTCCAGAACTTATAAAGGAGTTCAGTAATGTTGCAGGCTATAACAACAATGCTCAAAAATCAGTAGCATTTCTGTACACCAATAATGAGCAATCTGAAGAGGAAATAAAGAAAAAAAATACCATTTACAATAGTAACTAAAAGAATCAAATACCTAGGAATAAATTTGACTAAATATGTAAAGGACTTATATATAGAAAACTACACAACACTGTTAAAGGAAATCAAAGAAGACTTAATTAAATGAAAGAATATTCCCTGTTCGTGGATAGGAAGCTTAAACATCATCAAGATATCTATCCTACCCAAACTAATCTACAGATATAATGCAAGCCAAATAAAAATGGATACAGTATTTTTTAAGGTACTGAAAAAACTAACTACAAAATATATTTGGAAAAGTAAGAGGCCCCATTGCCAAAGACATATTGAAAAAGAAAAATGGAGTTGGAGGTATCACATTATCTGACTTTAAAAAACATACTACAAAGCTACAGTGCTCAAAACTGCATGGTATTGGCACAAGGATAGACATACTGACAAATGGAATTGAATTGAGAGTTCTGATATAAATCCTCGCAAATACAGTCATCTGATATTTGACAAGGCCACCAAGTCAACTCAGTTGGGAGAGAATGACCTCTTTAACAAGTAGTGCTTGGATAACTGGATATCCATATTCAAAAGAATGAGAAAGGAATACCATCTCACACCTTATACAACAATCAACTCAAGGTGGATCAAAGATCTAGATATTAGAGCCAAAACCATAAAGAACTTGGAAGATAATGTAAAGATGCATCTACAGGACCTTGTAATAGGAAATGGTTTCATGAACTTCACAACCAAAGCACAAGCAGTAAGTAAAAAAAAATAGATAAATGGGATCTCCTTAAAATTAAAAACTTCTGCACTTCAAAGGATGTTATTAAGAAAATAAAAAGGCAGTCCACCCAATGGGAGAAAATATTTGGTAACCATATACCTAATAGGAATCTAATATTATGCATATATAAAGAAATCCTACACCTCAAAATTAAAAAGACAAGCAACCCATTTAAAAAACAGGCAAGTGACCTGAAAAGACACTTCTCCAAGGAAGAAATACAAATGCCCAAAAAGCACATGAAAAAATGCTCAGCATCGCTAGCTACTAAGGAAACGCAAATCAATACTATAATGAGATACCATCTTACACCCATAAGAATGGCAGCTATTAAAAAAAACAGCAGCCTATAATTGTTGGAGATAATGTTGAAGAATAGGAGCCCTCATCCACTGCTGTTGGGATTGTGGAATGGTCCAGCCACTGTGGAGGACAGTTTGGCGGTTTCTCAGAAAACTAACAATAGATCTTCCATATGATCCACCAATTCTACTGCTGGGTATATACACAGAAGAACTGAAAGCAAAGACTTGAACAGATATATGCACACCAATGTTTATAGCAGCATAGTTCACAATTGCCAAAAGTAAGAATCAGCCCTGGTGCCCATCAACAGATGAATGGATCAACAAAATGTGATACATACATAAAATGGAATATTACTCAGTTGTAAGAAGGAATACAGTGCTAACACACGGAATAACATGGATGAATCTTGACCTTATGTTGAGTGAGGCAAGTCAGGCATTGAAGGATGAACATTATATGACCTCACTGACTTGAATTGAGGAAAGTGAGCAGTTCTTGAGAACCATTGTCTGAAAGATAGGTTAACAGGGAGAGAAAGAGAAGATAAGGTTGTGAGCCAACACCCATAGGGACATAATCTATGGTAAAGTGATAAACTACAGTTGCATATTGAAGGATAGAAAGGTGAGTAATGTAATTACTGGGTTTGGTGGTGCAGGGTCGACAGGTGGGTAGTTTAGGAAGGTTGGGCTAGAATACCCAGGATCCTGGGGAGAGAGATGGGAGGGGGACTAGGTGCCTAATAGGGGAGGATAATCAGCTTGTCACGACCTCTTGTTGCATGTAACTATGAATCTTGTCATCCAAAGAGTTAAGACAGGGGAGTGTTATATGCCCCAGGGGGATGGGAAGGAAGGAACAGAAAAGATCAAACAGGGGGTATTTAGTGGTCAGGGGAAATGTTTTTCATTACCTTACAGTAATGGACACAGGACATGGTAAATATCAAAAATTATGAAACTGTACCATCTAAATTGTAAATGAGATTCTCTAGTATTCCATGTGTGACTTTGCTGTGACCTAAAACTTCTTTGAAAATTAAATGAAAATTTGGGAGAAACTGGGGAGTGAGAGGGGGAAGGAGATACAGTACAGACTGGACACCCGATAATGCAGCAATAAAAGGAAAAAATAATAATTATTATTTATTTTTTTATTTACTTTACTATTTTTCCCATTTTTTGAATGTCCCAATCCTTTAATTTAATTTTAATTTTAGTTTTTTTTCTTAGTTTCCATGTATTTTATCTCTTACATTTAAGCTTATCATTAGTATTTCATTTTCCTATTAATTGTATTTGGCTATTATATAGGCTTCATCTTTAAGGAAGCTTTAGATTACAGAAGGATTATAACAGGGGCAGTAAAGGATCATTGGTGAGGGGTGTCTGGGATGGGAGATTAATGGAAGGAAGTTCACCTGAATATACATGAACAATATATAAAAATGTTCTAATGATCAAGGGGTTGGGCATGTTCACAGTGGGTAGACAATCACTCAATAAATGAGGGAATACTGAATTCCCAGCCGGGAAAGTTCTGCCACATTCTCCAAGAGAGCAGCAACAGTCCCCCCAAGTGCAGGGGCAGTCTCTGGCAAAGGAGGATGTTCCATTGAACTCTTGTAATTGAAACTTAGCATACTGTTATGGGGTGCCTAAGGGTTGCCACCTGAGAGCCTCCTTGTTGCTCAAATGTGGCCTCTCTCTAAGCCAAACTCAGCATATGAATGCATTACCTTCCACCCAATGTGGGGACATGACCCCGGGGATGAACCTCCCTGGCAAAGAGGGATTAATAGCAAGTGCCAACTGGCAATACAACTGGAAAAAGACCTTGAATAAAAGGGGGAGAAGGTAAAGACAAATGAGTACTTGTGGCTAAGAGACTTCAAAGAGATTTGGGAGCTCATCCCAGAGGTAACGCTTATGAGCAGCTCAGTAGGATCTCATAGAACACCAAAGTGGATGTCACCCCACCCAGAGGAACTCCTGAGGGCTCTGGAGACACCCAGATCCTATATGGGGGGGATAGCTCCAGAGATTGATGCCCTATCAATTGCCTATACTTTGGAATCTGTGTTCCTGAGAGTGACAGAGTTAGACTCAAAGAAGTACACCTTGCACATTGTCTGTCAGTCCCTTCTCTTCCAAACTATATATGATGCTGGAGTTTGTAGGTATACTTCCAAAGACTGGAGCCTTTGACCTGCCCATGTGCCAGCTGTGCCTGGAATCTCTGTGGAGCTGCAACCCCTACTCCTCAGCTCAATGAACTCACCCAAGTCACCTGGTGAGGAGATGATGATGGATAATGGCCATCCCAGAGAATGGAGAAAGCCTGCAGCTGCATGCAGGATATGGGCCCCCTCTTACTTGGAGGTGGAGTGGACATCACCATCCCAAACTCCTCAGGATTGAAGGAAGAGGTATGGACTAGAGTGGACTTAATGGTATTCTGTTGTAGACATATTGTGATTCAAGCAATGGAAGAAATTACAAAAGTGAGTTCGAGCCAGTGGCCACTGGACACTTTTGAAGCAGGGAAGGGAAAAGCAGTTGTAATACAGGGGATTTTTGAGGACTTGAAAATTATCCTGAGCGATATTACAATGACAGATGTAGGCCATTTTACATCAGCATATACTATGCAGAACTGTGTAGGGGAGAGTGTGGTCTACAATGTGAACTATGTTCCATGCTTCGTGCAAAGCCCCAGGATGTGTATATCCATTGCAGGTGATATGCCACACTAATTAAAGGTATTTAAGAGGGAGGTTACGGGAGGTGTGGGTGGTGGGGAACATGGGAATCCCTGAAATTTTTGTATAACATTTATGTTAGCTAAACATCTTTTAAAATATAAAAAAAGTACCACACAAATACAAAATATCAACAATAGCATAGTATATGTGAACATTGTACTTTTCCATGAATTATCTGTAATCCTGTAATGTTTCTAATATAAAAATAATAATATTACAAGATGTTATACTGACAGAAAAAAATAAACTGTTTAAAAAAAATGAAGGAAGTTTTTCAGAGAAGTAAAATGATATGGGACAGAATGTCAGATATATATAAATTTTAAAATAACTTGTAAGAGACAAAGATGGACATAATATATTAGTAAAATATGTAATCTTTCAAGAAGAGAGAACAATCATTAACATTTATGCACCTAACAGGGGTGCCTCAAAATATATGAGGAAAACACTGGAAAAACTAATGGAGAAATAGATGCCTCTATAATTATAATTGGGTACCTTAACACACCATTATCATGAATAGACAGAAGATGTCAACAGAGAATCAATAAAGATACAAAGACTTTGAATAATACATTAGAGGATCTGGACCTAATAGACATATACAGAACACTAAACTCAAATATTGCAGAATATACAATCTTTTCAAGTGCACATGGATCATTCTCGAAGATAGACCACATGCCAGGCCACAGAAAAATTCTCAATGAAGTGACAAGGATTGAAATATACAGAGTAATTTCTCTGACCACAATGGAAAGAAGCTGGAAATCAGTAAGAGCCAGAGAACCAGATTAGGCACACAGATATGGAAGTTAAACAGCACATTACTACACAAAATGGGGGGCAAGATGGAAATTTCAAAAGAAATCGTTAACTACCTTGGAACGAACAGAAATGACAACACAACATATCAAAACCTATGGGATGCAGCAAAAGCTGTACTGAGAGGGAAATTCAAAGCCAGAAATACATATATCAAAAAGGAAGAAAGCTAAAATTGAAGACTTAACAAGACACCTTGAGGAATTAGAAAAAGAACAACATACCAACCAGAAAGGAAGTAGAAAGAAGGAAATAACAAAGACTAGAGCAAAACTAAATGAAATAGAAAATAAGAAAGCACTAGAAAATAATAAACAAAATCAAAAGCTGGTTCTTCTAGAAGATCAATAAAATTTACAAATCCTTAGGTAGACTAACAAAGGAAAAAAAGAGAAGATTCACATACACAAAATAAGAGTGAAGAAGGAGATATCACCACTGACCCCACAGAAATAGAGTATCATAAGAGGATATTTTGAGAAATTACTTGCCAACAAGAAGGATAATTTAGAGGAAATGGACAAATATTAGAATCACACTAGCAACCTACATTGATGAAAGAACAAATTGGTGAACTCAACAGACCAATCACAGGTATAGAGATAGACTCAGTCATCAAACCCGCCTAAGTAAAAAGAACCCAGGACTAGATGATTTCACAGTGAATTCTACCAAATAGTCCTTAAAGAACTACACCGTTCCTGCTTAATCTCTTCCCAAAAGCAGAATTAGAAGGAACAATGCCTAACTCTTTCTATGATGCCAGCACTACCCTAATAACAAAGCCAACAAAGTTGCCACAAGAAAGGAAAATTACAGACCATTCTCCCTAATGAACCCAGATGCTGAAATTTTCAACAAAATACTTGCTAATCATTTTCAACAATGCATCAAATGAATTATACACCATGACCAAATGGGGTTCACCTGGGTATGCAAGGACAGTTCCACATAAGAAAATCAATCAATGTAATAAACCACATAAACAGATCAAAAGAAAAAGTTGACACTATTATCTCTAGAGATGCAGAAAAAAACATTCAACAAAATACAACATCCTTTCCTGATAAAAACACTGCAAACGATAAGAATAGAAGAAAACTTTCTGAATATGTTAAAGGACATATATGAAAAACCCACAGCCAACATCACATACAAAGGTGAAATACTAAAAGCTTTCCATTTATAATTGGGAACAAGACAAAGATGCCCACTATCATCACTCTTATTTACCATTGGGTTAGAAGTACTTGCTCGAGCACTGAGAAAGAAAAAAGATGTAGAAGGTATCCAAATTGAAGGAGGAAGTAAAAATTTCACTATTTGTAGATGACATGATCCTATACATAGAAAGCCCTGAGAAATGTACAACAAAGCTTCTAGAGCTTATAAATGAGTTCTGTAAAGTCACAGGTTATAAGATAAATGCACAAAAATCAGTAGAATTTCTGTACACCAATAATGAACAATCAGAAGAAATCAAGAAAAAAAAAAACATTTATAATAGTAATTTAAAAAATCAAATACCTAGGAATACATTTAACTAAAGGTGTATATGACTGATACATGGAGAATTACACAGCCCTGTTAAAGGAAATCAAAGAAGATTTAAATAAATGAAAGAATATTCCATGTTCATGGATATAAAGACTGAACACCATTAAAATGTCTATCCAAACCAAAATAACCCTCAGGTTTAATGCAATCCCAATAAAGTCAACACAGCATTTTTTACTGAATTGGAAAATCTAAATATGAAATTTATTTGTAAGGGCAAGAAGCCCTAAATAGCCAAAGACTTATTGAAAAATAAAAACAAAATTGAAGGATTCACACTACCTGACTTTAAAGCATACTACACAGCTACAGTGGTCAAAACTGCATGGTATTGGCAAAAGGGTAGACATAGGGCCAAGGGGACTGATTTGAGAACTCTGATATAGATCCTCACATATATAATCATCTGATATTCAGCAAGGCCCCCAAGCCCATTCAACTGGGATTAAATGGCCTCTTCAACAAATGGTGCTTGGAGAATGGGTGTCCATATCCAAAAGAATGAGAGAGGAACACTATCTCACACCTTGTATAAAAATCAACTCAAGAGGGATTAAATATCTAAATATGAGTCAAGACCTTAAAGACCTTGGAAGATAATGCAGCAAAGCATATAAAGGACATTGAAATAGGAAATGGTTTCATGAACTTCACACCCAAAGCCCAAACAGTGAAAGAAAAAATAGATAAATGGGACCTCCTCAAAATTAAAACATTTTCCATCTCAAAGGAGTTTGCCAAGAAAGTGAAAAGACAGCGTACCTAGTAGGAGAAAATATTTGGTAACCAAATATCTGATAGGAGACTAATAACCAGCATATATAAAGAAATCCTATATCTTGAAAATAAAAAATCAAAAAGCCCGTTTAAAAAATGGGCAAGTGATTTGAACAGACACTTCTCCAAAGAAGAAATAAAAATGGCTAAGAAACACATGAAAAGATGCTCAACAGCATTAGCTTTTAGGAGAATGCAAATCAAAACTACAATGAGATACCATCTTACACTCATTAGACTGGTGGCCATTAATAAACCAGAGGAATATAAGTGTTGGAGAAGATGTGGAGGAATGGGAACTCTCACCCACTGGTAGTAGGAATGTAGAATGATCCAGCCATTGTGAAAGACAGTTTGGCGGTTCCTCAGAAAACTAACTCTAGATCTTCCTTATGACCCAGCAATTCCATTGCTGGTTGTATACCCAGAAGAACTGAAAGCAAGGACTTGAACAAATATATGAACACCAATTTTCCTAATGGCATTAGTCACTATTGCCAAAAGTTGGAATCAACCCAACTGCCCATCAGCAGATGAATGGATAAACAAAATGTGGTAGATACATACAATGGACTATTACTCAGCTGTAAGAAGGAAGACAGTACTAACAAACAGGATAACGTGGATGAAACTTGAAGACCTTATGTTGAATGAAGAAAGCAAGGCACTGAAGGACAAATATTACAAGACGTCTGTGATATAAATCGAGCTGACTCAACAGCTATTGTCTGGAAGATCATTTTACAGGAAATAGGAAGGGCGAAGAAGGTTGTGAGCCAATACCCATATGGGTGTCATCTATGACAATGTGAAAGTGAGTGGTTGTGGAGTGAAGAGATATGACAAGGGTGAAGGGACACTATTGGATTAGGCTGTGCAAGCTTGACAGGGGGTAGGGTGGAGATGTTGTTTTGGGTGTTCCAAGGAACCGGAAGGAGATTGGGGGAGGGAATTGGTAAACACTGGGGATAGGTGGGTACTTGGGTGAACTACAGCGTTGAAAAACTCTTTTGGCAATATGACAAGGAAGCATTACTGGTTTAGGGTATTGAATGGGGGACATTTGGGACAGGGTGCACCTGCAACAGTTTTCTAGAGAGTGTGTGAGAGATCATTTTGTCATAGTGTGCTGTATCATGGGAGGAGACCCACACAATGAGTGGGAAAGAGTTAAACTCCTATGCTGGGGAAGCTCAACATGCTCTCAAAAAGAGGGGTGATATCTCTCAAGAGCATAGGCAGTTCCTAATAGGGGAGGACAGACTAATGTGTCCAGTCTTCAGAGTTGTTGCAAATATCTATGAATCTTGTCTTTCAAGGATGAAGCCAGGCTGTCACCATGGGTCCTGAGGGGAAGGGGAGGGAGAAATAGAAGAGATTGAAAAGGGGGTATTTGGGGGAAAGTGTTCTGCATGATCATGCAATGATGGATATAGGCCATGTCAAATTTCATTAAAAAAATTTAAAAGTGTATGGTCTAAAATGTAAACCATAATGTAAACCATTAGCCATGGTTAGTACCTATGTTTCAATATTTATACATCAATTGTAAAAAATGTACCATCCACATGTAAAAAGATTACTAATAGAGAAGGGAGAAAAGGGGGAGGATGTTGGGTATATGGGAGTCCCCTATATTCTGTATGTAACCTTATCATGACCAAAAACTTCTTTGAAAACAATAAAAAATATATACATATAAGACACTGGGTAAGAAATGGAAAAAATACCACTGTACACACATCAAAGGCAAAACATCAAAAAAAATTTTATTTTATTTTTTTCAATGGTTTTCATTTTTTGTAATACTCCAAATTTTTACTTTATTTTAATTTTAGTTTCCCTATATTATTATGTGTTTTATTTCTTATGTTCAAACCTATCATTATTATTATATTTTCCTATTAATCAAATTTGGCAATATTCTTGCCATCATTTTTGAAGAGGTTTTGGATCACAGAAGGGCTATGACTATGGCAGGGGAGGATCAATGGGGTGGGGTTTCAGTGAAGGAAGATACTTGGGAGGAACATATAAATATGTTCAAATGTTCATGGGACATTGCCACAGTTGGTAAAGATACATACAACTGAAAGATTATTGAATTCCTATCCTAGGGAGCTCTGCCACATTCTCTAAATGAACAGCAACAATTCCCAAGTACAGGGGCAATGACTAGTCAAGAAAGATGGTCCAGTGATGGGCCCTTGATATTCATGACTATGCTTATGAGCCTTTTGCTCTTGAATTTCCAACATAGCCTAGTGTTGTAGAATGCCTAGTAGTTAGCTCCAGAGAGCACAGTTGTTGCTCAAATGAGGCCTCTCTCTAAGCCAAAAACCGAATATAAATGCATTACCTTCCTTCCAATGAGGGACATGACTCCCAGGGATGAGCCTCAATGGCACTGAGGGATTATTACCAAGCACTGGCTGGCAATACTATTGCAAAAAGACCTTGGAAAAAGGGGGGAAATGTAGTAGATACTACACCAAATAATGGGGATCCTGAGGGCTCAGGAGACACTAAGTTCCTCTGGTCATAGCAGAGAGCTCTGGAGCTTGGCACTTTGCCAATGGCCCTACTTTGGAGTTTGTGCTCCCAAGTTTGACAGAGTTGGGCTCAGATGTGACTACTCTACCCAGGCATTTTCTGTCACTTTTTTGGTGCTGATGTTGGTAGTTATACATCCAAGAGACTTTAATCTCTGGCCAGTCCATGTGCTAGCTGGGGCCTGAATATCAACAGAGTTGCAATTCCTACTCTCCAGTTCACTGGACTCACCCATGACAACTAACAAGGAGATGGTGGTGGAAAACAACCATTCCAAGGAAACGAGAAAGTCTACAACTGCAAGCAAGAAAGTCCTGTCATTCTGCCCCATGTGAGCAAAGCCACCTCTCAATTAGAGGTGGAGTGGGTATTACCATCTCTGAATCCTCAGGAATGGGGGATGAACTATGGACTAAAGTAGACTTACTGGTATTCTACTATAGACTTACTGTAATTCTAGCAATGGAAGAAATGATATCATTCATGTGGAGGAAGGGTCCACTAGATGTTCTGAGGGCAGGGAGAAGGATATATAGGTGAAATATAGGTGCATTTTGGGAACTTGGGAATTTTCCTGAATTACATTACAATGTCAGAAACAGGAAATTACATATCTTGCCATAACATGCAAAATTGTGTGGGTGAGAGTATAGAGTACAATATAAACTATAATCCATGCTTAGTGGCAATGCTCTAAAATGTTTTCATCAATTGCAATGAATGTACCACGCTAATGAAAGATATTGTTAATGTGGGAAAATGTGGGAGATGTAGGAATTGGGGCAGATGGGATAACTTATACTTTCATATAACATTTATGTAATCTAAATACCTTTAAAAAAATAAAAACAAAAGATATATTTAAAAATACACTGGAAGCACATAACAGCAGAATAGAACAGGTTGAGGAAAGAAGTAGTGATGTAGAAGACAGTACATCTGAAATCAAACAGATAGTACAACAGATAGATAAAAAGATAGAAAAAATCCAGCAGGGATATTGGGGTCTGAATGACAACACAAAATGCATAAACATACACATTATAGGCATTGCCAGATGGAGAAGAGAAGGGAAAGGGGGCAGAAGGAGTGTTGGAAGAAATAATGGCCGAAAGCTGCCAAAACCAATTGACGGAGATGGATGTACATATCCAGGAAACACAGTGCACCCCAAACAGTATAAATACCAACCGGTCTACTCCAAGACATATAGTCATCAAACTGTCCAAAGCTGAAGACAAAGAGTAAGCACTGAAAGCAGCAAGAGAAAATAGAAACATCACATACAAGGGAAATAACATAAAGTGCTGAAATGTCATCTGAATTCATAGTGGCAAGAAGGCAGAGTTATGACATAGTTAGGGCACTAAAAGAGAAAACTTCCACATAAGTATTCTCTATCCAGCAAAGCTAATATTCAAAAAGTATGGAGAGTTCAAATTATTCACAGAGTAACAGAAGTTAGAGAGTATCCCAATTAGAAACCTGCCCTTCAAGAAATACTAAAGAGAGTGCTACAAGTAGAAAGGAAAAATCAGGAGAGAGAGTTGGAGGAGAGTGTAAGAACAACTAAAAAGACAGGAAATACATGAACTCAAAGAAAAAAATGGCTAATGCAAGTAATTCCCAGAGAGTAATAACACTGAATGTTAATGGATTAAACTCACCAGTCAAGAGATACAGATTGGCAAAATGCATAAGGAAATATGACTCATCTATATGTTGTCTTCAAGAAATCCACTTTAGATCCAGGGATTCAAGAGGCTGAATGTGAATGGCTGGAAAACAATCTTAAAAACAAATAATAACCAAAAAAGAAAGGGAGTAGCTATTGAAATTGGACAAAATAGACTTTAAATGCAAAATTATTTTAAGACACAAAGATGGACACTATATATTAGTGAAAGTGGTAATCTTTTAAGAAGAAAGAACAATCATAAACATTAAGGCACCTAAAAGGGATGCCTCAAATTACATGAGGCAAAAACTAGGAAAAGAGAGTGGAGAAATAGATGCCTCTACAATTATACTGGGGCACTTTATTACACCATCATCACCATTAGAACATCTAGACAAAGATTAAATAAACAAAGTCTTAGATCAATAATTTAGAGGATTTGGACCTAATAGACATACACAGAACACTAAACCCAAATACAGTAGGGTATAAAATCTTCTTGAGTGCATGTGGATTAACCTCCAAGATAGACCACATGCTAAGCCATAGAAAAACTCTCATAGAACTAAAAAAGTTTGAAATTATACCAAGTAGTTCCTCTGACCACACGAGAATGAAGCTGGTAATCAGTAAGGGCCAGAGAACAAGATTAGGCACAAAGATATGGAAATTAAAAAACACCCTCCTAGACAAACAGTGGTTCAAGGAGAAAATCTCAAAAGAATTCAGTAACTACCTTGAAATGAATGAAAATAAGAGCACAACGTATCAAAACCAATGGGATGCAGCAAAAGAAGTACTGAGAGGATAATTCTTAGTCATAAATGCATATATCAAAAAATAAAAAAGAGTTAAAAAAAAAACCCAACTTCACACCTGGAGAAATTAGAAAAAGAGCAACAAAGTAACCCCAAAGGAAGTAGAAAGAAGGAAATAATAAAGATTAGAGCAGAACCAAATGAAATAGAAAATAAGAAAGCAGTAGAAAAAATAAACAAATCCAAAAGCTAGTTCTTTGAGAAGATCAATAAAACTGACAAATCTTTATCTAGACTATCAAAGGAAAAAAAGAGAGAAGATAAAAATACACAAAATAAGAATTGAGGAAGGGGCTATCACCACTGACCCCACATAAATAACAAGTACCATTAGAGGATACTTTGAAAAATTATATGTCAACAAGAAGGATAATTTAAAGGAAATGGACAAATTCCTACAAACTCACAAACAACCTGCATTGATGAAAGAAGAAATTGATGAATTCAACAGACCAATTACAAGTAAAGAGGTAGAATCAGTTATCAAAATCTCCCAACTAAGAAGAGCCCAGGACCAGATGGCTTAACAGGTGAATTCTATCAAACATTCCAGAAAGAATGAAAACCTATCATTAAACTCTTCTAAAAAATAGAAGTAGAAGGAACATTGCCTAACTCATTCTGTGATGCCAACATTACCCTAATACCAAATCCAAACAAAGATGCTGCAAGAAAGGAAAATTAGAGGCCAATCTTACTAATGAACCTAGTTGTTAAAATTCTCAATAAAATACTTGCTGATTTCATTCAACAACACATCAGGCAAATCATACATCATTACCAAGTGGGTTTCATCCCTGGTGTGCAAGGATGGTTCAACATAAGAAAATCAATCTATGTAATAAACTACATAAACAGATTTTAAAAGATCATATGATCATCTCTATAGATGCAGAATGAGCATTTGACAAAATACAGCACAATTTCCAAAATAAAATTTAAAAAACTACAAAGGATAGGAATAGAAGGGAATTTCCTCAACAAAATAAAGGATATATATGAAAAACGCATGGCTAACATCAAATACAATGGTGAAAACCTGAAAGATTTCCCTCTAAGATGAGGAACAAGACAATGATCGCAACTATCACAGCTCGTAATTAACATTGTGCTAGAATTGCTTGCTCGAGTACTTAGGCAAGAAAAACATATAAAAGACATCCAAATTGGAAAGGAAATAGTCAAAATTTCACTACATGAAGATGACATGATCCAGTACATAGAAAGCCCTGAGAAATCTACAACAAACCTTCTAGAGCTTAAAAATATATTCTTTAAATTAGCAGGTTATAAGATCAACGCACAAAATTAAGTAGCATTTCTGTACTCCAATAATGAGCAATCTGAGAAGGAAATCAAGGAAAACAACCCATTTACAATAAAAAATAAAGAATCAAATACCTAGAAATAAATTTAACTAAAGATGTTAAATGACGTAAACACATAAAACTACTCAACACTGTTAAAGGAAATCAAAGAATGCTTGAATAAGTGGAAGAATATTCTCTGTTCATGGATGGCAAGCCTAAACAACATTAAGATGTTTATTCTACCCATATTGATCTACAAATTTAATGCAATTCCAATAACAATCAACACAGCATTTTTTTACCAGATTGGGAATACTACAAAATTTATTTGGAAGGGCAAGAGGCCCTGAGTAGCCAAAGACATATTGAAAAAGAAAAATGCAATTGGTGGCATCACACTACCTGACTTTAAAACATACTACAAAGTTACAGTGCTCAAAACAGCATGGTTTTGGAACAAGGACAGACAAACCAACCAATGGAATCAAAATGAGAATTCTGATATAGATCCTCACATATATTGTCATCTGATATTTGATAATGCCACCAAGCCTACTCACGTGGAGATAATGGCCTCTTCAAAAATGGTACTTGGAGAACTGGATATCCATATCCAAAAGAATGAGAGAGGAACACCATCTTGCCCATTATAGAAAAATCAACCTAAGATGGATCAAAAATCTAAATCTAAGAGCCAAGAACATAACGATCTTGGAAGATAATGTAGGGAAGCATCTACAGGACCTTGTAATAGGAAATGGCTTCATGAACTTCACACCCAAAGCATGAGCAGTGAAAGAAAAAGTAGATAAATGGGACCTTCTCAAAATTAAAAGCTTTCACACATCAAAGGAGTTTGTCAAGAAAGTGAAAAGTCAGCCCACCCAATGGGAGAAAATATTTGGTAACCATGTATCTGGTAGGAGCCTGATATTCAGCATATATAAATAAATCCTTTATCTCAAAAATAAAAAGACAAAAAACCCATTTAATAAATGGACAAGTGAATTTGAACAGACATTTCCAGAAAGAAGAAATACAAATGACTGAAAAGCACATGTAAAGATGCTCTACATAACTAGTTATTAGGGAAATGCAAATCAAAACTACAGTGAGACACCATCTTACACACATTAGACTGGTGACCATTAAAAAAACATAGGAGTACAAGTGTTGGAGAGGCTGTGGAAGAATGGCAATATAGCTGGGTGTTCATGATGGCCTTGTAGTTTAAAGGGTGACAGATGGCCATGAAATGGTCATAGGCCATCATGACCAGGAAGAAGTTATGCAAACCCCCATAGAACACAAAAAAGTACATCTGGGTGAGGGAGCCTACAGAGGTTATGACTCTGATCTGTTTCTGTCAGTTCACAGGCTTCCATGACATGGTGGTGGAAGTTAAACAGATTTCTATAATGGAAAGATTGGTGAGAAAGTAGTGTTTGGTCATGTCAAGTTGGTATTCAGTGATGGTGGCCAGGATGATGAGCAGGTTACAAAACATGGGGGTCAGGTACATGGACAGAAAGAGGTCAAAGAAGAAGGACTATAATTCTTGTTCTTCTGAAAATCCCCAAAGGATAAATTGTGAAATTCTTGCATTATTTTCTGGTTCCATGTGCTTCATGTGACTAACCAGAAAGAAAGAAAGAACATGACTAATTTTCAAATGAACAGCTATTGCTAACTGTGGCAGTTTGGTATATTTTATGAATTCCAAAAATAAATATTGAACTGTGTTGTAAACTGGTCTCTTCCTTTGTGTGTTTTAGACTGCATTGGTTTCAGAAGTTTCACTTTTACTTTATTAAATCAAGAATTGGGCTTTTATTTGACCAAATCATTAAGGTGATTCAGTTTGAGACCCCACTGTCCCTCTATGTGGGCTATATAAATGGTGGCTTAATCAAAGACAGGGAAGAGAATACATGGAGGAGAACACAGAGAGCTTATGTTTTTTTGAAATAATATACGTTTTTATTTTTTTTAAAAGATACTTGTACTGCATAAATGTTACATAAAAAATATGGAGGATACCCATATTCCCCACTTGCTACCCATCACACATTTTCCCACATTAACAACATCCTTCTTTAGTGTGGTACATTTGTTACAATTGATGAAAGCATTTTGGAGCACTGCCACTAAGCATGGATTATAGTTTATCTTATAGTTTACACTCCCTTCCATGCAATTTTGTAACTAATGACAAGATATATAATGGCCTGAATCTGTCATGTCAATATCAACCAGGACAATTCCCAAGACCCAAAAATGCCCCCATTTTACAACTATTTTTCCCTCTCCCTCCCGTCAGAACCTCCAGTGGCCACTGCCTCCACATCAATTATAACAATTCTTCGATTACTAGAATCACAATAAGTCTATAGTAGAATAACAATAAATTTACTCTGATCCATCATTCATTCCCCAATCCTGAGGATTCTAGGATGGTGATGACTACTCTGCTTCTAATTGAGAGGGGCCTTAAATCCCATGTGGCAGATGTATGTGACTATCTTGCTTGTCTTTGAACACTCTCTCTGTTCCTTTGGGTGGTTGTTGTCCATCATCATCTCCTTGTTATATGTCCTGGGTGAGTCCAATGAACTTGAGAGTAAGTGTTGCAATGCTGTTGAGATTCAGGACCCAACTGGCACATGGAAAACCCAAAGATTTAAGTCTCTTGGGCATACACCTATCCACAATAGTACTGATTATAGGTTCAAATACAAGGGGCAGAAGAACTATGTACAGGGAAACCACAGCTGAGTCCAACTGTGTCACACTGGAGAGCAAAGATTCCAAAGTAGGACCCACTGGCAGGGTGCCAAACAACTGAGTTGTCTGCCCTGCTTATAGTGTCTGGGTGTCCCCAGAGCCCTCAGAAGCCCTGCTACTTGAAGCAATATACTTGCATAAGTGCAACCTCTTGAATGACCTCCTGACTCACATTGAAGTCTCTTAGCCATATAAACTCATTTCTCTTTATCCTTTCTCCCTTATAGTTAAGGTCTTTTTCCAGTTGCATCGCTAGTTGGTACTTGGTAGTAAACCCTTAGTGCCAGGAAGGCTCATTCCTGGGAGTCATGTCCCACACTGGAGGGATATGCTGAGTTAGGCTTAGACAGAGGCCACTTTTGAGCAACAAGGAAGCTCTTAAGAGATAACACTTAGGAACCTTATAATACTAGTTTAAATTTCAATTTCAAAAGAAAATGTTCCCGGAAGCGGCTGTGGCTCAATCAGTAGGGCTCCCGTTTACCATATGGGAGGCCCCGGGTTCGGTTCCTGGGGCCTCCTGGTGAAGGCAAGCCTGCCCGTGAGGCGTGGTTAGCTGACCCAGCGAGCACAAGCAGCAAGGGGTGGGATAAATGAATAAATAAATAAAATCTTTAAAAAAAAAAAAAAAGAAAATGTTCATAAGCACAGTCATCACTATGAAGAGTCTGTCAATGGTCCATCTTTCTTCATTAGTCACTGCCCCTGTACTTGGGGGATTCTTGCTGTCCTATCAGAGAATGTGGCAGAACTCACCAGGATGGGAATTTGATATTGTTTTGGTTATTGTTTGGATCTCCACCCACCCTGACAATGTCTCATGAGCACTTGAATACGTTCATATACCTTACAGGTATGCCCAAGGCGAACCACCTTCCATGTATCCCCTATCTATGACATCGCACACCACTGATCTTCTCCTGTTGCAGTTGCAACCATTCTGTGATCCAAAACATCTTCAAAATTGAAGGCAACAAAAGACAAATAAAGTTAATAGTAAAATGATATAATATTGATAGTTTAAAAAATAACAAGTAAAATACAGAAAAAAATTTAAAAATTGAAATAAAAAATAATATAAAAATATAAACAAAAAATGGATATTATGTCTTTCATCACTATAAAATCTTTTCTTTTATATGTATAGTGACATTTTCTCCTTGTTATTTCTCCAGTGTCTTATTTTTTCTTTTCATTTTGTCTTCAAAGAAGCTTTAGGTTACAGAAAAGTCATGTACAGAAAATAGGTGATTCCCATTACCCAACATCTTCCCCCTTTTCCCCTTTCCTCTATTAATTGTATTTTACATGTGGATGGTACATTTGTTATAATTGTACAAATATTGAAACATTGCTATAAACCATGGTCAGTGGTTTACATTAAGGTTTAAATTTTGGACCATACAATTTTATAGATTTTGATGAAATTTAACATTGAATCCATGATTGCAAGATCATTTATAACAATTCCACTGTTTTTGATGCTGAAGCCCTTGGGAGAGAGATAAGCCCTGTGGAGAGAGAAACCTTATAGTTACTAGCTAATAGACCAGAGCCCTGAAAAGCTGAGAAAGTCCAGAATGAATTGAGCCCTGGGGAGAGAGAAAGTGTAGATCTCAGCTAATCTTCAGCTGAGATCAGAAGTTGGGACCACGGATCATTAGGAAGAAGAGGAAAGCTGAATCCCCACAGAGACCAGCAGCCATCTTGCTCCAACACATTGAAACAGACTTTGGTGAGGGAAGTAACTCCCTCTTTATGGCCTTTGCCTATAATCTTCTATCACAAATAAATACCCATTATAAAAGCAAACAGATTTCTGGTATTTTGCATCAGCACCTCTTTAGTTGACTAATACAGTAACACATCTATAATTTGTAATTTGTAATTTGGAGTCAGGAAATTAATTTCTGGATTTGATTATCAAATCTAAATCTACAGTGCCAACTTTGATTAGCAATTGCGCCCCTACTTTCAAAATATTTGCAGATTTGTCATGCATTGTAAGATTTTTATTGAAATTCCTTTATTTGTTTTTGGAATAAATATTCAGACCATATATGCTGCAGGCCCTGACTAGGAAATGGGAATAATGTGCTGAAAACAAAAGTTACCTGCAATCAAATGATGAAGAAAGTAAATAAGCAAATAAAACCATACCCATGCAACATGTCACATGGTGACAAATGCTATGTTGATCGGCTTTTCCATTTCTACAAAGATGGTTGTTGGAATTTGATTGTGATTGCTTTGAATCCATAATTTGCAAGTAGTAGGGAGACTGTAAAGTTGACAGTGTTAGAAAGACTAAGACAAATCAGAGTAATTTCACCAACAGTACAAAGCTAACTTTCACTTTACTAGGATCTCTGAGACAAGACAATTGTGGAGGATTAAGAGCCTCTAAAATCCCATATTAAAAACTCACGTGTAGTGCCCAATGGTAGTGTGGGCTTGTTTAATCATCTTTACAAACCACAGAACAACTATTATTGACAAGTTTCTGTGAGGATATTTCATGGACTTAAATCACTAGTAAGTTGATTGCATCTATGGCTAATTACATCTACAATCAATCACTTTAGGGGATTGCCTTCATCAATGAGAGTAGTTTTATCCAATCAGTTTAACACTTTTAACGGAGAAGTGATGATTACACCAGCCAGAAGAAAATTTCTGACTCTACTTCATCTAACCGGCTTCTCATGGGTAATTCATGAAAAACCTTGATTTCAGTTTCTAGCTTGTGACATGCCCTATAGCATTTGGACTTGCTCATCCCCACAGATACATGAGGCAATTGTTATACAAATCTCACAACATTTATATATATTTCACATCAGTTATGATTCCCTAGAGATCTCTGACTAACACATCTTTAGTATTGGGAGTGGTTCTTGAAAACAGCACCTTAGGGATAAGATTTCTGCTTGGTTCTGGGGTTTGGGGAATTGTATCTTTAATCAGATTAGATTCAAGGTATGACCATATTTTCAACAATCACAAAGGTACTGATAGACCATGATGTGAACTGGCAATAGAAATACACAAAATATCACCACCAGCTATAAATACTCAAATGCTTTTAAGAAGTAAGATTCTGGATGAGATGGTTTTTGACACCATTGTGAAATTAAAAGGTATAATGACATTGGCAGGTTCTTCAAAAACACACTGTATAGAGTTATAAAAGAAAGAGATGAGTTTAAGTCTTCAAATTTTCAATTTAACTGCCACATGAAGGAAGTGAACATTTCTATGTGTGCCCTGAAATAAAATCTCATTTCATATAGCCACAAACTTGAGATTTCTGAAAACCAGACCTAAAGTCTCATTGTGAGAGTGTCAGAATTATAAGGTAAACTAAATTCCCAATCTTGCTGGGTGTCTGATGTTATAGTGGGAGTATATGTTGAAAAGAAATGTTATCCTGAAAATTGGAATAGTAACATAAGGGATGCTAATGACATTGGTTTTGTCATTGAAATCCTAGATTCAGCTGAGTCTTTTGTAGATAAAACTGTAATTCCCTGCTGTGAGGAATAAGCTATTCAACCTCCACCTGAAGAGATTAACCCTGTTGTGCCTGATCAACTGGTAACCATCTCCCTTGAGGAAATAGCCATCTCTCTACTGTCTGAAGAGTTTAATCCTGTTACACCAGGTGAAACTGCAATAAGATTACCTGTGGTGCTTGGCTTGCAAGACAATTTTAATTCTTCTCATGCTCCATCCCTACTGCCCTTCTTTTCTTCTAGACCTATATGTAGACTGAAGTCTCAACAGGCCCCAAAAGATGAGGTACGAAGTGTGATCTATGAGGAGGTCCTCTATACTCCAAAAGAACAACATGATTTTTCCAATTTATATCAACAGTAGTTGGGGGAATATGGATTAAAATGGATACTAAGGATGTGGGATCATGGTGGGGGGAATATAAAGTTGGATTAGGTTGAATTTATTGATATTGACTTACAAAACAGAGATTCTGGATTCAGCATTGTAACTCTGGGGTTTAGAAAGGACTCAAACAACAAAAGACAGCTTACATTGCCTAAGGTTGAAATGCCAGAACAGCCCTTGATCTGTATAAGCAGAGGAGTTCTACCTCAAATGAACAAGTCTAAATTGAATTTAAATAGAAAGAGTCATAGTCCCTTAATCTCTCAGATTTGAGACAGTTTAAAGATCCAGAGAACTTGAATGAAGAGAAGGTCAGGCCACCTTGAAAAAGGACCCATTTACACTACCAAAAATTTATACTGTTAATCTTTCTTCCAGCCTTCGCCAAAGAGCCATATAGCCTTTACCAGGGTAACTGCGCATGGGGTAGGGGAGGGAAGGAAATGTTCAGATATATTGTGGATTTTTAGTCTCTAGCTCAGGAGTGGTATTAATTACAGAAGACTCACAATGTTTCTTTCATCTACCAGTCAAAGTAAGGGCTTATTGTGATCAATGGAGTTTAGCTGAAGTTCATCACACACTGGGCCCATGGAAACAGTCTTTGATTATTTCCCTAGTTCCAGAATGCATAATTGGAAAAGACATACTCAGGAAATGGCAGAATCTCCACATTGTTTTCCTGACTTGTGGAATGAGGGCTATTAAAGTAGGAAACACAGAGTGGAAGTAACTAAAGCTGCCCCTACCTAACAAAATAGTAAATCAAAAGCAATACCATATTCCTTGAGGGACTACAGAAATTAGTAGCATGATTAAGGACTTGAAGGAATGTTGCAGGAGTGTTGATTTCTACCAAATCCCCATATATGAAACACTAGCTACACAATAATTCCTGAAGTAATTGGAAGGTATATATATATATATATACATATATTTTACAGGTATCTAAATCAAGCAGAATGACTTTATTAATAATGAATCCAACATATTAAAAGGATAATTATTCCCTTGAAGTAGGAACTACAGGGTGGAAAAATTATTTTTAATGGAAACCCATAAGAATGAACTCTCCCATACATTTACAACATGACCATTAGAAATTGTTATTTTTCAGTACTATCTCATCTCTGCATGAATCACTTAGTAGTCATCAAAGGAATGAGTCAGATCATCATATTTGAATATTGTTAGAGAAGAACGGTGCTCACTGGGACACGGAAACTGATGATTGAAGGCAGAAAGATTATTAGGAAGCTCTCCCAAAGGAGTGGATCTGAAGAATAGACTTCAGACCCCCCGTCCCCCACCAGCATGGCAGGAATCTGAAGAGAGACTTCAGCCCACCCATGGAAGGTGGTGAATATGACTCTAAACAGTACATCAATAGGTGGGGAAACCGAGTACAGCCTGAGGCCAAATGGCCAGGGGGGAGTGGGCTAGGAAGTCTTGGAATGTGGGAGATGTTGATAGTGCATGGACTCAGAGGTGTGATGGCCTTTATCTGCTCCATTTTGTTTATTCTTGGGAGTGGATGGGCTGCAATGGCCTGCTCAATTTGTCAGCTGGGTTATGGCTGGAGTTTGCCTTTCTTCAATATATGTCACAGGGGATTTGGTTCATGGTCTAATGACCTGTTAATCATTGCATACCTAGTAAGGGGGAACCTCTAACATTCCTAAGTCTTTGATCATATATATATATATATATAACAAAGGACTTCAGTAATGAGAATACTGGGCAGAATGGAAGGATGAGGGGATTAAGGACCTTGACTCAGTCTGGCTTCTTCCTGCTGTTATGGGGCAGCAAAAGGGTTCCTTCCATTCTGTCCAGTGGGTTATGATTTCTGGTCCCAAAGAAGTTTGTATTGGCATTGAAGTAGCAAGAAGATGTTGTTCACATATTCCTGAGTTGTTGATTGTACAATTCGGCATGTGAATCAGATGAGAAGCTGTAAGAGACAAGGCACAAAAAGAAGCAGCAGCATTAATATCAGTAGTGCTATTATAATAGACAAAAGGATCGAAGTAAAGTAAGAGAGGGGACTTTAAGATTTTTTTCTACCTGCCTAGTTTTGTTAATATAAAAACTGGTTTCATTTATGATTGCACAGGTACATCCCACGAGCTTGTGATTTTCTCATAGTTGGTTGTGAGATTAGCACATCTTGTTGGATTAGGGATAGGAGTGGGGGTTTGGGATCATCTGTTATCAGGGAAGGGGAGACCTGCTGGTGCTGACTGGGGTCACAGCAGATTATTTTGCTAAATAGGGCTAAGATTCCCAACTCTTTTTGATATGATTAAGTGGGAAGGGAGTATGGGCATCTATCATCTGACTGCTTTCTTCTATTCTGGGACATTGTAGGATCCAGCCATTGTTCCCCTTTTGTTGTTGAGATATTGTGGCTTCTGACTTGATGGCTGGCACTGTAGTTTGTAGTAGGAGAAGATCATGTACCTAATCATGGTTGACATCTAGGACAACTGTTTCGATAAACTGAGTTATTGAATGGAAGATGTGTGGACCTGCTGATATGAGGAGAATGAGAGTTATAATTGTGGTAAAGATAGAAATTAACCAAGAAATTTAGGGTGGGCTGTGAGGTTATCACCTCCAGGGTCAGAGGAGAAGGAATAATAAGATTACATACTCAAGATTGAACATTAACGGTTGACAGTGAAATTACATAATTTGGTGGGCTTACACACATAGAGTTTTAGCAGGAATAGACTTTAGATTATTAGCTGTGGTTTCATAACAGTATTTTTGAGTGATTTTTTTGGTTTTTATGGATTTAAGATTCTCAACTAGAAGGCTGTATAGGCCTATGGTTAAAATAATTCTATTTTCTCCAAGTTTCTATAGTTTGAGGCATAGGCAACAACAAATTATTATTACTTCCCCTTTTGGGGCTGTGGAGAGGCTGACACTTTAACTTGTAACTTTAGAGCCTTCCTGGTCTTGCTGTTATCATCTTAACTGGAGCTATGGTTACAGCCCACAGCACCAAATTAAGAGTCCCATTGCAGTGTTTGCAGCACTGAAAACATACCTTGCCCCTTCTGAGAACAGGAGGGGATCAATGTCGCAGTCATTGGATTAGTACAAAGAGCATTTGTGGGTGATGTTCATGAGCTGCTGGCAAGTGACAGACAGTAGGAACTGTTGGGTTAGGCTCTACGAGGTCTGTTGTCCAAGATATTCACCTTTTTGGTGGAGCAACTCTCCTGTTTTTTGGGTCTCAATGGTATGGCTATGGAACTTCTGCCTCAACAGTTCCAAGAGAGATGTTAGAGGAGGGGGCAGAGACATAATAGTTACCTGTCACTGCTGGCAGTCATCCCAGATATTATTCCACAGATATCTGTCCCCTACAGAAGGCAGCCCACAAGAGTTCATTGTTCCTGTCTTGTACTTTGGCTTCTTCTCACAATTGTGACTAAATCCCAAGGGGTATTTGTTTAGGTTGTTGCCTCTGCCACAAACCCTACCAAAAAGCCAATATTGGCATTGGCTACATGCAATTTACAGGGTAAGTTAAGTTTCAACAAAACACTTACTCTTTAAACTTGTGTTGTTTTCCCTTACCTAAAAAGCAGCCTGCTTCAGTGGTTGGGCTGAGTTCTCATTTCCATGCACAACCTTTTCTGATTAACACATATCATGGTTTTAATATCTGAGCTAAATGAGGGATGAAGGGTTTTAAGTACCCCCAAAATATTATAAATTCTATTAAAATGAGAAAACATTGTACTTTATCAATTAATGCAGAGGGTACAGTTTTTGTGTTACTTAACTAAACAACATTAAAGAATTTGATAGACAGCCAGGACTTTGTAGCTTGTCCCAATTGTTTGCCCATTTCAGGCTCTTAAGATAAGATACCATTGTCTCTGATGCTTCTTTTAATTCTGAAAAAAAAGGGATTACTGGTTAACATAATATCTTCAATAGGGTTACAGCTACAGGTTTTTCCACACAGCCAGAATCCTTGTCACCAGATCAGGACAGATGGTTGGGCTATGCACACAGCTTTAGGGAAGCACTGCAAAACCACTGTTGGCCTTCTCACATGAAGGTGAATGCAGGCTGGTTTGACTTGTCTAAAGAGATATTAAAGAAAACCTTAGCAAGTTTTAAAACAAAGCTACAGTGATATAATCAGATATTATTTTTGCAACAAACTTGCAATATTTGGGACAGCGGAGGACAACAGTGGTGTTAATTTAGTTCACAATAATCTACTGTTATGCACCACCTCTGGCAGCCTTCAATGGCCACTCTTTTTGTGTAGCCATAAAGCTGGTTTTTTAGCAGAGGTGGAGCAAATCAATTGAACAGGAGCAAAAGTGTCTGCCTCTTAATTTCTAGGCAGAGATATTGTTTTTGTGACACATACCATTTAAAAAAATAATAATTAAAACCATGATTAATGACACTATACTTTATCTAATATTGTGCCAAAACATTTTTAGATTTTCAGGAATTTTATGCACTCTTTAAGTATTCATATGCACATTTTACTGATACAGCTTTGATTAAAAGAGGGTTAAAAAATCTCTTTTAATTTCATAACACTTTTAAACACTTTCCATTCAACTTATAGCAATCATACTTATTAATATAAGTGCTTATTTAATTTTTGGCCATTTGAATCGAGCTCTTTTAAGAATTTGCATTTATAAATTTAATATTACCTCCAGAGGTAACAAAATATACACTGAACAAACACAACACAACAAGAATTATAACACACCGACAGAAACATAAAGCTCATTAAAAGAGTCATGGCTATTTTTAGGCTTTTCATTATTTTATATCTTGCTTTTAAAATCTTACTTCTTTTAAGATTTTTTTTCTTCTGGAATCAATGTTGCTTTTAATATGCAAGCTTATTTATGGAAACACTTTTACTAGTAATCAACAACAGTTAGGAATATTTGAACATTATAAATGCAGTAAAGCTTTCATTTAGCAGTTTAGATAGACATGTATTTAATACATATATTTTGGATCATTGCTTTTTTGGAGTGCACTTAGAAAGGCTTAGGAGTTAGATAAGTGCTTACTTGTAAAAGACAAGCAATCATAATTTTGTTAAGTAAGATTATTAGGGACAGCTGGATATTGAAAATTTTGATAAAATGAGAAAGATCAGAGGAATAGGATCTGAGATGATGTTTGATTTGGGAGAGATCACAGAGTGAGAGGGGGACTTGAATGGGCATAATGCAATCTGCCTGGGACACTTTCTGGAGAGAGAGGACAGGACCTGGGGAAGGACGCTGAAGAGTGGGGAGTTCATGGTAGAGAGAGGGTAATGGGTGGGGAGAAGGGAGTGGGCCCAGGGAGAGGTGTGGGGAAATGGAAGGAGGACCAAGCAAGTTCAGGGTTTGCTGACAATGTTTGTAAAGGAGGGGTGTGATCAGAGGGATCAGAGTTGGAAGAATGGTTTTCTATGAGCAGAAAGGAGGAAGGGGCAGAGAGGGGAGGCAAGCACTGCCCCAGCACCTGTATGAGGAGGTGTAGAGGAGCCTGGTCTGCCAAATCAAAGTGGAGATTTTCTGAGGTTGTAGAGGGTGTGTGAGCACGCAGAAGAAGGAAAGCTTCTGAGAGGGTTTTTGGTGTAAAAAGAATCCTCTGAGAAGAGAAACAAGATTGGCAAAGGGAAGGATGATTATAAAGGCAAAACAAATGCCAGAACGTTAGGAATTTCTGACCTCTTGTCACTGTGATAGAAGAAATTCTCTAAGTCTCAGGGAATTTGGAAATTGAAAGTGCCAGTCTCTGGCCATTGATTTTCATTGTCCAATTTGTATTGAGGCCACACAGAAATTGAGCTTTTTAGGTTTGATGTCTTCTTCCAGGTTCAGAGTTTTAAGGTTATGAAGGAGACAACACAGAGGCATGTTTTTTGGGGACCAAAATTGAATTTCCCATTTTAGGTGGCATGGGTCAGATCTCTAGAAAGGAAAGAACAGGGGAGAATTCAAGTGGGACAGGCATCCCAGAATCACTCAAGGAAAGAGTAGATGGCACTTGAAACTGTATGTCTCCAGAGCCAATGGATCTCTTCCCATGAGAATGTAGGCCTCCCACCTATCATGGCAGTTGGGGACAGTGAGGATCACTGAGCTAGCACTATGATTTTTTATTTTTGGTAGGTTGTCCTGGAAAATGGAAAAAGGGGAGCAGAAGAGAAAGAGAGAAAGAGAGAGAGCGCAGGTAGGATCCCCCAGCTATGATTTGATATCTGGTGTTGGATGGATGTTTGGACATTGTATGGGTAGATTCCTCACCAATCAATCAGTCTCAACCCCAGCCTGGGTTTTTGGCACCAAATGTTAGAGAAAAACAGTGCTGACTGGGACACGGAGACTGAAGGTTGAAGGCAGAAAGTATATTGGGAAGCTCTCCTAACAGAGGGGGTCAGAAGAATAGACTTCACCTGTGGAAGGTGGTGAATATGACTTTATACAGTACATCAATAGGTGGGGAAACCAAGTACAACCTGGGGCCAAATAGCCAGGGGAGAGTGGGCTAGGAGTTCTTGGAATGTGGGAGGGGTTGTTCGTGCTTGTTTCCTGAGGGGGTGATGGCCCTTATCTGCTCCACTATGTTTGTTCTTTGTGGGGGATGAGCTGTGATGGCTTTCTCAGTTGGCCAGTTGGGTTATGGCTGGAGGTTGCCTTTCTTCAATTTATGTCACAGGGGTATTGATTCATGGTCTTATTTCCTGTTAATCATTGCAAACCTCATAAGGGGGAACCTCAAATAAATATATATATATATATATATATGTACATATATATATAAATAAAGTACTCAAAGATAAATTTGATGAAGTTCTTTTAAAATAATTATGTGCCTGTTTATGTGCTTGTGTTGTGTGTAATATTATCTCTTTCCAAGAAGACTGTAAATTCCATGAGTGTAGATTTTGCTTGTTCATATTTGGGTACTTCACAGCCTCTACTAAACATTTCAAATGTATCAGATGCAAAATATGCAAGTATATATTGATCACATTATGGCAAATACATGAGAATGCATTTATAGATGAGTAAATTTATGCACATGTGCTAGGTAATAACAATTTTCATTTTGTTTGTGTTAATTTGTGAAAGGACAGTGGTAGTTCATCAAGGTTAAAGATGCTATACCACTCTTGTTTCATCTTTTTCAGGTATAAGGGCAATCTCAAATATATTTCTTTTCAAAACATGCTAGTTTAATAAAAAATTCTATTTCTAGAATTCTTTTCTAAACATTATCTATGTATATAGTAAATAAGGCATAATGATTCACAGACATATTCCTTATCAAATGATATATTTTTAATAGATAGAATTGGAAAATAAGTATAAACAATTTTCCAATTGAATATATGACTTGAATACATACAGTTAACTGGTTAAGAAGTTCTTACATATCTTATATATTAAAAAAAAAAACTCATAAAATAGAATGAGTCTTCAGTCTTGGAAGTGGAGTGACTTAAATTAGCTTGTGTGATAGATCTGTGTGTACGTAAGTGTGTTATATATTATATTTATATTAGTGTTTTTCTTTTTTTTTTTTCTTGTCTATTTTACAGAGTTCTGACTCCTGCAAACTTCATTTAACAAAATGTTTTATGTTAGAACATTTTATACTATAAGGATAACCTTTGAAATTTAATACTGCGTTATTCTTGGAATAAATTGAGGCTTACCTATTCACTCATGTAGAAGAGACAAGCTCCCATATAACCTCTTTTACCAAAACCATACATCGATATGATCATTTGTTACAAATTGGGAAATATTATTATTATAGTTAATATATATAGTTAATAACTAATTTTAGCTTATATATGTTTTTTATTTTGAATCACAGTATATGATTAAGATTGTTTACCCTGAAAATTTTTCACCATCTTAGTTGAGATTTCTTAAACTCAATATATTTTATTCATTTCTTTTTCTACCAGGGATTTTCATTCATTTATTCATTCATTCATTTAATTTAAAAATAATGTTTATTTTTTAATATTATGTAGCATCAGGGCTTCCACAATTTATTTATACTTATCTTAGTTCTAATCTGAATGTGTTATTTTTATTTTGCAATTGCAAGGAATATGTAATCTTCTATACAATATTTTAAATGGATTAAATACTTACATATATATTTAATATAAAATATTATCTAATTGTTATTTTTAAATAATTAATGTATCCTTGCTGTTCTGTCTGTTGAAGCAAAATAAGCCACACATTACTTTTCCCTCATAAGAAGCTATAATATATTTTATCCCTTATGTACAAAATTATATTTAACTCTCCATATCAACTCTTCTCAGTATGCTCTTCATATTTTGGTCTGGTTTATCTACCATTCTCTTTTCTAGCTGCCTTATTTTTACCTTCTCTTTAACCTTCTATAATGAGCCATGATATTTCTAGATATTTCTATAATGAACCATGAATTTCCTTGCCTTTCTTCATTCTCCCTGACTGGATTCTATGAATTCTCTTTTCTTTCCCACACCATATGACCAACTCCCAGTGTGTGAAATTTGTCAGATAACTTTTCCTTTTGAATTTGCTGATTAAAACTTTCAATTTAAAATGTGTTTTATATAACAGGCTTCAAATAATCATAGTTATTTTTGTTCAGTCTGTTAAGTTTTGGGTGACCCAGCAAGGTACCTGCTAACCATGTTTATTCCTGGAGTTAATGTTTTATTTAGATACTTGTAAGATACCTTTGATTTAAACTTAAAAATCAACAAGATTATTTTTCTTAGCTAATTTTATTTCAAAAAATATTTCAGTAATTCTCCATAAATTACAATTAACAAAAAGAAATTGATATTTTGATATCACACAGTTTCAAAGTCACTCTTATATCCGTGCACAAAGATAAGAGTTCCATTCAAAACTTAAGTCAAGAATTTGTAGATATTTGGAGATTATAGTTTATAATAGGTTAAAATTTTGTATAGGATATTTGCTCTTCAAAATATAATCGAGAGTGGTATAGAAATAGAACTACCATCTGAAAATAGCTAAAGACAACCAATAAGAAAGAGGTTACAAGAAAGAAAAATGCATTTCAAAATGGAAACTAGAAATATTAACATAAAAATTTCATATATTAGAGACAATTTTAATTTTATTTTCCTCTAAAAAGACAAAGATTACCAGACTAAGAAAAATACAAAACTAAATATATTTTTACACAATTTTTATTAATACAAAATGATGCAAAGCTTTGAGATAAAAAAGCACAAAGTAACCAATATTACAGACTGTTGTTTTTATCATTCCGTTTGTCTGAACCTCTCTTCTTCAAGGTATTTGTATGACTTTTATTTTACTTCAATAGTCACTTCAATAGGATTGTGACTGTGTCCTTAAATTATTAAATTATTTTTTAAGAGAACAAGCACTACTGTCCCCATGGATCCTTTCCATTTAGTATTCCTTCATAACATTTATCACCATCCAAATGCATAGACTTGGTTGATTAATATCCATCACCTCACAAAATATAATGTCACTCTTGTTATTTAGATCTCCTCCAAGTTGCTCAAAGTGCACAGTCCACCACCTGCACAGGCCCTTTACACTGGTTTTACCCTGTTTGGAAGGCTTTCCTCATGAATATGTGTGAATAATTCTTCCCCCTTCAAATCTTTGATCAAATGTGAACTCTTTCTTGAGGACTGCCTTGACCACACTATTTCCAATTGCTTTGTGACGCCCTTGCCCCCCAAATCTCAACCCTTAGGTTTTATGACATTTTATTTTTTTTTTATTAATATTACTTTTCACATTCTAACACAGCATACCACTTACTTCTGTATCTCCCACCTAGAATATATGATCCCAAATGACAAATATCTTTTATGATTTATTATATTGTATGCACTGTGTCTGTTATATTGTTGATAGCTAATCAAAAATATTGAATAAATGAATTAAGTGAAGTGTGATAATGAACAAAATACATGCACTATTTAATTCATGCATCTCCTACAAATGTATTACCACTGAATAATTTATTTGATTATTTGAAATTTGCAGAAAATTTGAAACTTTCTTTCCAAGAATCTATGAGTCATTTATAAAAATTTATTGCAACCAATCTATAAATTTCAATTAATTTTGATAGTTTTAACTAATGGAGCTAAATTATCTGAGAAAAATAAAATAAATTTTAAATTAATTTTCAAAATATAAATATTGAAAGAACTTTAAGTTGAAAATTAAAAATAAATAACACTAAAAATGTGATTTAAATTATTCTTGGTCAAACAGGAATTAAAATATTTGACTATAGAATACATATTTAATGGATGTGAATATGATAATTCTTATCCCTGTATATAAAATAAAATGGCAATCAGATGAATAGTGAAAATATTAAATTCCTTCATTATTAAAGAAGTAAAAAACTAAAAAAAAAATCCATTATCTCTAAGGGTTAGAATAAATCCTATGAATTTAACCTTAAAGAGTGGGAGAAATAAAATGATACACTAGAATAACACTGAATTAAAAGCCAATAAAAATTAATAATATTTATCAAAGGACAAAAAGATAGAGTCATTCTTTAATAAGTTAAAGAAAAGCAAGAATAATCCATGAAAGGAAAAAAATAGAGCAATAGAAACAGGGAATAAAAATAATGAGATAGTATTTAATTGATGTCATCATTTAAAGCAGAAGAGATTTTAAATCTTTGGTCAGATTTTGGTTTCACCCATGACAGTGTAATTGGTACAAAAATTCCCCTGTCATCATATATAACCAGAAACCTGAACAGAATGCAGATGAAAACTGTTTTCAGGCACTGGAAAAAGACATAGTGGGTAGTTATTTATGAGTTACTGTTGCTGAAGGGGGAGATGCGGAGAACAATCAGAGTATAAATGTCTTGCATAGCTGAAGAGGCAAACATTGGAGTTTCCTCCCTTGAAGAAGTTCTAACAGAGTAAATAGATATTAAAAGGAGATGCCCCAAATTCAGTACTGGGATTCCCTATAGGTCTTTAGCTGAAGATGGAGCTGTATATGAGCAGATGGAGAGTCAACAGGCCAAGAAAGGCTGCTGCAGGTCTGAAACTAGTACCTTTATACCAGAGTGCAGGAAGGGCTAGGAGAAACGATTTATTGTGCAGCCAAGATGATGAAGATCTTTGATTCAGGCATGTAATGAAAAAAAAAAACACTCACAAAAAACAATGCACATTTGAAGTAAGGACAATATACTTTAGTAGATACCATAGCCTAAGACTAAGGACCTAATGAAATAGACCATCCATAACAAATAATAATATAAAGCTTGAAAGTTTCAAATACCTTTGCCAGCAATTTTTTGCCAGACAGAACAAACCTAGATACCCCTTATTGAAAGACAACATAATCTGGGTTTCCTACAATACAATGCATCATTCACCAAGAACAGTATATTACAAAAAAAATTATTAACTATAAAACAAAACCAAAAAAAAAAAAAATGTGAACCACATTAATGAAAAAAAGTTAATAGAATCAAGATTCCAAGATGAGTCCAAAGTTTGATTTAACAGCCATATACTTTAAAACAGCTTTAAAAATATGCTTAATGACTTAAGGAAAAGATGATACAATGAAGAAATATATGAGAAAAAATGCAGACTAAAAAAAAAAATTAAATTGGCATTCTAGAAAGGAAAAGTAATATATATGATAATGACAAAATTGCCAAAAAGATTCAAGAGCAGATTATAGGCTTAAAGACAACATCAGTAAACTTGAAACCAGACAAATAAAAGCTTTCCAAGCTGAAGAGCTAAGAGAAAAAGAAAAACAGCAGCAATATTGTTTACATAAACAAGAACAAAACCAAAGTGTATCAAAATATTGAAGAAAAAGACTAGATTTTTTTAAAATTTGGAGAAAAACATTAACTTAAATATCTTAAGACTGTTTCCAAGCAACTGGATCACTGCCCAATGTGCCCAGAATCCAATACTGTGATACCAGAATAGATTTGGAAAATTTTTATGGAGTTCATGGTGAGGGGATTTGAAGAAACAGAAATTCTAATAATTCTAAAGGCTAAAAAGAATGGTTAGATCCATCAGGTAATTTACTGGTGAATATAGGTAGGTTAAGATACCAAGGATCTATCATTATTTATCTGGTGGGTCCTTTTTAAAGAGTTTCTTTAGGTCAGTAACGGGCTCACAAGACTTATTGGAGATGTAAAGTTTTCAGTGGTATTTGGGGACCATTCAGTGTTCGAATGATTTGGTCTTGCCTATTGTCATTGATCATGGTGACTGTCTCCTGTATGGTCCTCATAGATTGATCTGTATGCAGGCAATAGTTTTACTTAGAAATGGTCAATCAACGGTTTCACACCCTGTAACTTAACAGAAGAGTAATCAGTAAAACGTCCAAAGGCCCATTCCATGAGGTTGTAATTGATTTTCTGGATAATGATATTTCCCGGCTTTAAGAAGGATGCAGTCATCTTGGATTTCTGCAATAGGGGATATATCGGTGGGAAACATAAATTAGCTTGAAATATATTAGTGAATGGCAGGAATAAAAGCACTTAAAAATATATACACTTAACAGTGTCTAGTTCTTTTGCAATAAGATTGCTTTTTAGATTTCAATAAAATTTAGTCTTAAGGAAAAGTCCCCTTATATAACACTTCAAAGGGGTTAAATTGGAACTTCTGGGAGCTAGTTCAATTGGCAATGCTCTTTCCCATGTTAAGTTTTATTTTTTGGCAGTTTTGTTAAATTCTTCTTAAAGGTATGATTCATTGTTTCTTTATCTGCTGTGGATTGTGGCCTTCTCAAAGCATGCAGTTTCCAATGTATATAAGGAGATCATGCAACTCAACAATAAAAAGACAACTATCCAATTAAAAAATGGGCAAAAGATTTGAAAAGACAACTGTCCAGATAAGAAATAAAATTGGCAAAGAAACACAAGACAAAATTGTCAACATCACCAGTGATTAGGGAAATGCAAAGCAAAACTACAATAAGATATCATTTTTACACAGATTGGCCATTATTAAAAAGTCAGAAAACTCTAAATGTTGAAGAGGATGTGGAGAGATAGGAACGCTTATTCATTTTTGATGGGAATGAAGAATGATTAAGCCACTGTGGAAGACTGACAAGTTCCTAAGGAAGTTCAATATAGACATGCCATATGACCTGGCAATATCATAGCTAGGTATATAGCCAGAATTACTGAGTTTGACATGAATAGACATCTGCACACCAATGTTCATAGTGGCATTATTCATGATAGCCAAAATTTGGGAAAAAACCAGGTGTTCATCAACAGAAGAATGGATAAACAAATTGCGGTGTATATACACGATGAAATATTATGCAGTGTTAAGAAGAAATGAAGTCATGAAACATGACGATGTGGATGAACCTGGAGTATTTTATGTTGAGTGAAGCAAGCCAGACACACAAGGACAAATACTGTATGATTGCCCTTTTGTAAGTTAAACATATGTTGTGAAACATAAATATATTATGTAAAATATGAATAATGGATAAAATTGCATATATAAAGCCATTTTTCTTTGAAGCTGATCAAGTATAAGTTAATATTACAGAATTTTTTGTTGCTGTTATTTTTTATTGTGGGTAAATATTAAAATTTTCACAATACATACCAATATTTGTAAAATGATATATAAGTATATATGCATATATGTGTATTTGCTTATATAAATGTTATATATATATATATTTAAAGGTGCTTAGATTACCTAAATATTAAACAGAAATTACAGGGATTCCCATGTTCCCCACCTCCCAGACCTCCCACAACATCCCACACAAACATTCTTCATCAGTGTGGCACATCACCCACAATGGATATACTCATCCTGGGGCCTTGCCATCAAGCATAGACCACAGTTCACATTGTAGACCACACTCTTTCCCACACAGTTCTGCATGGTATATGCTGATGTAAAATGGCCCACATCCATTGCCGCAATGCCACTCAGGACAACCCCCAAGTCCCGAAAAAGCCCCTATATTTCAACTGCCCTTCCCCTCCCTGCCCCAAAAGCATCTTGTGGCCACTGGCTCCACCTCACTGTTATAATTTCTTCCATTGCTTGAATCACAATATGTCTACAACAGAATACCATTAAGTCCACTCTAGTCCATAGCTCTTCCCCCAGTCATGAGGGGACTGGGATGGTGATATCCACTCCACCTCCAAGTAAGAGAGGGTTTATATCCCATGGATACGCTGGATGGGATTATCCTGCCTGCAGCTGCAAGCCCTCTCCATTCCCTGGGATGGCTGTTGCCCAACATATCAGACATAAAACAACATTATACTAGCTGAAGCAGACTAGACATGGAGTACTACATATTATATGATCCATTTATATAAAATATATAATTCATTTATAAAGATGAAATTAGATTAGTGGCTATGTGTGGCTGAGGAATTAATGCTAAAGGATGTGGAGTTTTTTTTTGAATAATAACATTGTTCTAAAATTTTGAGATGAAGAATGTACAACATTGTGACTATATTAAAGCCATTGATTATACACTTTGGATAGATCATATGGTAGGTGAATATATCTCAATAAAACTGCTTAATTAACAAATAAATAATTGTGCAAGAATATCCATAAATAGCAGTTATGTACAACAGGGGAAAAGAGGTGAGCAATTTTCTTGTTTGTTTGTTTTTTGTTTATTAATTCTATTATTGAAATAATGAAAATGCCCCAATATTTGAGAACGGATTTAACAGTGTTAAAGAATGGGGATTTTGCCTAAGCCCCTGAAATCCCTGTTAAGGACCCCTATAGAGCCTGAAGGAAAGGTGGATTTACAATGAACAAAGGAACATACATTTAATTGAAGAAATGAACATTTAATGGAAGAAATATCACACATTTATATACAGGAACTCATTAGGGAATTGTAGGCATATTCCCTACCAGTGACTATAAAAGTACACTGTTGGCCTGAATATACAGAAAATAATATAAAGGTGGTCCAGAAGTGCTTAATCTGTGCTAAAAATAACCCCCAAGAGGACCATATCCTCCTGTTAAAGGAGATCAAACAAGAGGATGGAGTAAGGAAAGGACTGGCAAGTAGACTTTACTGTCATACCAGAGACTGGAGGAAATTAAAAACACTGAATAGTGTTTGTAGACACCTTCTATGTATGGGTAGCCCAAGGAGGTCTCAGAAGTAACTCAGTTTCTCCTAAAAGAAATTGTTTCCAGGTGCAGCTTGTCATATTCCTTACAGAGAAATAATGGAGGAGCTTTAAAAAAAAAAAAAAGCAAATCAATTTTATTGATATATATTAATAGTCTACAATTTATCCAATCAATGATGATTTATACAATCAATGATATTTGATATCATCACATAGTTCCTGAGTTCAGGATAATTTACCTCAAGGAAAAAGGAATTAAACATGAAGGAGTCATAGTTCTGTTAAATGCCATTATGTTGCCACAAAAAATAGCAATTGTTCATATATCTATTTTCTCTTTTCTTGCTTGTACTTTGTAAGGTCTTGTAGATGTCCACCAAAAATATTCCTAGGAGTTTTATGGTCCTATTTTATGTTTAGGTCTCTGATCCATTTTGAGTTGTTTCTTTTATAGAGAGTGAGATAGAGGTCCTCTTTCATTCTTTTGGTTATGAATATCCAGTTCTCCCAACATTGTTTGTAGAAGAGACTGCTTTGTTCCAGAAAATTGAACTTGGTAGGCTTACCAAAAATCTATTAACCACAGAGGTGAGTGGCTATTTTTGAACTCTCATTTCAATTCCATTGATCAATGTGTCTACCTGACTTTATGTTAATACCATGCTGTTTTGAACACTGGAGATTTATAATACACTTCAAGGTCAGGGAGCATGAGTCCTCTGATCTTTTTTTTAGGATGTTTTTTGCCTATTTGAGACTCCTTTCCCTTCCAAATAAATTTGGTAATTAATTTTTTTCTATTTTTGTAAAGTAAGCTGTTGGAATTGCATTAAATCTATAAAGCATTTTCACAAAGTTTAGTCTTCCAGTCCATGAACATGGAATGTGCTTCCATTTGCTTAAATCTTCTTTGATTTCTTTTAGCAGTGTTTTGTAGTTTTCGGGATAGAGTTGCTTTATAGTCCTGGTTAAATTAATTTTATAATCAAGAATATTGTTCTTGATTTCCTCCTCAACTTGCACATTAGTAGTGTATAGAAACATTAATGTTTTTTGCATGTTGCTCTTGTATCTTGGCACTTTGCTGAATTCATTTATTAGCTCTAATAGCTTTGTTGTAGATATTTTAGGATTTTCTAAATATAGGATCACGTTGTCTGTGAATAGTGAGAGTTTACTTCTCTCTTTTCTGATCTGGATGCCTTTTATTTCTTTTTCTTGTCTAGTTGTTCAAGAGCTTATAGCACAAAGTTGAATAACAGTGTTGACAGTGTGCATCCTTGTCTTTTTCCTGTTCTTAGAGGGAAAGTTTTCAACCTATTCCCATTGAGTACAATTTTGGTGGTGTGATTTTCATATATATCATTTATAATGTTGAGAAACTTTCTATCCATACCTATTTTTTGAAGTGTTATGATCAAGAAAGGATGATAGATCTTGTCAAATGCCTTTTCTGCTTCACTTAAGATGATCAAGTGTTTTTTCTAGCTTCTTTATCTGACTTTGGTATTAAGATATGTTGGTTTCACAAAATATGTTGTGGAAATTTTACCTACTTTTCAATTTTTTGGGAGAGTTCAAATAGAATTGGTATTAATTCTTGTCAAAATATTTGTTAGGATTCACCTATGAAGCCATCTGGTCTTGGACTTTTCTTTATTAGAAGATTTTTGATGACTGATTCTATCTCT
>JAKSZT010015808.1:230492-249051 GCA_026826555.1 Tolypeutes matacus | reverse complement strand
TTCTTTATGTTTTATTCTAGCTCTTTTACAATGAATTTTACTTTTAAATGATATGATTCATTTTGATCTAATTTTTGTGAAATGATTATTATCTGTGCCTAAGTTCCTTTTTTGTTTGGCATTATTTCATCTTATTGTTCCAACTCCACTTGTTGTAAAGACCATACTTTCTACATTGAATTGCCCTTGCCCTCTGTGAAACATCAGTGGACCCCGTTTGTGTGGGTTTATTTGTCTATTTTTTTAAAATATATATGCATATATGTGTATTTGCTTACAAAAATGTTATTTATATATATATATACATATATACATATATTTTAAGAGGTGCTTAGATTACCCAAAATATTACACGGAACCCACTGGGATTCCCATGTTGCCCACCTCCCACACCTCCCACCACATCCCACACAAACATCTCCCACAGTGTGGCCCACCACCCTCAATGAACTTACACATCCTGGAGCCTTGCCACCAACCATAGATCACAGTTCACACTGTAGACCACACTCTCTCCCACTCAGTTCTGAGCGGTGTGTGCTGATTTAAAATGGCCTACATCCGTTGCCACAACAGGGTTAATTATTGTGTTTTTATAGTAAGTGTTGCAACCAGGTAATGTGTTTCCTAATACTTTGTTCTTCTCTTTCACAACTTTGTCACAGGGTACAAAAACACTGGATAATCTGTTTGTTGATTAAAATAAAGTCTGAGAGAATTTGTAATGGAAAATATTGCCGTGACAAGGTGTTTTCTATTACGGACAAAGATTTCTAGTCAGCAAAAGTATCAAAGAGAAGCAGGAACATATGTTTTCCTTGACATTTTCAGATAAGGGCACTAAATCTATATAAAATCAATAAGAATATTAACTTAATGTGTTTACAAAACAAACCATACCATTTATTACATTTTTCTGATAATTGCTGTAGCTGAAATTGCATTGCTTTGCTATCTACCAGGAAATTCATCATCTACATGGAAAGGGAAAACCAAACATATGTTTTAGAATTTATCCTCCTGGGTATCTCAGAAGATACAGAAGTGCAGTCCCTCCTCTTTGGGCTGTTCCTGTCCATGTACCTGGTCACCTTCATGGGGAATCTGCTCATCATCCTGGCTGTCATCTCAGACTCCCACCTCCACACACCCATGTACTTCTTCCTTGCCAACCTGTCTTTTTCAGATATCTGTTTCACCTCCACCAGTGTACCAAAGATGCTGCTGAACATCCAGACAGAAAGCAAAATCATAACTTTTGAAAACTGCCTCAGTCAAATGTATTTTTACATGCTTTTCGGAGCATTAGATAACTTCCTCTTGACTGTGATGGCCTATGACCACTTTGTGGCCATCTGTCACCCCCTGCACTACATGGTCATCATGAACCCCCGGATATGTGGCCTCCTGCTGCTGGCATCCTGGTGTTTGAGTGTTCTGGACTCCCTTTTACAATGCTTAATGGTTTTGCAATTATCTTTTTGTCCAGAGTTGGAAACCCCCCACTTTTTCTGTGAGATTAATCAGGTACTCCAACTTGCTTGTTCTGACACCTTCCTCAATGACCTACTGCTGTATTTTGCATCTGGACTTCTGGGTGGTATTCCACTTACTGGGATTGTTTTCTCTTACTAAAAGATTGTATCCTCCATTTTGAGGACTTCAACAGCTGGAGACAAGTGTAAAGCATTTTCTACTTGTGGGTCTCACATCTCAGTAGTGACCTTGTTTTATGGTACAAGTCTTGGAGTGTGTCTTAGCTCTGCTGCTCCCCAAAACTCAAGGGCTAGTGCAATAGCCTCAGTGATGTACACATTGGTCACTCCCATGCTGAACCCCTTTATCTACAGTCTTAGAAACAAGGAAATAAAGCAGGCCTTAAAAAAACTGAGAAACAGTCTTTCTATAAGGGATTATTTGTCTCAAGTTTAGAAAAGTGCTCATAATTGACAGAAGACTAACACTGAAAGATCTAAATCTAGATTCTTTATAAGTGTATAGAAAGTTAATTTGTAATTTGCCAAATAATAAACTTTTATTTATTTAAAGTTTTATATCAAGGACACCTCTTTATTCTGTATTATTTTACATCATGTGATCTTTCTTATTGTATTCCCTGGTATCAGTATTGAAGGCAGAAACTGCTGCCCGAATTTCCAGCAGTAAAATTTTTAATGCAGGTAATTCTGTATATATACAATTATAGCAAGTTCTGGACTGATGAAGGTATAGTGCCGTTACTGCCAGATGGACCGAGTGTTTGATTTATATGATTTTGGTGAAAAATAATCACTCATAGCAGAGGCTGTGTACAAGCTACCAGGTTTTTGTTCATTGGCTCCAGAAAAAAGTCATGTCCTGAAGTGGAGACAGTGTCTGACTGGTTTACATTAATCCACATTCTATCTCCTTTTTCCTGCACATTGTCAGTCATAAATTGAGTGAGGTTGTAATCAACAATGAAATCCTTGATTCTTCAAACTTTGATGGTCTCAATAATTTCTGTGAATCTTCCTGTGAGGTAAGGTTGTCTCTTTAAAAATTATTTTCAAAATTAAGGACATTTTCAGGAAATTTCTCTCAGCACTTCCTACAATAATAGTTCACATTTACAGATCATAAAAGCAATGTGGTGTTTTCCCCATTTCCTACTATATATTTTTAAACATTTAAAGCCAGATATTAGTCATATTGCAGGTGTTTATGTACACCTATGTGCACTTTGTGAGATAAACTATGGTGAATGCTTCATTCATTACCTGATTCTTGGGCCATCATTACAAATGGCAAATTAGAGTGGCATTTTGGAATTAGTGATTTCTCTGAGCTGTTGGTCATTTTTGAAAATAATTATTTATTTATTTGCATTCATTTCTCATTCTTTGGGAAAGCTTTGAATACATTTTCGTTTTGTAATTTATTAAGACACAGATTCAGAATCTGATGTCAAACACGTCAGAACTGTAATTTTCTTGGAAAGATATTTCATTCATGCAGTTTTATAAAATTTCTCTGATTTGGTTGCACCATAATCTGAGAATTAAAAATCCTCAGCTTGTCATTTCCTTTTGGAAGTCTATCCTGTGCAAGTAAAAGCCTCACCTCACTCCACATTCCTTGAATTATGATTCCCAGCAAAATCATTTTTCACATAAACCAGTCAGTTTTTCAAAATCTTTCCTAGGCATTGTCTTTAGGAATTAATGCAAATAATATATTCTGTATAATCTTTCCAAGCTATACATACACAATCATGTATATTTATCCAGTAGAAATAGTGTCATTGGTATTCTCACTCCCAAAAATTTGATTTATCAATTCCCAGATCCATATTCTACAAGATGTCCTTGTGCAATCAGTTCTTGCATAAAATAATTTACATGTGTGTCTTCTTTACAAGCAGAAATCTCTTTCCAAATAAAATAAAAGTTTTTAATAATTTTGACATTAGTCCATTGTTCATTTTTGGGAAAGAACAATGGACTGAAGTAGACTTATCATTATTCTATTATACACTTACTATTGTTTTAGCTATGGAAGAACTTTTATCATTGATATATAGGCAGTGGCAACCAGAGATTCTGAGGGGAAGGAAATAGAAGAATTGGAGTAATATGGGGGCATTTTAAGGACATTGGAATTGTCCTGCCTGCCATTGCAATGACAGATACAGGCCATTATATATTTTGTCATAACTATAAAATTGTGCAAGACAGCATAAACTAAAATCTAAATAAAAGTCCATGTTTAGTAGCAGTGCTTCAATATGTTTTCCTCAATTATAACAAATGTATCACACTAATGAAAGATGTTGTTGATGTGGGAAAGTATGGGAGGGGAGGAGGTAGAGCCTATGGGAATTCTCTATATTTTTTATGTAACATTTATGTAATCTAAATCTTCTATGAAAGTTTTTAAAAAATTAAATAAAAAAGAATTTTGAGAAATAACTTAATCTCAATACTCATCTTATTGAAGAAGCTAGATTTATGTGTTTCAAGTAATTGGAAGTATAGAAAACACTGAAGAACAGATAGGCTAAGAAAGTTGATACTTCTGTTACCATCAGGAACACTGTGTCATCAAGAAGATGCCATTAAAATTATTGGCTCCACTAATATGCCTCCTTTCTGCAATCAGTTAGTAGAAGGCTCATGCCTATAAGGATTGGTTAAATAGGCACTACACCTGCTAGTTCCCCATCCTCTGGAGGACAGGAACACAAGCCAGAAAGAGGCAGAAAGGGCTGCAGAGAGCCATGTACCTCCCCCACCTCACACCCGGTATGGTGTAGACTGGATGATGGATGTGAAATTTACTTATATTTTGAATGTAAATAAGGAGAGAGGGTGATTATATTTCTTTCAAAATTCCCTAAGAACCTTCTCTGTTGCCCTTCTAAATACTTTTCTGATGCATTGATTCATATGCAAGATTTTTTTAAGCACATTTCATGAGTGAATGCTGGAGAGATTTTCAACTCTGCTATATCCTCCAAGAACTCATGTACTTACATAGATCTTTACTTCCTTCCTGAGTACTGCATCTTCCGTTTTTCTCTCAAAGGAAAAAATTATTCCTGGTTTTGTCAGTAGAAGTTTACTCTTCTCCAGGACCCTACAATCTGTGGAAACAATAATGATTCACTCTAAACTTAGGGCAGAAATTTGTTCTGATGGAAAATTAAATTTACACTTTAAGAAACTATAAATGGCTTCAAGAAAAAAAAAATCACATTGTCGGCTAACAGTGAAACTTAAGTGCAATTTACTTTTTTTTAAAAAGGTAAAACTTGAAGAGTGACCTTAAAATATAGATTTCAGCTAAGGAAATTTCCATAAATTGAGTGAGGGATAAAGACTAGGTTACAGAGGGAAATACTAGTATTTTTCCTGGAGAAATAGGAGACTTGATTGCTGCCTATAAACCATGAAATATATGTTATATAGAAGGAAGAAAAGACTCGTTTTGAGTGAGCTCTGTTCTGTTCAATTGTATTATATTGTTTAAATAGAATAATGATTTTGAGACCCTACCATGAGAAATTTAGAAAAGATGAACACTGTCAATTGAAGATTAACTGCCCAGCGTGGGGAAGTGAGAATAAACACCCTCAGGTCCAGGGAACAACATTTAAACTAAGACACAGTAGAAAACAGTAACAGAGGATTTACTTCAAATAATACACCATAATAATGTAGCCAGTGTCAAAGTGAGTTTATGTCACACATAGGGGCAATGATTCCTTCTTCCACTGCCAAGAGTGGAGTTTCCAAGAGAAGCAAATGCTAGAGTAAGAGTATTGGATGAGTAGGTCCTGGGTTTCATCTCCTAGTGTCTTTTCCCAATGACACCATTCTCATTTCCCCTCGCTTCCAGATCACCATTCTCAGAATATTTGGAAGCACACACATTGCTCTGAGATACATCAACCCAAAGATGGTTACATATGTGTTTCATCTCCTGGAGATTCCAGAATGAGGATATTTTGCATTTATTTATTATGCAAGGAAGAAAACACCAGTGGAACAAAAAAATCACTGGAATGAACCACAGAAATTTTCTTTTGCTGTGGGAAGAAAATGTCATGGGAGGGAATTCTTTACTGGTAGTAACTGCAGAGGAGGTCCAGCTGGTGGTAGCATCCTGAGCCTACAGATCCTGGGGATTTCTTTTTTCTTGTTGTTTACTTTATTTGTCCTCTTTTGATTGCACAAGAAAAATAATAGAGCTACTACTAATAATAATTTTTTTGTTTAGTGGACTGTAAGCTCTGAACAAAATACATGTTAATAATGAAGACCTGACTGCCCATATCTGTCACACTTCCCTGCCCTGTCTTCTCTTTCTTATCCTAACATCTTTGCTGTGCTCCAGGGACAAAGACATGGGGTTCCGGGATATCTCTTCTGTGCCCCTCCCCAGCCGTGGGCGTCTGTACCTTCCCAGGGATCCTGAGAGCTGCTGCTGATCTCCACAGACAGAGGTGTGAATCCCAGGTGGCAGCGACAGGCGGTGGTGTTGACACACGTAGGATGCTTGGAGCACCACAAGGCACAGGTTACTGTGGGGAAGACCCATGGATTGGAGGAAGCCCACTGCCCCCTGGGGACCAGAGAGTAGAGTGGGGAGGGCGTGGCTGCTGTTACAAGTTCAGGGAACTTGCTAGGTTTTGGGTTGGAAAGGACAGTTCCTCTTATTCCCAGAGAAAGGGTTTCCCTGAGCCTCAGTGCCAGAATCATCCCCCTGTCCCCACCTCTTTCTGCACTCAGGATTCACTCCCCAGCTTAAGTGACTAATGGGGTTTGCTGCAAAAGCTCACCTGTAGGCTTCTGGACTGCAGCTCCCAATGACAATAGCAGCAGCACAGAGAGCCCTGGAGCAGAACAATAGACACATGAAAGAGGACATTGAAGCTCCAACTTAAACTGCTCTTAGTTTCATAAAACCAGTAAATAAATGGCAATCAAGTAGACCAACATATAAGGACCACCTACTAGGTTCCAGGTATTATCCTAAGCATGGAGTAAAATAAAGACTAATCAGAATCAAGCTGACCTGGCTGATATCAGTTTTCAACAATGATGTCATTATCCTTCATATCATTCCATGATCCACACAAAGCCTGTAGACTACATGAAAAAGTTTTGACATTTTTCTCAGCACTTTCAAGTTTGGAGAGAGTTTGGTTATCTAATCTCAAAGCAAACATAAAATAGGTGGTAAAATGAAAAATCCCTATTAATTCACGAAGTTTGTCGTAAGAATCGATTTCACCAACTCCTCCTTTAGAACATAATATAAATTTAATAACATCCTTCTTGAAATTTCTTCCTTGCTCTCCTCTGTAGATACAGTGGGAATATCAGCCAGGAATCAAGTCAAAGTCAGATAAGGGTCACAATCAGGATAAATAGTACCCAGATAGCCTTCATTGTCTATAGCCATTGTCATATTTCTCCCTACCTGGCAGAAGCCGTCAATATTCACTTGTCCAGGCACGGAGACCTGCAAGCCCAGCCATGGAGGACTTGCGATCTTGGTCTGTGAGACTGCAGAAAACTTCCTGTTTTACATATGACTGGCTTCTTTGATGTACCGACTTTGGAAACTGCTTGTCTGATGTTCACTTCCCTTGATAAAACTGATAAACTATTTTTCGGTACTCATAGCTCTAGTTTTAAGTCTTTGGGTGCCAACATAGTCCTGGGACTATGTGCAGACATATATTTACTATCTATTAATGCACCTATTTATTTAAAACACTGAACTTTTTATTATTATTTTAAAAGAAGCTTTAGATTATATAAATGTTACATTGAAAATATAGCAGATTTCCATGTACTTCACCCCTCCTCCTCCCACAAGTTTCCCCATTAACCACATCTTTCATTAGTGTGGTACATTTGTTACCCTTGATGAATACATATTCAAGCATTGCTATTAACCAAGGCCTATAGTTTACCTTATGGTTTATTCTTTACCCCACACAATTTTATAGGCTTTGACAAAATGTATAATGGCCCATATCTGTCATTGCAATGTCATGCAGAACAATTCCAATGTCCAAAAATGCCCCATGTTTCAACTATTCTTCCCTCTCCCTCCCCTCAGAATCTCTTGTTACCACTGCCTTTATATCAATGTTACAAGTTTATCCATTACTAGAATAATAATAAGTCTGCTTTAGTCCATAATTGCATTCCCCCCTTACATTTGTTCATTCCTCAAACTAGAGGATTTTGGGATGGTCATACCAACTCTGCTTCCAGTTGAGAGGGGACGTAGATCCCACGGGGCAGATGGATGAAGCTGTCTTTAGAGTTGTAGAAACTATTTGTTTTGAGGGAATGGGCATTGTCCATGATCATCCATATACATATTAAAGAAGCTTTAGAATACACAAATGTTACATGAAAATTATAAGAGGTGAAGAGCAGATGTGGCTTAAGAGGTTGAGTGCCTGCCTCCCACATGGGAGGTCCTGGGTTCAGTGACTGGGGCCTCCTGAAAAAACAAAGACAAACAACAAGCAAAACCAATGATAAAAACAACTCAGAGAAGCCACTGTGGCTTAATGGTTGAGCACCAGCTTCCTACATACGAGGTCCTGGGTTCAATCCCCTGCCAAGGTATCTCAAGTAAAGGACAAAATACAGGAGAATCCCATATACCCCACCCCATCCTGCTCACTCTCTACCCATCCCACACATTCCCACATTCACAACATTCTTCATTAGTGTGGTAGATTTGTTACAATTCATGAACAGAGTTCAGAGAATTACCACTCAGCATGGATTATAGTTTACATTGGTGTTTACAGTCTCTCCAGCACAATTTTGTAAATTGTGAAATGATATACAATGTCCTGTGTCTTTGCAATGTCACTCAGGACCACTCCCAAGTTCTGAAAATGTTTGCATATTACACCTATATTTCCCTCTCCCTCCCCTCAGAACCTCTAATGCCCACTGCCTCCAAATCAATGACAAAAGTTCTTCCATTGCTAGAATCACAATAAGTCTATAGGAGAATAACAGTAAGTCTACACTAGTCCATTCTTCATCCCCCAATCCTGGGGATTCTGGGACAGTGATGACCATTCTGCCTCCAATTGAGAGGGGGCTTAGATCTCATAGAGCAGATGGATGGGACTATCTTCCTTGCACTTGAAGGCTCTCTCTGTTCCTTGGGATGGTCGTTGTCCATCATTATCTCCTTGTTAGCTGTCCTGGGTGAGTCCAATGAATTGGAGAGTAGGTAGTGCAACTCTGTTGAGATTCAGGACCCAACTGACACATGGGCAGCCCAAAGATTTAAGTTGATACACCTATCTACTCCAGAACTAACTACAGGTTCAAATAAAAGGGGCAGAAGAGACATGTGTAGGGAAACCACAACTAAGTCCAAATCTGTCACATTGGGGAGCATAAATTCCAAAGTAGGGACAACTGGCAGCATGCCAATCTCCTGAGTTGATTGCCCTGCCTATACTGTCTGGATGTCTCCAGAGCCTTCAGGAGCCATACAGTTTGAGGCAATATTTACTTTGGTAGTCAATGAGATCCTGCTGTGATGTGCATACGCATAACCTCTGGGATGACCTTCCAATTCATTTGAATTATCATAGCCATATAAACTCATTTGTCTTTACCCTTTCCCCCTTTTGGTCAAGGTCTTTTTCCAGTTGCATTGATAGATGGCATTTGGTAGTAATCCCTCAGTGCCGAGGAGGTTCATCCCTGGGAGTCATGTCCCATGTTGGGGGGAACATAGTGCATTTGTATGCTGAGTTTAGCTTAGAGAGAGGCCACATATGTACAAAAAGGAGACATTCAGGTCATAACTCTTAGGCACCTTATAATATCAGGCTAAATTTCTTTCAAAAGTAAATGTTCATAAGGACAGTCATCAATATCAAGAATGCATCAGTGGTCCATTTGCCTTCATTAGTCACTGCCCCTGTACTCAGGGGACTTTTGATGTTCCATTAGAGAGTGTGGTAGAGCTCCCCATGATGGGAATTGGATATTCTTTTGGTTGTTGTGTGAATCTCCACCAATAGTGACAATGACCCATAAACACTTGAACATATTCATATGCCTTATAGGTATGCCCCGGGTGAACATACTCCCATGCATACTCCATCACTGACACCCCCATACCAATGATCCTCCCTTGACACAGTTGTAACCCTTCTGTGATCCAAAACTTTATGACATTGCAACAACAGATATAAGCCATTTTATATCATCACATAACATCCACAACTCTGTGGGAAAGAGTGTAGACTATAATGTGAAATATGGTCCATGCTCAGTGGCAAAGCCCTAGGATTCATTTATCAATTGCAATGAATGTGCCACACTAATGAAGGATGTTTATGTGGGAGGGTGTGGGAAGTGTGGGGAAAAGGGTGTGGGAAGTGTGGGGAAAAGGACATATGAGAATTCCTATATTTTTTGTGTAACATGTATGTAATCCAAGTAACTTTTAAAAACTAAAAAAAAAAAAATTAGAAAAAGAAGCCAACAGAATAACCAAATACAGTTAAAAAGAATATGAAAAAAATGATAGTTTAAAAACTAATAAATAAAATACAAAAAATTAAAAATTTTGGATAATAAAAAATAATAAAGAATATGAATTTTTTAAAAGGTTCAATGGATCATCCAATACATCATCCCCACCACAAGCCCCTGCCCATCAACCATATGTGATCACAATGCCTTCTCAATTAGAGGTAGAGGGGGCATCACCATTCCACCATCTTCAGGATTGGTGAATAAAATATGGACTAGAGAAGATTTACAGGTGTTCTAATTTGCACTTATTGTGATTCTAGCAATGGAAGAAATTAGATCATTGATGTTGAGACAGTGGCCATTGGAGGTGCTAAATTCAGGGAGATGGAAAAAAAGGTGTAGTAAGGGGACATTTTCAGGACTTGGAATTGATCTGAATGACACTGCAGTGACAGATACAGGCCATTATATATCCTGCCATGCCTACAGAATTGAGTAGCAGAGAGCATAAACTACAATGTAAACTCTAGTCCATGCTTAGTGGCATTGCTCCAAAATGTGTTCATCAATTGCAATGAATGTACCACATGAATGAAAGAAGTTGTTAATGTGGGGAAAAGTGGTAGGTCTGAGGAGTGGGGCATATGGGAATTCCTTATAGTTTTTTATGTAACTATTTAATCTAAGTATCTTTTTAAAATAAATAAAAATATATTTAAAAATTTTGCGCAGTAAAAAAATCTTGACATTATGTCTTTAATCACTGTAAGGTCTGTTGCCTTGTGTGTACAGTGACATATTTTTCCATTTATTCCTTGTCTTTTTTTTTTTTTTCATTTTGCCTTCACAGAAGGTTTAAGTTACAGAAAAGTCACATACAGTATAGAGGAGATTCCCATCTACACACCATCCTCACCTTTTCCCCCTTTCCCTTATTAATAACATTATACATATAGATGGTATATTTGTTACAACTGATGTACAAATATGGAAACATTGCTACTAACCATGGTCAATGCTTTACATTATGGTTTACACTTTGGACCACACACTTTTATAAATTTGCATGAAATTTAACATGGCCTGTATCCATCATTGTGATATCACGTAGGACAATTCCATTGCCCCCAAAATGCCGCATGTTTCATCTATTCTATTCCTCCCTCCTCATCCCCTTGGGACCCACAGCAGCCACCAAGCTTCACTCCTTGCAGAAAAAGATTCACAGTTACTTACAATATCATTGAGGGCCTGATGTACTAGCCTGTGCTCCTCTCATAGGCACTGCCTATGCTCTAAAGAGACTCCTGTGCCTCTACTTGAGAACATTGCAGGACACTCCAGGACAGTAGCACAACAACCTCCTGCTCATTTTGTGGGTCTCCTCCCACTCCACACACTATGAAACCACTCCACACACTATGACAAGATGAACAATCACACTCCCTAGAATCCTTCCCCAGGTGCAACCTGTCCTGTAAAGCACCCTCATCTTACACCCTAAACCAGTATCCCTCCCCTGCCATATTTGCCAAAAGAACATTCACAACATTGTGGTTTCAATGACATATTCTCAAATCTGAAGCATTCACCTGCTCCCTCCTCCAACCCTTCCCCAGATCCATGGACAATCCAACCCACCCTACCTAGCTCCACCCCCAAATCTGCACTATCCAACCCAATAGCATCATTGTACTACTGTCATGCCCATCTACTGCAAAACTACACCTTTCCACCTGCTCAAAGATTCTGTTTATGTGTGGATTTGCTCACAACCTTCTCCCTTTCTGTCTCCTGAAAACCTATCTTCCATACTCTAATTCTGTGATTCTTCTCAATTTGCTTAATTCATATCAGTGATGTCATGTAATATTTGTCCTTGTTCCAGATCTTAGAGGGAAAGTTTTGGCACTTCACCATTGAATATGTTAGTGGTGGGTTTTTGCCCTTTATCATGTTGAGGACATTTCCTTCTATTCCTTTCTTTTGGAGTGTTGTTTATCAGGAAAGGGGGCTGTATATTGCTGAATGCTTTTTCTGGATCTAGAGAGATGATCATGTGATTTTTTTCTTTCAATCTGTTAATGTGGTATATTATGTTGATTGATTTCCTTATGTTGAACCATCCTTGCATACCAGGGTTGAAACCCACTTCGTCATGGTGTATAATTCATTTGATGTGTTGAAACTATTAGAAACTATTTTTTTTGAGGATTTTAACATCAAAGTTCATTAGAGAGATTGGTCTATAGCTTTACTTTCTTGTGGTTTTGATTTGGTATTAGGCTGATTTTGGCCTCATAGAATGAGCTAGGCAGTGATCCCTTTTTTGGAAGAGTTTCTGCGGGATTGGTGTTAGTTCTTTCCAGAATGTTTGGTAGAATTCAACTGTGAAACCATCTGGTACTGGGCTATTCTTAGCTGGGAAGTATTTGATGACTAATTGTATCATGTTGTTTGTGATTGGTCTGTTGAGGTCATCAATTTCTTCTTTTGTCAAAGTAGGCTGATTGTGTGTTTCTAGGAATTTGTCCATTTCCTCTAAATTATCCATCTTGTTGGCATACAAATTTTCAAAGTATCCTGTTATAACACGCTTTAATCCTGTGTCATCAGTGGTGATATCGCTTTCCTTGACTCTTATTTTATGTATTTGTAAATTCTCTCTTTTTTTCTTTGTTACTCTAGCTAAGGGTTTGTCAATTTTATTAATCTTCTCAAAGAACCCATTTTGGTTTTGTATATTTTTTCTAATTCTTTCTTATTTTCAATTTCATTTAGTTCTGCTGTAATATTTATTTCCTTCTTTCAACTTCCTTTGGGGTAAGTTTGTTGTTCTTTATCTAATACTCCAGGTGTGCAATTAGGTCTTTGATTTTAGCTCTTTCCTCTTTTTTAATATACACATTTTTGGCTATGAATTTCTGTCTCAGTATAGCTTTTGCTGCATGCCATAAGTTTGATACATTGTTTTGTTATTTTTGTTTATTTCAAGGTGGTTATTGATATTTTGTAATTTCCTCCTTGACCCCTCTGATTGTCTAAGGGTATGTTGTTCAACTTCCATGTCGTTGTGCCTAATCTGGTTCCCTGCCCCTTACTGTTTTCCAGCTTCATTCCATTGTGGTCACACAGATTACTGTGTATAATTTCAATATTTCTGAATTCATTGAGAGTGGTTCTGTGGCCTCTCATGTGGTCTATCTTGGAGAATGATCCATGTGCATTTGAAGAGAATGTATATCCCACTGTATTGGGTGTAATGTTCTATGTCCATTAGGTCCAGATCTTCTTCAAGGTCTTTGTTTCTTTATTGATTCTCTGTCAAGATGTCCTAATAGCGATAGTGGTGTAGTAAAATTCTGCACTATAATTGTAGAGGCATCTATTTCTCCATTTAGTTTTTTCAATGTTTGCCTCATGAATTTTTAGGTGCCCTGGTTAGGTGCATAAATGTTTATGATTGTCCTTTCTTCTTGAAAGATTACCCATTTAATTAATATATAGTGGTTTTCTTTGTCTCTTACAACAGTTTTTCATTTAAGGTCTATTTTGTCCGATATTAGTATAGCTAGTCCCTCCCTTTTTCAGTTATTGTTTTCATGTAATATTGTTTTTCACCCATTCACTTTCAACCTCCTTGTGTCCCTTGGTCTAAGCTGTGTTTCTTGCAGACAGTATAGAGATGTGTCATATTTCCTTTTTCATTCTGCCAATCTGTGTCTCTTGAATGGAGAATTTAATCCATTAACACTCAATGCTATTACTGTTGAGGAATTAGTTATTTTAGCCATATTCTCTTTAAGTTTATGTATGCCATATGTTGTTTTTATTTCTGTTTTCATTTTTTTAGTTATTCTTACACTCTCCTCCAACTCTCTCACTCCTATTTTTTCCTTTTAATCTGCAGAACTCACTTTAGTATTTCTTGAATGATAGGTTTCTTATTGACAAACTCTCTTAATTTCCATTCATCTGTGAATATTGTGAACTCTCCCTCATTTTGAATGCTAGCCTTGCTCAATAGATAATTCTTGGCTGGAGTTTTTTTTTTTTTTTTTTTTCGTTTAGTACCTTAACTATGTAATACCACTGCCTTCTTTCTTCCATGGTTTCAGGTGAGATATCAGCACTTAATCTGCTCAAGCTTCCATAGTATGTGATGGATCTCTTTTCTCTTGCTATTTCAGTATTGTCTCTTTGTCCTGAGCATTTGACAATTTGAAAAGTATATGTCTTGTGGTAGGTCTGTTAGGATGTATATTCTTTGGGGTGTGCTGTGCTTCCTGGACATGTACAACTATATCCCTCAACAGAGTTGGAAATTTTCAGCCATTATTTGCTCCATCACTCCTTCTGTCTACTTTCCCTACTATTCTCCTTCTGTGATGCCTATAATGCATATATTTTTGTGTTTCATATCATTCAATTCCCTAAGTCCCTGCTGGGTTTTTTCTTTCTTTGAATCTATCTGTTTTATTATCTGTTTCATTTCTAATATACTGTCTTCCACATTTGTGCGTTGTGTACATTTTGTGCTTCCAGTGTATTTTTGATTTCTTGCATTGTGCCATTCATCGCCATCATATCCCATATCTTTCTGTGCAAGTTTCCAATTTCTTCAATATATTCTCCCAGTGTCTTCTTCTTTTTTTTTTTTTTTCATTAATAATTTTGTTTTTTTATATTTTAAAAGATGCTTAGATTACATAAATGTTACACAAAAATTACAGGGATTCCCTCGTTCCCCTCCTCCCACACCTCCCACAACTTCCCATATAAACATCTTTCATTAGTGTGGCTCAACACCTGCAATGGATATACACATCCTGGGGCTTTGTCACTAAGCATGGATCATAGTTCACATTGCAGACCACACTTTCTCATGCAGTTCTGCATGTTATATAATGATATAAAATGGTCTAAACTGAAATGTCACTCAGGATAATTCCCAAGTCCTGAAAAAGCCCCTGTATTACACCTGCTTTTCCCTCTCCCTGCCCCTAAAGCATCTGATGGCCACTGACTCCACATTAATGTTGTAATTACTTCCACTGTGTGAATCACAATATGTCTATAACAGAATACCCATAAGTCTACTTTAGTCCTAGCTCTTTCTCCAATCCTAATGAGTGTGAGATGGTGATGTTCACTCCACCTCCAAGTGAAAGGGGGCTTATATCTCATGGATAAGATGGATGGGATTATCCTGCCTGCAGCTGCAGGCTCTCTCCATTCCTTGGGATGGTTGTTGTTCATCATTATCTTCCCTCCAGGTATGCAGGGCGAATCCATTGAGCTGTAGGGTAGGAGTTGCAGATCCACTGAGATTCCAGGCCCAGTTGGCACATGGACAGCCCAAAGACTATGGTTTCTGGAAGTACACCTACAAACTCCAGCAACACATATATGTTTGAATAGAAGGGACAGTTGGACCATGTGCAGGGAAGACATATTTCGGTCCAACTCTGTCACTCTCTGGTGCAAGGATTCCGAAGTAGTGTTCACTGACAAGGCACAAAATTCTGGGGATATCAGCCCTGATATAGGACCTGGGTGTTTCCAGAGCCCCCAGGAGCCCCTCTGTTGGGGGGTGGGTATCCATATTAGAAGCCTATGGGGTCCTACTGAGATGAGCATAAGCATTACCTCTGGTATGACCTCCTGACTCACTTTGAAATCTCTTAGCCATATGAACTCATTTGTCTTTACCTTTTCCCCATTTTATTCAAGGTCTTTTTCCAGTTGTATTGGCTGTTGGCACTTGTTAGTAATCCCTCATTGCCAGGGAGGCTCCTCCCCAGGAGTCATTCCCCATGCTGGGAGGAAAGTAATGCATTCATATGCTGCATTTGGCTTAGAGAGAGGCCACATTTGAGCTACAAGGAGGCTCTCAGGAGGCAACACTTTGGCATCCCATAATAATAGACTAAGTTTCTATTTCAAGAGCCAAGACTCATAAGGCTAGTCATCAATAACAAGAACCCATCAGTGGGTCATCCTCCATTGCCAGACACTGCCCCCATGCTTGTGGAACTGTTGCTACTCCCTTGGAGAATATGGCAGAGCTGTCCAGGATGGGAATTCAGTATTTTCTTATTTATTGAGTGGTTCTCCACCCACTGTGACCATGTCCCATGAGCATTTGAACAATTTTATATACCTTTTATGTATGTCCAGGTGAATTTCCTCCCATGCACACCCATCCCTGATACCCCCACCAATGATCTTCTCCTGCCCCAATTGTAACCCTTCTGTGATCCATAGGTTCTTGAAAGATGAATCCAATACAATTCCCAAATACAATTAATAGGAAAATGAAATAATAATGATGTTTAAATGTAAGAGACAAAATACATGAAAATTTTTTTTAAAAATTTAAAAATAAAATTAAATTAAAGGATTGGGTTATTCAAAAAATTAGAAAAAAGTTTTAAAAATTTAAATAATTTTTTTTTGTCATTTTGCCTTGTATCACTGCACTAACTGGTGTCCAGTCTGTACCATGGCACCTTCCCTAACTGCTCCCCAGTGTCTCACGATTTTTCATTCAATTTTCAAAGAAGTTTTAGGTCACAGCAAAGTCACACACTGAATAGAAGACACTCTCATATACCCCACCTCCTCTTCCTTTCCTCACCCCATATTAAAACCTTTTTGAATGTGGTTGGTAGCATTGTTATAACTGATATACAGATAGTGAAACATAGCTACTAAACATTGTCAATGGTTTACAGTATGGTTTACATTTTGCATTGTAAACTTTTATAAATTTTGATGATATTTACCATGTCCTATGTCCATCCCTGTCAGGTAATGAAAAACATTTCCATTGACCACAAAATAACCCGTTTGATCTATTCTGTTCCTCCATCCCCATCCCCCTTGATTCTAGACATCCCCATGGATTGACTCATTGGATGACAAGGTTCATAGTTACATGCAACAATCAGACATGACACACTGGTTTGTCCTCCACTATTAGGAATAGCCCTTGCTCTTCAGAGATACCTACCTGTCTATTTCTGCTCTCCCCTCTGTATCCTGGGTATTCTAACCCACCTTTCCCAATCTACCCATGTTCAACCGAATTGACTCCTCAAGTTTATTGGGCTTTAGAAATCTATCTGCCCTCTTTCACCCAGGCATTTTACACTACAATTTCCTAGAGTCCTGCTGATTAGGTGCCTGTCCCTCCTCTCTCTTATCTAGTTCCTTTCTCTCCCTTCGCAGCTAGGCATGACAGCCTGCCTGAGAAGATATCCCTCCCCTCCCTCTATTGTGTTGGGGTCTCTTCTGAGATTCAAGGGGATTCAGTCGGCCAAACTCACCACACAGACACACAAAAAACAGTCTTCACCCTCTTTCAGATCCCTCTTCCTCCCAGGGAATGCCCCTTCCAAGTCTGTTGCCCTGAGGGTGACTCCACCTTCCTATGTGCCATTAACGGACACAGCGTTGAGCAACTCACAGTTTTCTTTGGGCTCCTTTATCATTCCAGTACCCTCCTAGAAAACTCAGAGCACCTTCCCGTTCTATATATATCCAAATAAGCTCTCTTTAGATAGGACCCCACATTCTCTCCAATATTTTTGTTAGAGGTTCAGACTCTGCCTTAGTACTTCAACACCATTTTCTTGGAAGTCCCATCTGGTATGATTTAGGATAATTTTTCCACCCAAAATTCAAATCTCTTCATCTCTATGTCTTCTTCTAATTTTCAAAGAACTAGAGGGGAAGCTTAAACAAATAATTCAATTAAAGTTCTTTATAGACTTTTATAAAATGGTGGTGGACCAGATTGGACCCATGGGCTCTAGCTTGTGAATAGGGCTGCTGTGAACATTCATGTGAACATTTGTGTTTGAACACCTGTTTTCAATTATTTGATATTTATACCTAGAAGTAGAAATGATGGGTCATATGGAAATTCTATGTTTAACTTTTTGAGGAACCACCAAACTTTTCTATGGCATCTGCACCATTTCACCTTCCTAATAGCAGTGTACGAGGGCCATATATTTATTAAAGTATAAAATGATGCAAACAAATGAACAAGTACAATTCAGAAAATACAAGAAACACAGGATGAAAAAGAATTAAAATGTTGGGACTTTAAGGCATAATGAAACCAAACTCTGGAGCAGGTTTCACCCAAGTGCATCTCAGCCCACAGATTTGCTAGATAGGTGTGCTTTACATTGATGTTTCTTCACTATAGGATCAAAATGATTTATGGATTTCAGCTGTAAAGGTTCCCCAAAACTCTCTGGAACCAGACTACAGTCAAGGCAAACCTCTTCCAATGTGATCCCTTTCCCCATAAATGATCTGTCCTCTCCAACAAAGGACACCTACATCTTAGTCTGTGCTCCATAGAAAACTGAATTCCTAAGAAATTGAGTAACAATCAGATGCTTCATCTACTAGATCATTTAACAATCAAGTATTACACACCAGAAATGTGCCAGACACTCTACTGGGTACAGAGTAATCAAAATTCTGTCCTCATTTATTCATGGCCATGGCAAATT
>JAKSZT010015808.1:167264-225740 GCA_026826555.1 Tolypeutes matacus | reverse complement strand
AGGGAAAAATAGGTGTAACATGGGGGAATTTTTGGGACATTGGGGCTGCCCTACATGACATTGCAATGACAAATACAGGCTATTCTATATTTTGCCAAAACATAGAAAATAGTGTGGGATAGAGAGTAACTTTATAATTATAAACCTAGGAAAACCTCATCAAATCATCCAGGAGCTTGGGAACAAAATCATCCCTAGCCCCACACATGACTTGCCTTTACCTAAATTAAACCTTGGAGACCAGGTTCTGATCAAAATCTGGCAGGAAAGTAGGCCTCACTCCCAATTAAATCCAAAAGTTAAAGGAATGCACCACTTGGCTGCATTTATCCTGAGTGAAGCCTGCTGTTCAAGGAAGTGCCAATTCAGTGGAAGCACCTGCTGAGGTATTCAAGTGCCAGATACCAGGTGGCCTAAAACATTTCTTCAAGAAACAAAAGCTAAATACCTGATGATGCCACCCTCACAGCCTTTACCTGTGGAACCCACTATTATTGTTGCTTCCACCTTAAAGTCTCTATTATTAAAAATGCTATAATCTCTCTTCCTTGGTGGATCCAATTTGTTTAGGTACTAACATGACAATCCTTAAAACTCTTCTTTTAATTAACCTTCTTGCTCCAAATCTCCAGAAAGAACAAACGAGTACAAAACACCCTTTATTCACCCTTGTCCAGAGGGCCACCACCCTAGTTAACCTAACCTCTTGCTGGATCTGTATCCTGATGTCTAACAAATCTAAGGCCTTTCTCACAGAAGCCCTGTCTTGGGTGCATCTCCACATGTTTGGTGTCCCTAACCTTCAATTTAAAAGAGAATGGGGCACTCAGCTGCTAACAAGTGTTCCTTTACTATTAGTAGGACCCAGTATATTTAAGATCCTAACTCAATGTATTTCTTGCAAGATGAATGCATTCCAAAACAAATTTCTGCTCATTCATGGATTTCAGCCAGTCTTGACCATTAAAGCAAGAATTCATCCTCCTAACCCCAATAGGGTAGATAGAGAGTTTTATACCCTGTCTGGCAGGAAGCAAATACAGAAGAATCACCTTCTCCCTTCAATTCCCCTTTAAAATTAAGTGTGGAAAACTATCTCAGGGGGGAATTGAGGCAGGATATTATAGGGACCTCAGGAGGAGGGACAGCAAATTCAATGCATTACACAAACACCACCTGGAAGAAAATTCTGAGGCACAACCTTCAGCCTGCAAACTTACAGACATGTTAACACAAACAAGTTATCAGAAAACAGCTAGCAGCTCCTGCACCCAGCAGCTGTATTCTCAGAATGTAACTTACAACATTCCCACATGACAGAAAGAAAGAAAAACAGAGAGTGCCCCACCATCACCAGCCACATATTTTTCTAAACACCCCTCACCAGTTTAGGACTCAATGACAGTAGCCAGAAGCCAATTACCACCAGACAGAAACCCCTAGAAAACAAACCACTCAGTGAATTTTCCCTGTTTTGTCCTAAATACTCCAATCAGCATAAACCCTAAACCCTAATGACAGTCAATCAAACCAGAAACCACTAGAAAGAGGGTAGGCATCTCACCCTCTAGCACAGCCCACACCAATGTCTCAAGTGTATAACTATCTCTTTTCTAATTTCTTAATAAACTCTTTACTCTCTTGCTTAACCTATGTGTCCTTAAAATATTTTATATGACATATCCAATATCCTGGACACCAGCTCTGATAACAAAAGCACACTTTCAGTCCACTAAATGTCTTCCCTGATTTCATCAGTAAATAGAATTCTAAGGAATGTGGACCTCTTAGCATATGTCTTCTCAACTTTGCTGGTTTAAAAACTACAGATATTTTATAATTTTATTTAAGTACTTTTCATTATTTTATTGCAAAATAGGATACATTGAAGTCAACAATTTAATAATGTCTAAATAAAAGTTATACTTCCTTTATGAGGAAAAACATTCTGGAATATCTTAAAACTATTCAGAAAAATATATATTTTTTGCTGTTTTTCTTCCCAAATTATTACAATTCTCCACCCCATCTCACGGAGACTTTTTGTTTCTGTGCCTTTACTATTTCTAGAAATCTAAGTGAAATCACAAAATATTTGCCCTGAATGTGTATTCCTTATTTCAGTAGCATATTTTTTCAAGTTACCTCCAAGTTGCAAAATATACTATTCTCTTGCAGCTGAATAGTATTCTGTTGTGTTTATGTACCACATTTTATTTTCTAATCATTTCTTTTTGGTCACTTCAGATTGTTTCCTCCAGAAACCATGGGTGAGATAACCAGGGGTAAAAACTAAAAATAAAAATTCAGGCCAAAACCTGCTTATCAGGATTTCTTCCTTTCCCATAACAAAGATTCTTTCTGAGCCTGTTTTACAGGCAGTCAAACTCAGCTGCTGGTGGGAGATTGGAGTATGTGCAAACACTTGCCCCTTGAATTTCCCCTGAGACCCTAGGAATTAAAATCTCCTTCCTCAGAACCAAGATTATGGGGATAAAGAGACATTGAAATCAAAGGAAATACAAGGAGTTCCTCAATAAGGAAACGGCAGTCCAGAAGCATATTTCACATATTACCACATGTAGACAGTTCTCTAAACTACAGATTAGAATACGCAAACCCAAATTCCTGTCACTGTCCCCACCTCTCTTTGTTTCCATCCTATAAATCTCCATTATTATTCAAGTTGAGGAGACAGATTTGAATTTGCCTACAGTTTCCTAGCCACACTACCTCACTATAAAACTCTTCCTTTTCTCATAATTGTGGTGTTAGGGTATGGGTTTATTGGGCATCAAGCCCATTGTTTGGCAACATGCCTTTTGATTATTTTTATTAATGCTGCTATAAATGTGCTGTACACATACCTCCTTGAGATTCTGTTTTCACTTTTTGGGGTTATATACCAATAAGTGGAATTTTGGGGTCATAGGGTAATTCTATAGTTAACTTTTTGAAGAACAGTCATATTGCTTTCCACAGAGGGTGCACCACTTTAGTTTTTCTCCAATAATGCACTAGACTTCCAATTCTCTCCATCATCTCCAGCACTTGTTTGACAAGTTTTAAATTAATAGGCAGCCTTTCAGGTGTGAAGTGATATTTCATTGGAGTATTGTTTTGCATTTCCCTAAATGCTAATGATGTTGAGAATCTTCTCATTTGCTTGTTGGCCATTTATATATGCTTTGAAAAAATATCAATTCAAGTCCTTTGCATATGTGGTTTTTTTAAATGTTGACATAATTTAGTCAAAGCCATCTCAGGTGTTACAGCTGAATCTAATACAATCAAAGGGTATCACACCCAGAGGAACAGACCAGTTTACAAACATAATCAATAGCTCTGTTTTTTTTTTTTTTTTTTTTTTTTTTTAATACTGTGCAACCCGCTTCAGTGCCCAGCCCTATGGACAAGGCCTGGCAGTGGTTCAGAGCTACAATTTTCTCTGGCATGGGACATTATGAGAGATCCAGGGGGATGCCTTGCCTATTCTTTAATTGGTTTTTGTTTTCTTTTAGCGTTGTGAAATAAAAATTCTTTATATAGTATAGGTATTAAACCCTTATCTGATACATGGTTTGCAACTGTATCCTCCTATTATATATCTTGTCTTTTCACTTGATAATGTCCCTTGATTCACAAAAGATTTTCTTAGGAGATGATGGTGAATTCATGTAATATGAGAGAAGAGCCTCTATTAATTAATGATTTTTCAAGACAGCTGTATTGGCTCCACTACTTAGATCTAAAATTAAACTGTAAAATTCTCTATTACCAGAGAATTTGGCTTCCTCTGCTCTGGTAATTTGTCATGGTAGATTAGGTTATTAATCAACAGATATTGTCCTACCTAGCACCTCCTTGTCTCATAGATGTTGGATTTGTCCTTGTGACTGCTTTAGCAAATTGATTGAGAACTTAATAATGTGACATACCACTAACAGATATTTGTTTTTGTTTGCAAATGGCTTCCAGTGCAAAAATAACAGAAAGGGGTTGTCCTTTATAATGAGAAGTTGTTAGTATAAAATCTTAAATTTCTGAGGCTGTGAAAATGTCAAAATCATGGCATCATCAGAGATGTTGTCTCATCAAAACTTGGCTGCTGACAGATATTATACTCCTGCCACATGGTAAGACAAAGGGCAGCCAGACTCTGCCTTCTTCTCCAGGTTCACATTCTCCCTCAGCTCAACTGTTAGCAATCAGGCATATGGCACATGCCTCATCTCTTCAGTTTCAGGCCATTTCTCTCAATCAACCCTATGGTCTCTCTCTTAGGCTCTTGGGGTTTCTCTATCTTTCTGTGGCTGTGGGTGATCCTTGAGTCCTCTCTCACATGGCAAGATAAAAATGGTGGATCTCTTTTTCTGTGTGTCTCTTCATGTTTCTCCCATTTATAAAAGACTCCACCAAGAGAGACACACTCTGAATCATATCTCACTGAAGTACTCCAAAGACTCCCAACTGAATTCAATCCAATCAAATAGTTATACAATCAAAGGAATGGATTCATATAAGAACATTTCTTAATGTAGTGTATTATACTGATTGATTTTTTTATTTTTAATTTTGAACCACCTTTGCATACCTGGTATAAAGTCCACTTGAGTGTGTTGTATAATTTTTAAAAAATATTTATTTTATTTATTTATTGCATCCATCCCCTCACTGGTGGTTTGGACTCACTATCTGCTCTATCTGTTCATTGTGTGCTTTTCTGTTATTTTAAGAGATACCAGGAACAGAATCCAGGAACCCCCATGAGGAAGGGAGGCACCCAATGGCTTGAGACACCCTGTTCCCATGATGTATATTTAATGTCTTTTTTTTTGTTTCAGTTAGCATCAGATATTTTCACCTGTATTCATTAGAGAAATTGGTGGTAATTTTGTTTTATTTCAGAATTTCTTTATTTTGCTTTGGTATTAGTGCAATGTCAGCTTGATAATATAAGTTTGGTAATGTTCCTTCCTGTTCAGTTTTTTAAAGAGTTTGAGATTGATAATAGATCTTCTTTAAATGATTGGTAGAACTCACATTTGAAGCAATCCGGCCCTGGATTTTTTATTTTTGGGGAGGTTTTTGATTACTGTTTAAATCTCATTACTTGCAATTCATTTGTTGAGGTCTTCCATTTTTTCAAGGGTCAGTTTGGTTTGTTCATGTGTTTATAGAAATTTGTCATTTTAACAAGGATTTTTTTTTTTAATGTTTGGTGTATAATTGTTCATAGTATCTGTGATGGTTAGGCTAATGTGTCAACTCGGCCAAGTAGTTGTGTCCAGGTGTTTGTTCCTGTAAGCACTGGGCTAATTGTAATACAAGAGCATTTATGGACTTCAATCACCAGTGAGTTTACTGCGTGGATGGCTGATTACATCTGCATCAATCAGGGAGATTACATTATCAATGGGTGGTGCTTTTATCCAATCAGTTGAATGACTTAAAAGTGGAAGTGATTTCAACATTCAGAGAGAATTTCCCAGCTCGTCCTTGGACAGGCAACTTCTCCCAGAGACTCATCAACGACCTTTCATTGGGCTTTCATCGGAGCCCCTGGTTTGCAGCTTGCCTGAGGAACCTGGACTTGTGCGTCCCCATGGTCACGTGAGAGACTCTTTTAGATTTCCATATTATTCACAGATATCTCCTGCTGATTCTGTTTCCCGAGAGAACCCTGAATAATACAGCTGGTACCGGGAGTGGTTCTTGAGGAACAGAGTCTTAAACATGGGATGTCTGAGGTGGCTCTCCACTCTAATTGGACTCATGGGTACTAATGACTCCCTTTCCAATAATGAGGTTGCTAACAGTCCATGGCGTGAGCTGGCAATAGAGATACGCAAAATAGCATCATTGGATTCCCCTACTTCCATGCTAATAAGAAGCAAGGATCTGGGTGAGAGTGTTTTCAACATTTTAACAGAATTTTGTGGAGTAAAAAAATATAATGATGTTGGCTGGCTCCTCCTAAATACTCTGGATACAGTTACAAAAGAAAGGGATGAGCTAAAGTCTCCAATTTTGAAACTTAAATGCTGCATGAATGATATGAAAGTTTCTACGTGTGCCTTGAAAGAATATCTTGTCTCCTGTAGCCACAGACTTGAGATATCTGAGAATCAAACCTAGTCTCTCATTGTACGAGTAGCAGAATTACAGAGGAAACTAAAATCTCAACCATGCAGGGTTTCTGCAATTACAGTGAAGGCATTGATTGGAAAGGAGTGGAACCCCAAGGATTGGGAAGGAGACATATGGGATGATGATAATATTGGTGGGGACATTGGAACACTAAATTCTGCTGAGACTTTACCAGATAAACCTGTGATGGCCTGCCCTGTGGAGACCACACCTTCTCAACCTTGTATCATCCAGCCTCCAGCCTGCCCCAGGGAGTCTGGACTTCCTTCCAGCCCTGAGGTGGGTACAAGCCAAATGGAAGCCTGCACTGCCCAGCCTCCAGCCTGCCCCAGAGAGTCTGTACCTCCTCCCAGCCCCGAGGCAGGTACCAACCAATCTCCAGCATGCATGGTCCAACTTCCAGTCTGACCTGAGGAATCTGTCTTCCAACCCCTGCCTGAAGAGAATAATCCTGTCTCACCAGAAGAAAATGCAAAGGAATGCCCTCAGGTCAGTAGCCTGAAAGACATCTCTAATCCTTCTCCTTACCCAGACCCCCCACCCCTCTTGTCTTCAAGACCCATTACTAGATTAAAATCACAACAAGCCCCCAAAGGTGAAATACAAAGTGTGACCCATGAGGAAGTACGCTATACTCTGAAAGAACTGCATGAGATTTCCAACTTATATAGACAGAAATCAGGGGAATATGTGTGGGAATGGATACTAAGGGTATGGGATAATGGTGGAAGGAATATAAAGTTGGGTCAGGCTGAATTTATTGATATGGGCCCACTAAGCAGAAATTCTGGATTCAATGCTGTAGCTCGAGGGGTTAGAAAGGGCTCTAACAGTTTGTTTGGGTGGCTGACTGAAGCATGGACCAAACAATGGCCTAGCATGTCTGATGTTGAGATGCCTGATTTGATGTGGTATACAGTAGATGAGGGGATTCAAAGGCTTAGAGAGATTGGAATGCTAGAATGGATTTACCACTTGAGACCTGCCCACCCACCCCAGGACTGTCCAGAGGACACACCTTTAACCAGGACTGTGAGGAATAAATTTGTAAGACTAACTCCATCTTCTCTGAAGAGCTCTGTGGTTGCTCTTCTGTGCAGTCCAGATATGACTGTAGGGGGGGGGGGGCTGTAATGGAATTGGAATCCTTAAATATTATGGGGATGATCAGATCAAGGCCCAGTAAAAGTCAAGTATCAGCAGTTAATTGCCAAAGCCAAGGTAGGCGTAGCTACCGCAATGATAGACAGATTCAAAACAGCACACAGAATAGTCTGAGTTGCATGGAGTTATGGCATTGGTTAATAGATCATGGGGTACCCAGAAGTGAAATACATGGGTAGTCTACTAAATTTCTTCTGGATCTGTATAAGCAGAAGAGTTCTAGGTCAAGTGAACAAAATCCTAACTCTAATTACAGACGCAGAGCATCATGGCCCCTTAATCAGTTCCCAGACTTGAGACAGTTTACAGACCCAGAGCCCCTTGAATGAGGGGAAGGCTGGGTCCCCTTTGGGAAGGATCCTGTAAAACTGCCAAATATTTATACAGTTAATCTTCCTCCCACCTTTCCCCAGGGATACCTACAGCCTTTTGCCAGGGTAACATTGTATTCAGGAAAAGGAAATGATCAGACATTTGGGGGATTATTAGACACTGGCTCAGAAGTAACATTAATTCCAGGAGACCCAAAACGTCACTGTAGTCTACCAGTCAGAGTAGGGGCTTATGGAGGTCAGGTGATTGATGGAGTTTTAGCTCAGGTCCATCTCACAGTGGGTCCAGTGGGTCCCCGGACCCATTCTGTGGTTATTTCTCCAGTTCCAGAATGCATAATTGGAATAGACATACTCAGTAACTGGCAGAATCCCCACATTGGATCCCTGACTCATGGAGTGAGGGCTATTATGGTTGGAAAGGCCAAGTGGAAGCCTCTAGAATTGCCCCTGCCTAGCAAAATAGTAAATCAAAGGCAATACCGGATTCCTGGAGGTATTGCAGAGATTAGTGCCACCATCAAGGATTTGAAGGATGCAGGGGTGGTGATTCCCACCACATCCCCATTCAACTCTCCTATTTGGCCTGTGCAGAAAACAGATGGATCTTGGAGGATGACAGTAGATTATCGTAAACTTAACCAGGTGGTGACTCCAATTGCAGCTGCTGTCCCAGATGTGGTATCATTGCTTGAGCAAATCAACACTTCCCCTGGTACCCTGTATGCAGCTGTTAATCTGGCAAATGCTTTTTTCTCAATTGCCATTAGTAAGGACCACCAGAAACAGTTTGCTTTCAGCTGGCAAGGCCAGCAGTATACTTTCACTGTCCTGCATCAGGGGTATATCAACTCTACAGCCCTATGTCATAATGTTGTCCGCAGGGACCTTGATCGTCTCTCCCTCCCACGAGACATCACACTGGTCCATTATATTGATGATATCATGTTGATAGGACCTACTGAGCAAGAAGTAGCAAAGACTCTGATTTATTGGTAAGGCATTTGTGTGAGAGAGGATGGGAGATAAATCCAACAAAAATACAGGGTCCTTCCACCTCAGTGAAATTTCTAGGTGTCCAGTGGCGTGGGGCCTGTCAAGATATCCCTTCTAAAGTAAAGGATAAGCTGTTGCACCTGGCCCCTCCTACGACCAAAAAGGAGGCACAACGCTTAGTTGGCCTCTTTGGATTTTGGAGACAAGACATTCCTCATTTGGGTGTGTTACTGCAGCCCATTTAGCGAGGGACCAGAAAAGCTGCTAGTTTTGATTGGGGACTGGAAAAAAAGGAAGCCCTGCGACAGGTCCAGGCTGCTGTGCAAGCTGCACTGCCACTTGGACCATATGATCCAGCAGATCCAATGGTGCTGGAAGTTTCAGTGGCAAATAGAGATGCTGTCTGGAGCCTTTGGTAGGCCCCTATAGGGGAATCACAATGCAGACCCTTAGGATTTTGGAGCAAAGCCTTACCATCCTCTGCAGATAACTACTCCCCTTTTGAGAAGAAGCTTTTTGCTTGCTACTGGGCCTTAGTAGAGACTGAACACTTAACCATGGGCCATCAAGTTACCATGAGACCTGAGTTGCCTATCGTGAGCTGGGTATTGTCTGACCCACCAAACCATAAAGTTGGGTGTGCACAGCAGCATTCCATAATAAAGTGGAAGTGGTACATACGATTTAGGGCTCAAGCAGGTCCTGAAGGCACAAGTAAGTTACATGAGGAAGTGACCCAAATGCCCAAGGTCACCACCCCAGCTTTGGCCTCTTGGAGAGTCCCTTACAATCAGTTGACTGAGGATGAGAAAACTCGGGCCTGGTTTACAGATGGTTCTGCACAATATGCAGGTACCACCCGAAAGTGGACAGCTGCGACACTGCAGCCCTTTTCTGGGACATCCTTGAAGGATAGCAGTGAAGGCAAATCCTTCCAGTGGGCAGAGCTTTGAGCAGTGCATCTAGTTGTTTATTTTGCTTGGAGGAAGAAATGGCCGGAGGTGTGTTTGTACACTGATTCATGGGCTGTTGCCAATGGTTTGGCTGGATGGTCAGGGACCTGGAAGGAACATGATTGGAAAATTGGTGACAAGGAGGTGTGGGGAAGAGCTATGTGGATAGATCTTTCTGAGTGGGCAAAAAACATGAACATATTTGTGTCCCATGTGAATGCTCACCAGAGGGTGACTTCGACAGAGGAAGAGTTTAATAATCAAGTGGATAAGATGACCCGCTCTGTGGCTAATGCTCAGCCTCTTTCCCCAGCCACTCCTGTCATTGCCCAATGGGCTCATGAACAAAGTGGCCATGGAGGTAGGGATGGAGGTTATGCATGGGCCCAGCAACATGGACTTCCCCTCACCAAGGCTGACTTGGCTACAGCCACTGCTGAATGCCCAATCTGCCAGCAGCAGAGACCACACTCAGCCCCAGATATGGTACCATTCCTCGAGGTGACCAGCCTGCTACCTGGTGGCAGGTGGCCTACATTGGGCCACTTCCATCATGGAAGGGGCAGTGATTTGTTTTAACTGGAATAGACACATACTCTGGCTATGGGTTTGCATTTCCGGCACGCAATGCTTCTTCCAAAACTACCATCCGTGGACTTATCGAATGTCTTATCTACCGCCATGGCATTCCACACAGCATTGCTTCTGATCAAGGATCAGAAAGCAATGATGTGTGGGAATGGGCACAAGCCCATGGAATTCACTGGTCTTACCATGTTCCCCATCACCCTGAAGCAGCTGGATTAATAGAACTGTGGAATGGCCTTTTGAAGACTCAATTATGGTGCCAACTAGGTGGCAATACCTTGCAGGGCTGGGGCAGTGTTCTCCAGGGCGCTGTGTATGCTCTGAATCAGCGTCCTCTCTATGGTGCTGTTTCTCCCATAGCCAGGATTCATGGGTCAAGGAATCAAGGGGTGGGAATGGGAGTGGCAACACTCACTATTACCCCTAGTGACCCACTAGGAAAATTTTTGCTTCCTGTCCCTGCAACCTTAAGCTCTGCTGGTCTACAGGTTTTAGTCCCAAGAGGAGGAGTGCTGCCACCTGGGAACATAACAGTGATTCCATTGAACTGGAAGTTAAGACTGCCACCTGGCCACTTTGGGCTCCTCTTACCTGTGAATCAACAGGCAAAGAAGGGAATTACTGTACTGGCTGGGGTGATTGATCCTGACTATCAAGGGGAAATAGGACTATATCTACATAATGGGGATAAAGAAGAGTTTGCCTGGAATGCAGGGGATCCTCTAGGGCTTCTCCTAGTCCTGCCATGCCCTGTGATTAATATCAATGGAAAATTGCAACAAACCAATTCAAGCAGGACTAACAATGGCCCAGAAACTTTGGGAATGAAAGTTTGGGTCACCCCACCAGGCAAAGAACCACGGCCAGCTGAAGTGCTTGCTGAAGGTAACGGCACATGGAATGGGTAGTGGAAGAAGGTAGTGATAAATATGAACTTCAACCACGTGACCAGTTACAGAAACGAGGACTGTAATGGTCATGAACCCTTCTTCCATGTTTCGTTATGAGTATGATTGTATATGTACACAAAATGAACTTCTTTGTTTTCTTCCCCAATCTTTTCCCCTATCATGAAAAGTTGTATTAATCCCACATCATAATATTTAAGGATGTCGAGTTTAAGAGTGACTATCATCCAAGGACTGTACCCTGTTCTGTAGGGAATTAATGCGTTTCCGGTTGTACACAGGGGAGTTGAACATTGTTAGGCAGAAATATATATGTATGCTTGTCTGTTATTGTTTTTACTTAGAGACTAAGTATGGTTTAGAGTAATGTGTATGATTGCCGAGTTGACAAGGGGTGGACTGTGATGGTTAGGCTAATGTGTCAACTTGGCCAAGTAGTTGTGTCCAGGTGTTTGTTCCAGTAAGCACTGGGCTAATTATAATACAAGGGCATTTATGGACTTCAATCACTAGTGAGTTTACTGCGTGGATGGCTGATTACATCTGCATCAATCAGGGAGATTACATTATCAATGGGTGGTGCTTTTATCCAATCAGTTGAATGACTTAAAAGTGGAAGTGATTTCAACATTCAGAGAGAATTTCCCAGCTCGTCCTTGGACAGGCAACTTCTCCCAGAGACTCATCAATGACCTTTCATTGGGCTTTCATCGGAGCCCCTGGTTTGCAGCTTGCCTGAGGAACCTGGACTTGTGCGTCCCCATGGTCGCGTGAGAGACTCTTTTAGAGTTCCATATTATTCACAGATATCTCCTGCTGATTCTGTTTCCTGAGAGAACCCTGACTAATACAGTATCCTCTTATTATATTTTCATTATTGTGAAGTCAGTGTAATGTCACCTTTGTTGTTTCTGAATTTATTTGCATCTTCTCTCATTTTTATTTGCTAATTTAGCTGTTGGTTTATCAATCTTGATAATTTTGAAGTACCAACTTTTAATTCTGTTGATTTTCTCTATTTTTCATCCTTCATTTCAGTTATTTCTGCTCTAATATTACTTATTTCTTTCCTTCTCCTAGCTAAGAATTGGTTTCCTATCTTTTACTAGTTCCTTTTTGCATGCAGGTAGATCTTTGATTTTAACTCTTATTTTTGTTAATATAAGCATTGAGAGCTTTAAATTTCCTCTCTCAGGATTGTCTTTGCTGCACCCCACAGTTTTGATGTATTGTGTTCTCATTTTCATTTATTTTGAGGTATTTACTAATCTCTCTTGAAATTTCTTCTTTCACCCACTGAATTTTAATGGTGTGTTGTTTAATCTCCATATATTTGTTAAATTTCCCCTTTCTCCATTTGTTATTTGTTTCCAATATTATGCTATTATGATTAGAGAAAGTGTTTTGTATAATTTCAATGTTTTTAAATTTATTGAGATCTGGTCTATCGTGAGAAAGATCTATGAGCATTTGAGAAGTTTGTATCCTGCTGTTTTGGGGTATAATTCTCTTTAAATATCTGTTAGATTGGGTTTATTTGTAATATTATTCAAGTTCTCAGTTTCCCTAGTTATCCTCTGTCAAGATGTTAGAGAGGTCTCTATCTCCTTTCAATCTTGCCTGTGTGTGTCTCATGTATTTTGCAGCACCTATGTAAAGTGCATAAATATTAATTAGTGTTATTCATTCTTTGTTAGTGCCTTTTATTAATATAGTAACCTCCTTCAGCACTTATAACAGTTTTGAATTTAAAATCTACTTTTTTCAATATTAGTATTGCTTCTTCAGCACTTTTTAAATTATTATTCGAATGGCATATCATTTCCAACCTTTCACTTTCAACCTGATTGTGTACTTACATCTAAGGTGAGTCTCTTGTAGACAACAAATAGGTGGCTCATGTTTTTTTTTTTTTTAATTTTGTCAATTTATGTCTTTTAATTAGGTACTTCAATCCATTAGCCTTCACTCTTACTACTGAAAAGACATTAATTTTTCCATTTTATCCCTTGAATTTTTGTTGTTATATCTTACTATTGTCTGTATTTTAACTATTTGTGTTTCTCTTACATGTCATTTTTAATTTTACACTCTTCTCTAGGCCTCTCACTATTGTCTTTTCCTTTCAAAGCTGTAACACAAACTTTAATAGCTCTTTAAGACTGGTCTCTTGGTTACAAACTCACCTTCATTTTTGAAGAATAGTTTTGCTAGATAAAGAATTATTTGCTGGTGTTTTTGTCTTTCAAAACCTTGACTATATCATAATTCTGCTTCTAATCTCCATGGTTTTTGATGAGAGATTGGTACTTAACATTATTGAGGCTCTCTTGAAAGTAATACATTGCTTTTCTCATGCTGCTCTCAGAACTCTCTCTTTTCTTTGTCCTTTGAAATAGTGAATTGTAGATGGCTCAGAGTAGGTCTATTTGAATTATTCTGTTTGGCTATGTTGCCCTTCTTAATTTTTTTTTTTTTAATTAAAAATCATACAATATGTTACAAAATATATTTGGTTCATTGTAATGCAATCCTACAGTATTTGTCCTTTTGTGTTTGGCTTGCTTCACTTAACATAATATGCTCCAGGTTCATCCATGTTGTCATATGCTTTATTATTTCATTTCTTCTTGCAGCTGCATAATATTCCATCATGTGAATACACCACAGCTTCTTTATCCATTCAGCCATTGATGGACACCTGGATTATTTCCAAATTTTGGCAATCACGAATATAGCCACTATGAACATTTTTGTGCAGATGTCTGTTCGTGAGACTGCTCTCAGTGCTTCTGTGTATATACCCAGTAGTGGTATTGCAGGGTCATATGGGAAGTCTATATTCAAATTCTTTGGAACCACCAAGCAGTCCTGCACAGTGGCTGTACCATTCTGCATTCCCACCAACAGTGAATATGTGTTCTTATCTCTCCACATCCTCTCCAAAACTTGTAGTTCTCTGTCTTTTTAATAGTGTCCATTCTGATAGGTGTGAAATGATATCTCAATGTAATTTTGATTTACATTTCCCTAATCATTAGTGATGTTGAGCATTTCTTCATGTGTGTTTTTTTGTTTGTTTGTTTGTTTGTTTGTCTTTTCCATTTGTATTTCTTCTTTGGCCAAAGGGCTATTCAAGTTTTTTGCCCATTTTTTAGATGGGTAATTTTTTTTATTGTTGAGTTGTAACATCTCTTTATATATCTTGGATATTAAACCCTTATTGGATATGTGATTTCCAAATATTTTCTCCCATTGAGTTGGCTGGCTTTTCACCCATTTGAAAAAGTCCTGTGAGGTGCAAAAGTGTTTAATTTTGAGGAAGACACACTTATCTATGTTTTATTTTGTTCCGTATTTTGGGTGTAAGATCCAAGAAACCACCACCTAATACAAGGTCTTGAAGATATTTTCCTACATTCTCTTCTAGTAATTCTATGTTCCTGGCTTTAATATTGAGGCCTTTAATCCATTTTGAGTTGATTTTTGTATAGGGAGTAAGAAAGGGGTCCTCTTTCCTTCTTTGGGTTATAGATATCCAGTTGTCCAAGCACCATTTGTTGAAGAGACAGTTTTGTCCCATTAACAATAACTTGTTAGGTTTGTCAAAAACCAGTTGGCTGTATAGGTAAGGGTTTATTTCTGGATTCTCAGTTCAATTCCACAGATCAATATGTCTATATTTATATCAGCACCATGCTGTTTTGACCACTGTAGTTTTGTAATATGTTTCAAGTTTAGCCAATGAAATTCCTCCCATGTTGCTCTTCTTCTTTAGAATGCTATTGGCACTTTTGGTGCATTTGCCTTTCCAAATGAATTTGGTAATTACCTTTTCTAATTCTGTAAATTTAGTTGCTGAGATATTTATTGGTATTGCATTGAATGTATAAATCAGTTTGGGTAAGATTGACATCGTTACGATATTTATTCTTCCAATCCATGAACATGGAATGTCTTTCCAATTGTTTAGGTCTTTTAAAATTCATTTTAGCATTTTTTTTGTAGTTTTCTGCATATAGGTCCTGTACTTCTTTCGTTAAATTAATTCTTTGGTATTTGAGTCTTTTTGTTGCTATTGTAAATTGACTTTTTCCCCTGATTTTCTCCTCAGATTGTTCAGTCCTAGTGTACAAAAACATTATGAATTTTTGCATGGTGATCTTGTATCCTGCCAAGTTACTGAACACATTTAAAGCAAAATAGCTTCCTCATGGATACTTCAGAATTTTCTAAGTACAGGATCATTTCATCTGCAAACAATGAGAGTTTTACTTCCTCTTTTCCTACTTAGATGTCTTTAATTTTTCTCTTGTCTATTTGGCCTAGCTAGGACTTCTAGTACAATATTGAATAACAATGGTAGCAGTGGGCATCCTTGTCTTGTTCCCAAGCTTAAAGGGAAAGGTTTCAACCTTTCCCCAATTAGTATGATGTTGCCTGTGGGTTTTTCACATATGCCTTTTATCATATTGAAAAATTTTCCCTCTATTCCTATCTATCTGTCTATCTATCTATCTATCTATCTATCTATCTATCTATCTATCTATCATCTATCATCTATATATCTATTATCTATATGTTATTTTTTAAAAAGATACTTAGATTACATAAATGTTACACAAAAAATTTAGAGATTCCCATATACCCACTTCCCACAACTCCCACAACCTCCCACATAAATGTCCTTCATTGGTGTGGCACATTCATTGCAATTGATAAACACATTCTGCAGCTTTGCCATTATGCATGGACCATAGTTCACATTATAGGCTACACTCTCTCCCACACAGTTCTGCATGTTATGTGATGATATAAAATAACCTATATCTGTCATTGCACTGTAACTCAGATGATTCCCCAGTCCCAAAAAAGCCCCCCTATTACAATTGTTTTTCCCTCTCCCTACCCCCAGAGCCTCCAGTAGCCACTGGCTTCACATCAATGTTGTCATTTCTTCCATTGCTAGAATCACAATATGTCTATAGTAGAATATGTAAGTCAATCTAGTCTGTAGCTCTTCCCCCAATCCTGAGGATTCTGGGATGCTAATGTCCACTCCACCTCCAATTTAAAGGGGACTTATATCCCATGGGGATGATGGATGTGACTATCCTGCCTGCAGGAGCAGATGCTCTCTGTTCCCTGGGATGGCCATTGTCCATCATCATCTCCCTGCCAGTTGTCCTGGGTGAGTCCAATGAGCTGTAGAGGAGGTGTTATAGCTCCACCGAGGATCCAAACCCATCTGGCACATGGATAGCCCAAAGACACAAGTCTCTAGACATATACCTACAAACTTCAGCACCAAGTATAGTTTTAAATAGAAGGGACAGATGAACCATGTGCAGAGAAGACATAATTGAGTCCAACTCTGTCACTTTCAGGAGCACAAACTCCAAAGTAGGGCCCACAGGCAAGCCACCAAACTCTGGAGCTCTCTGCACTGAACATAGGACCTGGGTATCTCCAGAGTCCTCAGGAGCCCCACTATTTGGGGTGGTATCCAATTTGGACATCTGTGAGATCCTGGTGAGATGTGCATAAGTGTTACCTCTTTGATGACCTCCTGACTCACTTTAAAGTCTCTTAGCAATATAAACTCATTTGTCTTTACCTTTTCACCCTTTTATTGGAGGTCTTTTTCCAGTTGCATTGCTAGTTGGTGCTTGGTAGCAATCCCTCGGTGCCAGGGAGGTTCATCCCCGGGAGTCATGTCCCATGCTAGGGAAAAGTTAATGAATTCATATGCTCCCTTTTGCTTAGAGAGAGACCACATTTGAGCAACAAGAAGGCTCTTAGGTGGCAGCCCTTAGGCACCATATAAAAATAGGCTAGGTTTCAATTTCAAGAGCAAAGTCTTATTGATATATAACAATATCAAGGGCCTATAAGTGGGTCATCCTCCTTCATCCGTCAAGGCCCATGCACTTGGGGGACTGTTTCTGCTCCCTTAGAGTATGTGGCAGAGCTCTCCAGAAAGGGAGTTCAGTATTCTTTCATTTATTGTGTGACTGTCCATCCAACATGACAATGCCCAATGAACATATGAACATTTTTAAATACTTTATATGTATGCTCAGGTGAACTTCCTCCCATGCATCCCTGGTCCCTGACATCCCACACCAATGATCCTCCCCTGCCCCAATTGTAACCCTTCTGTGATCCAAAGCTTCTTCAAAGATGAAGCCATTACAATAGCTGAATACAATGAATAAGAAAATGAAATAATAATGATAAGTTTAAATAAAAGAGATAAAATATATAAAAATTTTAAAAAACTAAAAATAAAATAAAATTAGGATTGGGATATTAAAAAAATGAAAAATATTAAAAAAATTTTTTTTTACATTTTGCCTTTCATCCCTGCAATATCTGGTGCCTTGTCTGTGCCATGTCACCTTCACCCACTCATTCTCCAGTTTCTCCCCATTTTTCATTTTGTTTTCAAAGAAGATTTATGTTACAGCAAAGTGACACATAGAATACAGGAGACTCTCATATATCCAACATTCTCAACCTTTCCTTTTCCCCATATTAATACCTTTTTTCATGTGGATGGTAACTTTTTATACCTGATATACAAATAGTTAAAGATAGCTACCAAACATTGTCAATTTTTTCCACTATGGTTTACACTTTAGACCATACACTTTTACAAATTTTCATGATATTTATCATGTCCTTTATCCACCACTGTGAAATCATGCAGAACAATTCCACTGACCAATAAATACCTCTTGTTTGATCTATTCTATTCCTCCCACCCCATCACCCCAGTGCCCACAGTAACCCCTTGGCCTGACTCATTGAATGACAAGATTCATAGTTACATGCAACAAGACAACAAAGTCTTGACACACTGGTTTATCCTCCCCTATTAGGATCTGCACTTGCTCATGAGAGACACCCACCTGTCTCTTCCTGCACAAATCGGTCCTCCCAAAGATGGGAGTCCAACACCTTCCCACTCATTATGTGGGACCCCACCCACTGATGAAACACATTATGACAAAATGATCACTCATACACTCCCTAGAAGCCTGCTCTAGAGGCACCCTGTCCCGAATTCCCACCCATTCAACACCCTAAAGCAGTAATTCATTCTTGTCATGTTGCCATAACAGCATTCCCAACTTTCTACTTTCAACCAAATACCCGCAAATCCCCAGTTTTCACCTGGTCACTCACCAGCCGTCCCCCCAGTACTCTAGACCTTCTATCCCACCGTTCCCAATCTACCCACCTGTCAACCCTGCATGACCCAACCCAATAATATCACTACTTCTTTTCCTATTCCTTCAATACGCAACTACACTCTTTCACCTTACCATAGATTATGCCCATATGAGTGATGGCTCGCAACCTTCTTCTCTCTTTCTATTTATTATAATTCTATCTTCCAGACAATAGCTCTCTGAGACTGCTCAATTTCCTTAATTCATATCTGTGAGGTTATATACTGTTCATTCTTCAATGCCTGTCTTGCTTCACTCAATATAAGGTCCTCAAGATTCATTGATGTTTTCACGTGTGTTAGTGCTTTATAACTTCTTACAGCTGAGTAACATTCCATTGTATTATGTACCACATTTTGTTTTTCCATTCATCTGTTGATGGGCACCAGGAGTTGATTCCAACTTTTGGCAACAGTGAATAATGCCTCTATGAACACTGCTGTGCATATATGTGTTCATGTCTTTGCTTTCAAATCTTCTGGGTATATACCCAGCAGCAAAATTGCTGGATCATATGGAAGTTCTATAGTTAGTTTTTTGAGGAACCACCAAACTGTCCTCCACAATGGCTGGACCATTCTTCATTCCCACCATCAATGGATGAAGGTTCCCATTCCTCTACATCCCCTAAAACACTTACAATCTGTTTTTTTTTTTTTTTTTCATAGCTGCCATTCTAATGGGTGTAATATGGCATTTCACTGTGGTTTTCATTTGCATTTCCCTTATAGCCATCGATGCTGAGCATCTTTTCTTGTGCTTTTTAGCTATTTGTATTTATTCCTTGGAGAACTGTCTTTTCAGGTCACTTTCCCATTTGTTAAATGGGTTGTTTGTCTTTTTATGTTTGGAGTGTAGGATTTCTTTATATATGCAGGATATTAGGCTCCTTTCAGATATATGGTTGCCAAATATTTTCTCCCAATGTATAGCCTGCCTTTTTACTTTCTTGATAATGTCCTTTGAGGTGAAAAGGTTTTTAATTTTGAGGTGATCCCAATTATCTGTTTTTTTTTCTTTTGCTGCTTATACTTTGGGTGTGAAGTTCATGTAACCATTTCCTATTACAGGCTCCTGTAGATGCTTCCCTATATTATCTTCCAAGTTCTTTAATATCTTGAGTCTTATATTTAGATCTTTGATCAATCTTGAGCTGACTTTTGTATAAGGTGTGAGATCATATTCTTCTCTCATTCTTTTGGGTATGGATATCCAGTTCTCCTTGCACCACTTGTTGAAGAGGCCAGTCTGTCCCAACTGAGTGGGATCGGTGGCCTTGTCAAATATTAGATGACTGTATAAGTGAGGATCTATATCAGAACTCTCAATTTGGTTCTCTTGGTTGATATGTCTATCCTTGTGCCAATATCATGCAGTTTTGACCACTGTAGCTTTGTAGTATGTTTAAAATTCAGGTAGTGTGATTCCTCCAATTTCCTTTTTCTTTTTCTATATGTCCTTAACAATTCAGGGTATCTTATCCTTCCAAATAAATTTTGTAGTTAGTTTTTCCCATTCTTTAAAAAACACTCAGTTGATTTTAATTGGGATTTCATTAAATCTGTAGATTAGTTTGGGTAGGATAGACATTTTAATGATGCTTAGTCTTCCTATCCATGAACAGGGAATATTCTTCCATTTTTTCCAGTCTTGTTTGATTTCCTTTAACAGTGTTGTGTAGATTTTTGTATATAATGTCTTTACATCTTTAGTTAAATTTATTTCTAGGTATTTGATTCTTTCAGTTACTATTGTAAGTGGTATTTTTTTTCTTGAACTCCTCCTCAGACACACGTTAATGGTATACAGAAATGCTACTGATTTTTGAGCATTGATCTTATACCTTTGATTTTACTGAACTCATTTATAAGTTCCAGAATCTTTGGTGTAGATTTCTCAAGGCTTTCTAGTTATAGGATCATATTGTCTGCAAATAGTGAAATTTTTACTTCTTCTTTTCCAATTAGAATGCCTTTTATATCTTTTTCTTGCCTCAGTGTTCAAGAAGTACTTCTAACACTATGTTAAATAGGAGTGGTGATAGTGGGCATCCTTGTCTTGTTCCCAATCTCAGAGTGAAAGCTTTTAGGAATTCACCATTAAAGATGAGGTTAGCTGTGGGTTTTTCATATATACCCTTTATCATATTCAGAAAGTTTCCTTCTATTCCTATCTTTTGCAGTATTTTTATCAGGAAAAGGTACTTCATTTTTTTCAAATGCTTCTTCTGCATCTGTAGAGAAGATCATATGATTTTTTTCTTTCAATCTGTTTATGTGATGTATTACAATGGTTGATTTTCTTATGTTGAACCATCCTTGCATACCTGGGATGAAACCCACTTGGTTATGGTGTATAATTCATACGATTTGTTGTTGAATGTGATTAGCATGTATTTTGTTGAGGATTTTAGCACCTAGGTTCATAGAGAGATTGGTCTTTAATTTTTCTTTTTTGTGGCATCTTTGTTTGGCTTTGGTATTAGGGTAATTTTGGAATCATGGAATGAGTTAGGCAATGTTCATTCTACTTCTATTTCTTGGAAGAGCTTACTCAGGATTGGTATAAGCTCTTCCCGGAATGTTTGGTAGAATTCACCTGTGAGGCCATCTGGTTCTGGGCTCCTCTTTGTTGGGAGGTTTTTGATGAGTGAATCTATGCCTTTAGTTGTAATTGGACTGTTGCGTTCCTCAATTTCTTCTTTCATCAATGTAGGATGCTTATGAGTTTCTCAGAATGTGCCCATTTCCTCTAAACTATGATTCTTGTTGGCAAATAATTTTTCTAAATATTCTCTTATGATACTCTTTATTTCTGTGGGGTCAGTAGTGATATACCCTTCCTCAATTCTTATTTTGTGCATTTGCATCTGCTCTCTTTTTCTTCTTTTTAATCTGACTAAAGGTTTGTCAACTTTATTGATCTTCTCGAAGAACCAGCTTTTGATTTTGTTTATTTTTCCTATTGCTTTCTTATTTTCTATTTCATTTAGTTTTGCTCTAATCTCTATTATTTCCTTCTTTCTACTTCCTTTGCGGGTAGTTTGTTGTTGTTTTTCCAGTTTTTCCAAGTGTGCAGTTAGGTTTTCAATTTTAGCTCTTTCTTCTTTTTTGATATATGCATTTAGGGCTATGAATATCCCTCTCTGTGCAGCTTTGGCTACTTCCCATAGGTTTTGGTATGTTGTGTTCTCGTTTTCATTAATTTCAAGGTAGTTGCTGATTTCTTTTGAGATTTCCTCCTTGACCCACTTTTTATCTAAGAGTGTGTTGTTTAACTTCCTTATCATTTTGCCAAATCTGGTTCTCTGGCCCTTACTGATTTCTAATTTCATTCCATTTTGGTCAGAGTAATTACTTTGTATTATCTCAATCTTTCTGAATTCAATAAAACTTGTTCTGTGGCCCAGCATGTGGTCTGTCCTTGGGTATGATCCATGTGCAATCAAGAAGAATGTATAACCTGCTGTATTTGGGTGTAGCATTCTGTATATGTCTATTAGGTCCAGATCTTCTAATGTATTATTTAGAGTTTTTGTTTCTTTATTTATTATCTTTTGAGACATTCTGTCTAATGGTGTTAATGGTGTATTAAAGTGCCCCACTATAATTGTAGAGGCATGTATATCTCCACTTATTCTTTCCAGTGTTTGCCTCATATATAATTGAGGTAACCTGATTAAGTGCATAAATGTTTATGATTGTTTTTTCTTCTTGAAAGATTACCCCTTTTACTAATATATAGTGTCCATCTTTGTCTCTTACAATAGATTTGCATTTAAAGTCTATTTTGTTTGATATTAGTATAGCTACTCCCACTCTTTTTTGCTTTTTTTTGCTTACAAAATTGTTTTCCAGCTATTCACTTTCAGCCTCCTTGAATCCCTGGGTCTGAGGTGGTTTTCTTATAGACAACATATAGATGGGTCATATTTCTTTATCCATTCTACTAATCTGTGTCTCTTGACTGCTGAGTTTAACCCATTAGCATTCAGTGTTATTACTCTCAAGGAATATCTTACATCACCCATATATTCCTTAGGTTTATGTATGTCATATGTTGTTTTGTATCTCTTTTTGTCTTTTTAGCTGTTGTTACACTCTTCTCCATCTCCCTCTCTCCTCTTTTTTTCCTTTCAATCTACAGAACTTCCTTTAGTATTTCTTGAAGGTCAGGTTTCTTAATGGCATACTCTTAATTTCTGTTTATCTGTGAATGTTTTGAAATCTCCATCATTTTGAATGCCAGCTTTGCTGGATAGAGAATTCATGGCTGGAATTTTTTTTTTCTTTCAGTACTTTGACTATGCCATACCCCTGGCTTCATGCCTTCATGGTTTCAGATGAGGAACTAGCACTTAATCTCATTAAGCTTCCTTTGTATGTGACGGTTCTCTTTTCTCTTGCTGCCTTGATTATTTTCTCTTTGTCTTGAGCATTGGACATTTTGACAAATATATGTCCTTTAGTAGGCTTGTTGGGATATATACAGTTTGAAGTGTGCTGTGCTTCCTGGACATGTACATCCATCTCCTTCAATAGGATTAAGAAGTTTTCAGCTATTTTTCTTTCAACACTCATCCTGTTCCCTTTCCCTTCTCTTCTCCCTCTGGAATGCTTCTAATGGGTATGTTTGTGCATTTGTGTTGTTGTTCAAATCCCTAAGTCACTGCTAGATTTTTTTCTAATTTTTTAAATCTATTTTTTCTACTATTTATTTGTTACAGATGTACTGTCTCAAACATCACTAATTCTTTCTTCTGCCTGTTCAAATCTGCTGTTATGTGATTCCGGTGTCTTTTTGATTTCTTGGATTTTGCCATTTATTACCATCATATCCGTTATCTTTATATGTATGTTTAAAATTTCTTCAGTATGTTCTCCCAGTGTCTTCTTAATATTTTTATTCTCTTCCTTCACTTCATTAAGTTGATTCATGATATTTATTGGGACAGCTTTGATTAGTTGTTTGATGTTCTGCATCTCTTACTGATTTTTACTTTTTTCTTTGGACTGGTCCATGTCTTCCTGTTTCTTAGTATGGTTTTTAATTTTTTGTTGCCCTCTGGTCATCTTTTTATCTTGATGGTTTATTCAGTTGATTAGTTTCTCTCTCTGCTCTAGAGTTGTATTTAGCTGCTGGTTTTATATGTGTGTTAAGTATTCTCTTCGACACTTTGTTCCTCTTGTACTATTTCCTTGTTGTTTTCTATGTTCCCTTGAAGGAAAAATATTAGGGCCAGAGAAAGTGAAAGGGGTAAAAAATAAATAAAAAAAGAAAAGAAAGAGAGTGAGAGAGATAATAATAATTTTAATAAAGTTTAGAAGAGGGGCCATATAGGACTTAGTAAAATGAATATTTAAATCATGTAAGCATTGTAGAGTAATAGGAATAAAAAAGTGGAATACTTACACTGAAATGGGAAATTGAATAGAGAAAAATATATAGAATGATTTAAAAGGCCAAAATAATGCTGATTGAGAGAAAGAGAAAAGAAAGAACAGAAAGGATAAAGTTAATAATAAAAAAAGAAAACAGAATAGAAAAGATAGAAATTGAACCCAGAGAAGTTGAGGACTAAATATAGAAAGGTGAAATGTAAGAACCTCAAAAGAAAGCACAAGGTGGAAAGATGAGGGAAGGAAAAGACATAGCATTGGTAGACAAAATCAGTATACACAGAAAATGGGAAATCAAGGGGGAAAAGGCACAGCAAAGAAGAAACAAGCTAGCAGCACCTAATTTTAAAAAAAGGGTGGTGGGACGAAAGTGGAAAGAAAAACAAGAAAAAAAAAAAAAAACACAAGCAAGCAGTCAAACAAAGCTAATGAAGAACAACATTCCTTCTTGGGCCCTCATGGAGCTTCTCAGGCTGCCTGTGTTCATCATCAAAAAGACACCTCTTTGCAGGATTTGAGGTGGGTTTTAGTGAGTAACTTAAGTTTTTATTATTATTATTATTATTTGAAAAATAAGGGACCCAAAAGATGCTAGTACAAAAATAATGTCTATGTTTTCCCTGTCCTACAGTATCAACTGGATGTTAGTTATCCAGGTGAATCACTATTCTTAGAGGAGCCATGAATCGAACTAGGGACCTAGTATATTCAATGTGGAATCTCCTCCACTGGCTATCTTTTTAACTGGGTTAGTAAACTCTTCAAAAAGCTATTCAGTCACTTTCCCTTTTGCAGGTTTGACTTTCCTAGGGCAGCAGGATTCAGCTGACTGTGTGAGTAGATCTCTCTTCCTGTCTCCTGGTCAGGTTGAGTTCCCTTTTGAAATTCAAATGGGACCCTGGTGACTGAGTTCACAGTACAGAAATGATTCTCAATCCACTTTGAGACACATCTCCCCCCAGGGGACCCTAAATAGGCCCTTGGAAACTTATTAAGCCCTTCCCACTGCCTGAGTCCCTTAGATTCACTGAAATTCTGAAAGTCCTCAGCATGGAAATGTTAAATTGCCTGACTCTGCCCTCTCTCAGGGAAAGCCTCTGTATCCCAGGGTGGTTAGGTAAATCAGACTTCATCAGCAGATTCACCTCTCCCCTCTGTCTGGTGCTATCTCAAGACAGCTGGTGTGCTCCCCAAAGCTCAAAGGGGGTCCAGGCAACCAAACCCACAGAAAGGAAGCCCCTCATCACCCCTTGCCAGAACCCTCCCACTGTCACAGAATGCTCCCTCATGCTGGGTGGCAGGCAGGAGTTGGGGCTCACCCTGGCCCTTTGCCCTCTGGGTAGGGCTTAGCTGTTTGTGATTTCCAGGCACAGGGCTAAAAATTCAGTTTTATCTTGAGCAATCTATCTCCCTGTCCAGCTCCCTCCAGATCTATGCCCCAAAGGCTTCCACTCCATGGGGTCCCAGAAAGGCTCACTTGGGCAGGATCCAGTCCTCAATTAGCAGTCTATTGTGAGAGACATTGTGAGCACCCACTTAACCCTATGCCATCTTGCCTACCTCTATTCCTATCTTTTGAAGTGTTTTTATTTTTTTTATCAAGAAAGGATGCTGTATTTTGTCAATATCTTTCTTCTTCGATTGAGATTATCATGTGTTTTTTTTTTTTTGTCAATGTGGTGTATTATGTTGATAGATTTTCTTATGATGAATGAGGCTTGCATATCAGGAGTAAATCCCACTTGGTTGTGATGTAGAAGTCTTTTGACATGCTGTTGGATTTGATTTGCAAGTATTTTGTTGAGAATTTTGCATCTATGTTCATTAGAGAGATTGGTCTGTAATTTTCTTTTCTTGTAGTATCTTTATCTGGATTTGGTGTTAGGGTGATGATGGCTTCATAAAATATATTGGGTAATTTTCCCTTCTCTTCAATTTTTGGAAAGGTTTAAATGGATTAGTGTTGATTCTTTTTGAAATGCTTGGTGGAATTCACCTGTGAAGCCATCTGGTCCTGGACTTTTCTTTGCTGAGAGACTTTTGATGACAGATTCAATCTCCTTAAATGTGATTGGTTTGTTAAGTTCTTGTATTTCTTTTACCATCAGCATAGGTTATTTTTGCATTTCTAGGAATTTGTCCATTTCTTCTAGTTTGTCTAGTTTGTTGGCATACAGTTTCTCATAGTATCCTCTTATGATTCTTTTTATTTCTTTGGGGTCAGTTGTAACTTCCCTGCTTCCACTTCTGATTGTATTTATTTGCATCTTTTCTCTCTTTTTCTTTGTTAGTCTAGCTAGGGGTTTGTCAATATCTGCTCAAAGAACCTGCTTTTGGTTTTGTTGATTTTCTCTATTTTTCTTGTTGTTCTCAATTTGATTTATTTCTAACTAATCTCTATTATTTATTTATTTCTGCTTGCTTTGGGATGGGTTTGTTGTTCTTTTTCTCATTTCTCTGGTTATTCAGTTAAATATTAGAGTTTAGCTATTTCTTCTTTTTTAACATAGGCAATTAGGGCTATGTATTTCCCTCTCAAGACTGCCTTCACTTTATCCCATATGTTTTGATAAGTTGTGCTCTCATTTACATTTGTCTCAATATATTTGCTAATTTCACTTACAACTTCTTCTTTGACTCACTGATTATTTAGGATTGTGTTGTTCAGCTGCACACATTTGCAAATTTACTTTTTTCTTGTCCATTATTGATATCCACTTTCATTCCATTTTGATCTGAGAAGGTGCTTCATGTAATTCCAGTCATTTTATATTTATTAAGAGCTGAATTGTGCCTTAACGTATGCTCTATCCTGGAGAAAGATCCATGGGTACTTGAGAAGAATGAATAACACACTGAGTTTAGATGCAGTGTTCTGTATATATCCCATAGGTGTAACTCATTTATCATATTGTTCATGTTCTCTGTTTCCTTTTTGATCTTCTGTCTAGTTGTTCTATTTAATGATGTGAGTGGGATGTTGAAGACTACAATGATTATTGTAGAGATCGCTATTTCTCCCTTCAGTTTTGCTAGAGCATGTCTCATGTATTTTGGTGCACCCTGGTTATGTGCATAGATATTTATGACTTATATCTTCCTGATGGATTATCACTTTTATTAATATATAATGGCCTTCTGTAGCTCTTGTAACTTTTTGCATTTAAAGTCTGTTTTGTCTGATATTAGTATAGCTATCCCTGCTCTTTTTGGTTACTATTTGCATGTAGTACCTTTATCCAACCTTACATTTTCAGCTGTGTCATATCCCTGGGTATAAGTTGAGTTTAGTGTAAGCAGCATATGGATGGCTCATGTTTTCTTTTTATTTTCTTTTATCCATTCTATCAGCCTGTATCTATTAATTGGAGAGTTTAATCTATTCACATTCAATGATATTACTGTAAATGCACTATTTAATTCCATTTTATTCTTTGGTTTCCATGTGTCATATCATATTTTTATGTCTTTTTTACTCTTTTGCTTACCCTTTCTGCTATTCTTTCTTCAGTATACTCTTCTTCAAGCCTCTCTCTCCCGTCTTTTTATTTCAGGTTCTAAGCCTTCCTTTAATTTTTTCATCAAAGGTGGGTTCTTTTTTTGCAAATTCTCTTAGTTTCTGTTTGTTTGTGAATATTTTATACATGGTTTCTGAAGAGAAATCTCTGCCAAGTCTTACTGGATGTCCCTTTTATGTCACGGTTTGCTTCTCCCTTTCTGCTCTGAGAATTTTCTCTTCATCTTTGACATATAACATTCTGAGTAGTATGTGCCTTAGAGTAGGTCAATTTGGATTTTTTTCTGATTGGGTACAATGTGCTTCTTGGACATATAAATTAATTTCTTTTGTGAGAGTTGGAAATTTTTCAACTATTATTTTCTCAAATACTTTTTCTTTCCCTTTTCCCTTCTCTTCTCTTGCTGGAACCCTGATGATATATATGCTCTTGCATTTCATGTTGACATTCAACTATCTGTGCCTTTGTTCAATTTTTTTTCCATTCTTTTCTCTCTGTGTTCTTTTCTCTCTTCAATTTCTGCTGTTCTGGTTTCTGTATCACTTCTTCTTTCTTCTTTCATTTTGAGTCTTTTCTTGTATGCCTCTAATGTGTTTTGTTTTATCATAATATTTCTTTTTATTTTTTAAAAGATACTTAGATTACATAAATGTTACACAAAAAAATATAGGGATTCCCATATGCCCCACTCCCCACAACTCCCACACCCTCCCACATAAACAACATCCTTCCTTAGTGTGGCACTTCATTGCAATTGATAAATGCATTGTGGGGTCTTGCCACTGAGTAAGGACCATAGTTCACATTGTAGTCTACACTCTCTCCCACACAGTTCTGCATGTTATGGGATGATATAAAATGGCCTAAAACTGTCATTACAATATCATTCAGGATGATTCCCAAGTCCTGAAAAAGTCCCTGTATTACAACTGTTTTTCCATCTCCCTGCCCCCAGAGCCTCGAGTGGCCACTGCCTCCATATCAATGTTGTAATTTCTTCCATTGCTAGAATCACAATGTGTCTATTGTAGAATACCAATAAGTCCACTTTAGTCCATAGTTCCTTACCCAATCCTAAGGATTCTGGGATGGTGATGCCCACTCCACCTCTAACGGAGAAGTAGTTTCAATCCCATACAGCTGATAGATGTGACTCTTGTTTGCAGATGTATGATCTCTCATTTCCTTGGATGGTGGTGGTCAATCCTCACCTCCTTATTAGTTGTCCTGGGTGAGTCCAATCAACTGGAGAGTAGGTGTTGAAACTCTGTGGGACCTTTGGGACTACCTAGCACACGGACAGCCCAAAGACTCCAGTCTTGGAGCAGCAACAGTCCCCCAAGTGTAGGGGCAATGACTGGTGAAGAAATATTATCCATTGATGGGCCCTTGATATTGATGACTATGCTTATGAACCTTTGCTATTGAAATTGAAACTTAGCCTAGTGTTGTGGGTATCTATGTGTTGCCTCCTGAAAGACTCATTGTTGCTCAAATGTGGCCTCTCTCTAAATGAAACTTACTATATAAATGCATTACCTTCCCCCCAGTGTGGGATATGACTCCTGGGGATGAGCCTCCCAGGCAATGAGGTATTACTACCAAGCACCAACTAGTAAAGCAACTAGAACAAAACCTTGAATAAAAGGGGAAAAAGGTAAAGACAAATGAGTTTATATGGCTAAGAGACTTCAAATGTGTTGGGAGGTCATCCCAGAGGTAATGCTTATGCACTTCTCAGCAGGATCTCATAGATTACCCAAGTGGATACTATCTCCAAATAGTGGGGTTCCTGAGGGTTGTGGAGAAAACCAGGTCCTATGGTCAGGGCATATAACTCCAGAGTTTGGTGTCTAGCCATTGGGCCCTACTTTGAAGTTTGTACACCTGAGTGTGACAGAGTTGGACTCAATTATGTCTTCCTTTCTATTTAAATCTATACTTGATGTTAGAGTTTGTAGGTGTACTTCCAAGAGACTGGAGTCTTTGGGGTGTCTAATATGTTTTTGATCTCACCTATTTTGTCTTTCATTCACATAGCTCTGATACTTTTCTGTTCAGGATTTCAAATTCTTTTTTCAACTCTCTCAAATTCTTCTTAATTTCATTTACCTCTTTAACCATATAGTCTTTCAAAATATTAATTTGATTTTGAAAATTTGTGTGCTTCTCACTGATTATTTTTCTCAAGTCTTGCATCTCTTCTGGGGCTTTGATATATTCAGTTTCTTGGGCCGTATCTTCTATTTTCTTAATATGGCTTATCATTTTTTTGCTTACATTTAGGATGTAGTTTATTCAAATGCTTTCTCTTTTGTATGGATTTCTTGGCAGGAGGCTGTGTGTTACCGCTGCTCTTTGAGTGTTGTCTAAATCTGCATTGTTTGTATTGTCCCTGCCGGTTGCTCAAAACTTGACACTGGATCCAGTAATTGGTTGCAGACTCGTTTCCTTGAGCCTTGGGAAGGGAGGCTGTAGAGGCTTGAAAATTCCTCTCCTTTTTATTTTTAATTTTATCACATGCACTTTCTTGATCTGCCAGCAGATGGTGATCTTTGGCAGCTCTCATTTCAATGACTAGTAGGAGCATATTTATTGTAACACAGATTGGATCAATGTGATAAAGCTTCATACATGGAGGCTAAGAGCCTTGTAATTCAAATTTTCTCTGACAGTTCTCCAGGCATCTCTGGCAGCCCCCTCTCTTTTCCCCAGCTAGTAAATATTTCCACTTCCCTCTGAGTCCTCAGCCATCAGTTAGTAGAGAAGGAGATTGGGAGGATTGGGAGGATCATATATAATTAGCCCCTTGCTGGCTCCCAAGGCAAACAATGGTGCAGCCCCACCTGGCTTGGAAGGTCTCCTGGGACACAACAGACTACATTTGTGAATGAAAAGCTGAGTCAACCTTAGGGTATGTCCCTCTCTCTCACCTTTCCTGGGGAGGTGTGTCCTCAACAATCAGTCCCTGTTATAAGAGAGGGAGACTTTGAGGGTCAGGTTTCTCAGTCCTGTTATGACTCCCAGGGCAAACCATGGTGTACTACCTCCCATCTTGGAAGGGCTGGTGAGACACAGCAGAGCAAATTTTTGCGTCAGAAGCTAACTCAGTCTTGGGCTGTGTGGGTCTCTCTACCCTTTTTCCTGGAATAGTAGATCCCTAGAACCCCTTTGTCTGTAGCTGCAGGCCCAGATTCCTGAGATTTCTAAAGTGTCTTTAGTGTGGGGGTGGGTGCTGGCAGCAACAGCTGCTGGTTTCAACTCACATTTCTGTAGTCACAATTTCCCTCCTTTGTCCCTCTCTTCTCTGGGCGGTGTCCAGGTGTTGCTTGGTGTCCTAAACACTAGCAGACCTTTTTCTAGGCTGTTTCATCCTTTCCTCTAGCTATTTTTCTGGAGGAGAAGAGTCCTGTGTCTTTCTAGTCAGCCATCTTCCCAGAGGTACTTCTTGAATATTAATATTCATGCCTTTATAAATTTTTTTTTTTAAGTTTTTGGTCATTATTTCATCAAATATTCTTTCTGCACCTTTTCCATATTCTTCTCCTTCTGGGACACCTCTACAGTATATGCTTGCACATTATATGTTGGCATTCAATTTCCTAAGACACTTTTCAATTTTTCTATCCTTTTTTCTCTCTGTTCTCCTATCTTTTCAAGTTCAAATGTTCTGTCCTCAATTTCACTTATTTGTTCTCCTGCTATGTCAAATCTGTTGTTTTGTGCCTCTAATGTATTTATATTCTCATCCATTGTGTTTTTCATTCCCATTAGTTCTATTATATTTCTTTTCAGGCATTCACATTTTTCTTTATGCTCTATCAGGGTCTCTTTAGTCATATTTTCCTTCATCTACTTAAGTTGATTAAGAAGGTTTGTGTGAACATCATTGATTAGATATCTGAAATCCTCTGTTTCATCTGGATTCTTGGTTTGTTCCTTTGGCTGAGCCATATCTTCCTGTTTCTTGGTATGGCTTGTTAGCTATTGTTGATATCTAGGCTTCTGATTATGTTAGTGATTTTACTCTATTAACAAATTTATCTATCATGCTTAGTGTTTGTATTTCATAGCTCTTCTTTGATTTTTTATTTTTTCTAGAATTTTAATATTGCCGTGTTTAAGTAATCAAAACAGGGTAAAAGAGCCATTAGTGGTGCATAGACTAGATCTATGGTGCCTGGGAAAGAAAGCGGGGTACAAGCATGTCTTCCTTCACTTTCCCAGCTGGCCAGAAGATGGTGCTCCTTGGCAAATGCCTATACAGAAATTAACCTATCAGTCGTCATTAACTAGCTCTTCTGAACCAGAGTATACTTATGCTAGTTACTCACTGAAGAGAAAACACACTCAACCCTCAGCCACAACTTCCCACTTTCTAGGAGGAACATGGAATTTCCTCTCTCCATTGGCCATTCAGAAACAGGATTTAACAAGGCTGTTTGCCTCGGAGTTGGGGAATGGGCATCAATACTAGCTGCAGGAGTATCAACTCATGTTTTTCCCTTTGGCCTCTTCTTCTCTCTTTCCCCAGTTCCTCATAGACAATATGTGTGGCCCTCTCTTTGTCTGCAAGTCCCCAAAGCAGCTCCCTTAGGTGACTTCTATGCTTTCACTCTATTTTGAAAGAGAGTTGCCCTACATGAACTATTCTGATGCCATCTTTGATCAGGACAATTTATTAATAAATTGAAGAAGAAAAATCACACAATCATCTAAATGGATGCAGAAAAGGCATTTGACAAAATACAATATCCATACTTGATAAAAACACTGTGAAAGATAGGAATAGGAGGAAAATTTATTAATACAATAAAGTGCATATCTGAAAAAACCCAAAGATAACATTGTATTCAATGTGGAAATACAGAAATCTTTATCCCCGAGAATGAGAACAAGACAAGGATGCCCACTATCTCCACTGTTCTACAATATTGTGCTAGAAGATCTAACAAAAGCAATTAGGCATAAAAAGCAGTTAAATATGAAAAGAAGAAGTAAAACTTTCATTATTTCCTCATGATATAATCCTATTTGTAGAAAATCCATAACAAAACTACTAGACCTAAGAGATGCATTCAGGAAAGTGGTGGGGTTCAAGATTAATACACAAAAATCAATAACATTTCTATACACTATTAATGAGCAATCTGAAAAGGAAGTTAGTAAAAAAACCCATTTACAATAGCAACTAAAAGAATAAAATATTTATGAATAAACTTAACCATGGAGATAACAGAACTATTCAGAAAATATAAAACATGGCTAAATGAAACCAAAGATGATCTAGATAAATGGAAGGATATTTTTGTTGATATGCTGGAAAATTAAATATTAAAATGTCAATTCTACCCAACTGATCTACAGATTTAATGCAATCCTGATAAAAATCCCCACAGCCTTCTTTGTAGAATTGGAAAAGCCAATTATAAAATTCATCTGGAAGAGTAAGGGACCCTGAATAGTCAAAAATATGTTAATAACAGAAGAACAAAGATGGGTTACACTCTTCCCCACTTTCAAGTATATTATCTAGCTACAGTGGTAAAAAGCTGCATGATTCTGGCATAAAAGTGGACAGATTGACCAATGGAATTGAATCAAGAGTTCATAAATGGACCACCACATCCATGGTCAAGTGATATTCGAGAAGGCTGTCAAACCGCTCAACCGGGTCAGAACAGCCTGAATGGTGCTTGGTAAACTGAATATATATAGGTAAAATAAAGAGGACCCCTATCTCACATCTTATATAAAACTTAACTCAAAATGGATCAACAAACTAAATATAAAATTCCAAGAAGAAAATGTAGGGTAACATCTTCAAGAATTTGTGGTAAGTGGTTGTTTTTTAGACCTTACTCATAAAGAATGAGCAATGAATGAAAAAATAGATAAATGGACTGTCTCAAAAATTAGACACTTTTTTATTTCAAACAATTTTAAGAGTGTGGAAAGACAGCCAACACTTGGGAAAAAATCTTTGGTAACTGAATAACTGATGATGGTTTGACTTCCATGTTATATAGAGATCACACAACTTATTGACAAATCAACAAGCAACCAATTTAAAAATGTGCAAAAGTCTTGAGTAGACATTTTTCTGAAGAGGAAATACAAATGACCAAAAGATACATGAAAAAATGCACATCACTAGCTATTTGGGATGTGAAATGAAAATAAAAATGAAAATGAGATATCATTTCACACCATACAGAAATTAAATTATAAAAACAAAAAGAAGTGCTGGAGAGGATGTAGAGAAATAGGAGAGGAACAGTCCTTCATTGTTGGTGAGAGTGAAAAATGGTTTAGCCTCTGTGGAAGACCATTTTGTGGTTCCTCAGGAAACTCAGAACAGAACTGCTGTATAACTGGGCAATCCTGCCACCAGTAATATTTTAAGAAGAACTGAAAGCAAGGATGTGAACATACATTTGCACACCAATGTTCAAAGTGACATTCTCAACTACTAAAAAAATAGAAACAATCCAGGTGTTCATTAATCAATGAATGTATAAACAAAATGTGATATATTCATACGATGGAAAACCATTCATTTGTAAGCAAAAATCAATGGGGGAAGCTTATGACAACATGGGGGACTTTGATGACGTGTCGAGTGAAATAAGCTAGACACCAAAGTACAAATATTGTATGGACTTCCTGATATGAACAAAATATGATGAGTTGAGTTATGGAGTTGGGCTATGCTGGGAGCCCAAGGGTTTCTAGGGACCTATGAGGTCTAATCTTTCATTGGTTCCCTCTGTTATTAGAGGGTTTTGCTCAGATATTCTCTTAAAAGTTTAGCAGTACCCTGAGTACAGGGGCAGTGACTAGTGAAGGAGGATGGACCATTGATGGGTTCTTTATATTGATGACTGTACTTATGAACCTTTACTTTTGAAATTGAAACTTAGCCTAGTATTGTAGGGTGCCTGAGTTACCTCCTGAGCCTCCTTCTTGCTCAAATGTGGCCTCTTTCTAAGCCGAACTCAGCATATAAATGCCCTACCTTACCCCCAGCATGTCCCCCTGGTGTGGGACATGACTCTGAGGATGAGCTTCCCTGGCATGGAGGGATTATTATCAAGCACCAAGAACCAATGCCCCTGGAAAAAGACCTTCACCAAAAGGGGGAAAAGGTAAAGACAAACGAGTTTATATGGCTAAGAGACTTCAAACTGATTCGGGATGTCATTCCAGAGGTTATGCTTACAAACATCTTAGCATGATCTCATTGACTGCCAAAGTAAATATTGCCTCAAATAGCGTGGCTCCTGAGGGCTCTGGAGACATCCAGACACTATAAGCAGGAGAGACAGTCCAGTAGTTTGGCACCTTGCCAGGGGGCCCTTCTTTGGAATTGATGCCCTCCAATATGAGGGTGTGGTTTCCCTACAAAAGGCTCTTCTGCACTTATAATTAAACCTATAGTTAGTACTAGAGTTGATAAATGTATGCCCAAGAGACACAAATCTTTGGGCTCTCCATGTACCATTTGAGCTCTGAATCTCAGCAGAGTTGCAACACTACTCTTCAGTTCATTGGACTCACCTAGGACAACTAACAAGGAAATAATGATGGATAATAACCATCCCAAGGAACAGAGAGAGTCTGCAACTGCAAGCAAGATAATCCCATCCATCTGTCCCATGAGATCAATGCCACCTCTCAATTAGAGTTAGAGTGGGTACCAGAATCCTCAGGATTGGGGAATAAAAAATGAACTAGAGTAGACTTACTATAATTCTACTATAAACGTATTGTTAATCTATCAATGGAAGAACTTTTATCATTGATGTGGAGGCAGTGGCAATTGGAGGTTCTGAGGGGAGGGAGAGAGAAAAATATGTGTAATATGGCTCATTTTGGGGACTTTGGAACTGTTCTGAATGACATTGAAATGACAGATACAGGCCATTATATATCTTGTCATAACTACAAAATTGTGTGGGAAAGAGTGTAAACTCCAATGTAAACTATAATCCTTGCCTAGTGGCAATGCTCCAGTATGCGTTCATCAATTGTAAGAATTGTTCTACATTAATGAAGGATATTGTTATTCTGGGAAAATGTGGGAGGCATAGGGAGTCAGACATGGGAATCCCCTGGATTTTTTATGTAGTTTTTATGTAATCTATGTATCTTAATAAAAGAAAAACATATATATATATGTATATATGAAGATTAACATTTAGGTTAGCCCTATATGCAATTGTTTTATTATGATGCTTTTCTTGGACTGCTTCTGTATTGTAATATACATTGAAAGCAATTTTTAAGACCAGAATTGGAAGGCCTAGCCCTTTCTCTACTTTTTGAAGTTTGCAACAGATATCAGGAGCTCTTTGGCAAATAAAAGCCTGATTAATATTGTGCCAATTCAAATGATCTTCTGGATCTAGGGCAGTGAACTGACAACATCAAAGAGTATCTTTAAGAATACATATGGATTTTCATTTCTGGACAATTTCTTGGATTTTGCTTAATTTTTTCTTGTTAGGAACTCCATTCCTGGGTCCTTCAATTGTGCAAACTTTGAAATAATCTAGATTACTTCAGTCCTCTTGTTCATTTGGGTTCCAATTGGGTCAGCTTTTGATACTACTTGGCTTCCTGAAGCATAAATGACACTGTTAGGGTTACTATTAGGTAGAAAATCAGCATGGTTGTGACCCTTTTCTAATACAATCTGCTTTTTCTCTTAGGTTAAAAGTTTATTCAGTAAAGAATGAATGTCTGCCCAATTAGGGCTGTGAGTAACAAATAAAAATTTGAAAAATTTTTCCATCCTTCTGCGGTCCTTTCTTTAGCTTGAGACATGATCTTTTCAATTATAAATATCTGATGTTGAAAATGGAGTATGCATGTATAGTTGCTCCTGGTTGCCCTTGCTAATCTATTCCTGCAGGTAATTGTCAAAGGGGAAATTTGCCCTGGCCTCGGCCTCTTGAAGCAGAGGCACCCTAGCTGAAAATCACACCACCTTGGGTGTGGGGTGGAGAGGCCATACTGGAGAAACTAATGGTAATTTAGGTTTGTTTCCATAACCTTGATATGGGGGTAGAGGATGTACAGGGGCTGTGGCAATTTCAAGCCTAGAAGTATTTGAAACAATGATGGTATATCAAACTTCATCAGGATCAATTGGACTAAAATCAGAAAAAGTCCTTTTCTGTTTTGTTTCCCTCATTTTTACTGTTATTTAACTCTTTCTTGAGGTACAGTGTTGATTAATCAATTCCTTAGCTGGTTGAAATAGTGAGTACTTGTCATCTCTGGCTTTTGAACACTGAGAGTTGGGGCTTGACTAACTGTCAATACATCATGCCTGAAATATTCCTTCTGAAGTTTTTCACTTTGGTCTAGTGTCACGAAACATTTATTATAAGGAATTTCATGCCATTTACTTAATCTTCTACAGAAGGGTCTAATTTTAAATAGTATTATATTCAAAGGACCCATGGGCTGGCCATTTTTTGTTCATGCTGTAATTCACATTGAGGCCAGATTCCCTTACAAAGTTGAATCATTCTCTTTTTAGTCATAGATGCATGCCCAAATTGTTCCTAATGTTTAATAATGCAACCTAGGAGACTGCACCCTCCACTTTCCCTTTACTTTATTTCCCATTTTAGTTAAAATGTTATCAAACAAGTTCCAAGAAACCAAGGCTTGGGCAACCAATCTCAGCAAAACCTTCTTACTCCAGGGGCTGCTTTCTTTAATAACCCAAGCCCAAAACCAAAGGTGACATTGCCACTTACAGTTTTGGCAGGAGTTGTGCTCTGAGAACAAGGACAATACAATTCTCACATACAGCACTCAGAAAAAATCCTCTTTTCCCTCTCAGTCTGCTACCTTAAGGATCCTAGATACTTGGGGCAAGAGAAACCTGTTCTGATTCCCTGAGTAAAACACTCCAGTGGCCATAGAACTGGAGCCTACAAATATACTCCCTCAGGGGTCCAGGAATCAACTGAGAAGCACCATTCTCATGAAGATGCCAGTCCCTTCTGGGGTGCCAAATTGAAGGAGGTCCTCATAGTCCACAGACTCATCTCTTGGTATGGCATGGCTGAATAGACAGAAACAGAGAACTAGGCTGGGATGGAGAAAAGGCTTTACTGGCTGGTGGAAGAAAGAAAATCTAATCAATCTCATACCTGCCTCCCCATTAATGGGATTTCTTACAATTTTTATGCAGGTTTCAGACAAAGAGAATTAATCATAGACATGATTTGAAACAAAGAAAATTAATCATAGTCTCAACATCCTTTAGAGGCAGTTAAGGAAGTTTCCTAGTTTGTTACTCTAGTTAACATTGAAGATACATATTGTACCTCATGCCACAGGGTTAAGAATAGGAAATCAGTGAAACCTTACAGGGATACAACATGCATTTTCTTTATAAAGAAAGAGAAGCAAAAGTTCTGGTTATTATTAATCTTGACAGGGCTATGGGCTTTTATAGAAACTTTATGCATATTATAAGGTATTTGTGAGATTAATAGTACAATTTGTTTTGCTCATGCTGCTGCTCATGCTACACAACCACAAAATTATTATTCTAAATTTTGCACATGCTTTTGCACACATTCTGGAAATGATAACTCACAGTATTTAATGATGAATAGACTTTCATTCCCCAAGTTCATATTTCTTGTGGTTTTTTTTTTTATAAGTTATTGATGATGTTTTCAGAAATCTGTGGATATAGAAAAGGAAACTCCAAAACTGTTAGTGGTTGCTATTTCTCAGTCCTTATCAAACACTAATTCAAATTCTATACCTATAGATTTTCATATTCTGTATGTTTCAAATAAATTGAAGTTGCAATATTTTGAGACTGGTTTCATTCACTTAGCATTATGTTTTCAAGGTTCAATATGTTGTAGTATGTGTTAGAATTTTATAATTTTTTTGTTGCCAAATAATATTACATTGTACAGATATTCCAAATTATATTTACCATTCATAACTCAATGGACATATGAGTTTTACAAGTTTTTTGTTTATTATGTAAATTATTGTTAATATTCATGTCTCTTTTACTGGGTGGACATATATTTTCATTCTTTTTAGTATATACCTAGAAATAAATTTCTGGGTTATATTATAACTCTGTATTTAACATATTGAGGGAATGAAAAACTGTTTTAAAAATTGCTGAGTCATGTTACATCCATATTATCTCTGAAAGAATACCTAATTTTTCCACATTCTCACGACACTTTATATTGTCTTTTATTATTAAAGCCAATCTAGTGGGTGTGAAGTGATACCTCATTGTGGTTTTGATTTGCATTTTCCTAATGAAGAATGAAGTTGAAAATTTTTTTATATTCTTATTGGTCATTTATTTTTTTGATATTCCTTTTCATTGTTGCTAAATTTAGTTTGGGTTATTTAAATTTTATCATTGAGTTGCAAGAGTTTATATATATATATATATATATATATATATTATATTTAAGTTCCATGTGAGTATATTCTAGATTGAAATTCCTTATCAGATATGACCTGCAAATATGTTCTTCCATTCAGGAAGTTGTTTTGTCACTTTCTCAATAGTGTCAATTGACCATGAATGTTTTATTTTTGATGGACTCTAATATTTCTATTTTTTGTTGTTGCTTCTGCTTTTGGTGTTATATCTAAGAATGCCTGGCTTAATAAATGGTCATGAGATGTCACTCTTACAATTTTTTCTAGGATTTTATAGTTGTATCCCTTATATTTAGGGTTATAATCCACTTTTAGTTAATTCTGGGGTATGATTTGACATCAAAGAACAAATTCACTTGTTTGCCTTTAGATATCCAGTTGTTTCAGCACCATTTCATGAAAAAAAAAAACTATTATTTTCCCAACTGATTTGTCTTGGGCCCTTTGTTGAGAAAAATTGAACATGAATGCATGTGATTATTTCTGAACTCTCAAATTCCTTTTATGCTAATATAAATGTAATTGTATTCTCAATTTCAGTAATTTAAATTATTTTTTATTTGCCATATATTCATTTTTAAGTGTTCTAATTCAAGGACATTAATTGAGCATACAAAGTGTGCTACACTCATGAGCATATATTACTAAAACTTTTTCATCATTTTAAATAGAATTATTAAGCAATAATTCCCATCACTCCCTTCTGACATCCCCTGGTAACCTCTAATCTACTTTCTGTTTCGATGAATGAATTTAGACTAGATATTTCAAATATGTGAAACAATATAATTATCCTTTGTTTCTGGATTATTTCATTTAGCATAAGGTTTTCAATGTCCACTCATATTAAGCATTAATTAAACTTCATTCATTTTTTTGATGAATAATAGTCTCTTGTATGTCTATGGCATAATTTGTTTATTCATCTATTGGTGGACATGAGCTATTGACAGATTTTGGCTTTTGCATATAATGCTTCAATAAACTTTTTATACAATTATATGAGTCCCTGTTTGCAATTTTTTGATATATACCTAGCTGTGGAATTGCCGGGTCATATGGCAATTATTAACTTAGCTTTTTGATAAAATGCTGAAGTATTTTCCTCAATAGTTACACCATTTTAGATTTCCACCAAAATTGTACAAGTATTCAAATTTCTCAATATTCTCACCAAAACTTGTCACTTTCCATTATTTAATTACAATTATCTGAGTAGGTATAAAGGAGTATATCATTGCAGTTAATATTTGCAGTTTTTGAGTGGGTAATGATATTGAGCATATTTTCATGTGCTTATTGGCCATATATATATCTTCTTTGGAGCAATGTCTACTAATGTCCATTGCTCACATTTTATTTTTATACTTTGTCTTATTGTTGTTGAATTATGGGAATTTTTTTTATTTTCTGAACATTAAACCTTTATTAGTATATGATTCAAAACTGTTTTCTGCCATTCTGTAATTCAAAAACTTTCTTATGTAAATTCCAGAGGTTTTTTTTCCAGAATTCAAAAAGCAAATCCTCCAAAAAGAGTGCTAAAAAGAGATATTCATTTCTTGTTCCCGAACATAGAGGGAAAATGCCTAGCTTCTCACCATTAATTTGATGATTGCTGTACATTTTCTTAGATTTTCAAGTTGAGGAAGTTGCTTTCTATAACTAGTTTGATGATATTGTTTAACAAGAATGAGTAACTATATATATTATCAATTATCAGAATATACTTTAGAATTATACTCAATTCCAGTTAAATACTCAATTCCAGAAAACAGTTTTCAATATTGCTACATGCTTCCCTGTTTTTGTTTTATCATTTATAAAGATGGGCTCTATATATCTTACATATCCCAAAATAAATTGTTATATTTATTAGTTAATAAACCATATGCATATTAAAAAGTTGAGAGAAGAGATAATATATATTTGTAGAGTTTCTAATAGTATCCTTCCTACTTAACATTTCTGATTACCTTCATTTCTTCCTTTGAATTTGTGTTTTCATTTGTTGTCACTTTTTTTTACCCTAATACAGCTTTTTTCTACCTCCAGATATTGTCCTGATATTTTCAAATATATTTCAAGTCTATATGTTATGAACTAATTCTCTACTTCACTAGGAATACTGTAGCTACAAATTGCATCAACAATTAAATATTTTGTCCATAAGTTTAACAAGAATTAGAAAACAACCACATCATTTACAAGCAAGTAAGTGTGTGAATAGAATGCTGTTGACAGGAGTGCACACTTTGGGAAAACCAATTGGTGGTAAAATCTATTTTATCAATTAATTACTATCAAGTAATTTACTTTAGAAACATATTTACATATGTGAACAAAACTACAGGTACAATAATAGTAGTCCAAATATGTTTGAAATAAGAAACATAAGAAGGTGTTTTTTTTTTTTTTTTTTTTTGAGAACTGTCTATTGCTTACCTTATTTCATATGAAAGTTACGTTGAAAGAAGAGGTTGAAATTCAAGCAGAATTGATTTGTACATACTTGCCAAGTCTTACAGGATTCAATCACTTGGATAATATTTTTAATTAATAAACAGGATATACATAATAAAAACCTAAAATTGAAACCCAATACACATGTCCAACCAAGAAAATGGATTTACAAATGAATGTGCAAAGCAACCTATGGAGCCAAATGTCTCCTATCTCATCAACTGTATGTGTTGTTTTTTTTTTTTTTCCTCCAGCTCAGGAGTTTTTAACTTTTTTTGTTCCATGGACCCCTTTGTCAGTCAGGTCAAAACCATGGACCCCTTACTAAGTCCACACTATACTGTGTATTATTTAATAAATATATCACACTCACACCAATACATCCCCACAAGAATAATGTGTTTTTAAAATTTCAGGTCAAACACAGGTATCCCTTGTTAAGAACCCCTATTAGCTGTTACAACATAGCTCACATGGTTCTGCAGTGACTGATACCATTTTAAAACATCACAAAGTTTTGTTCACTTGCCTACTGACTGTTTAATCACTAGGTCCTTTTGTGATTTTCCTTTGACAGTGGTATAAGCCCTGATTAGTTTAGAGTTCAGAATGATTAACATAAATTTTTAAATGTCAAAGATAAACTGGAAGGCATAATGACTGGGAGGGAAATACCAACTCTTCTTACAATGGGACATGAATATAAAGGAAACTGTTTAGAAGTTATTATAGATTGCTTCATGATACAACTGGAAAAAAAAATGTGCCAACCAGGAAAGTTTAAAGACAAGTCCTCAAAAGGGGAGCTGCTTAAATTCTGGCATTATTTTAAGTCCTGAACAAGGTTCCTATTTTATTATTGGGACTTGTGCAGAAAAACAAACAAATGGAATCCAAAAATCAAACCAGTTGTTGTCATTAGGGACATTCCCCTCTGCTTCAGTGTTTTCATAATCGTCTCCTACTGTCACCTGTAATTGAGGTAGAAAGAGTTGCCTCTGCTACATGACTTGTTGCCTGCAGTCCCCATATGATCTTATGATGTCAAAAGGCAGACACCTGATTGCGTCTTGTGTTGTACTCTTGGCTGTGCCTACCTCCTTCCTGCACACCAACTTACAGCATCAAGATTCACCAAGTGCTAGGTCATTATGAAATTTCACTCTTCTCCTATACACTGCTAATTTGCCTGGAAAAAAAAAACAAAAATCAGTTCCAAGGTCCTTATGCTCTTGAAATTTTAAAATGAAATTAAAACAGGAGGGCAAAAAGGAACCCAAATAAATCACTGTTCTTTGGATCAAGATATCATTCAATCTGCAATACATTCATGTAAACCCCACTAGAAGAGGATGCCATAGAAGGTATCCCCTTTTCCATGAAACATTGTTTTCTAAATCTTAGCTTGTTTGTTGTACATAACCATTAAATATTATATTCTAAACAACACTGCCATTTTAAAAACACAGGCAGAAAACTTTCTGAAAGTATCAAGTGACATCTCTCTGGGGGCACTTGGGAATGTACCTGGAAATTGGAAACTTCTGTGTTGTTCGGTGCCTAGATCTTTTGCAATTTAAATGCAAATTCAGTTTAAAAGCTAATCAAGACCAAAATGTGTTTAATGGAAAACACTAATGCAGGGGTTATTAACAAAGGGTCCATGAGATTGAACTGAAATTTAATAAAACGTTATTCTTGTGGGGATGCAATGATGCTGGGGTGATATATTTATTAAATAGTACACATTATAGTGGGGACTTATTAAGGGGTCCATGGTTTTTACCAGACTGACAGAGTTCCATGGAACAAAAAAGGTTAAGAACCCCTGACTAATGATTAACAGGTAAACAGGAATTCCCTGAAACACTAATCTGAGAATTCTTGTTCAAACCATTGATTTTTTAACTTCATGATTGAAAAACACAACTCACCACATAGGTTTTTTAAAAAATCAAATCAATTTTATTGATCCATATTAATAAAACATAAATCCATTCCAATTGTACAATCAATAGTATTCAGTATAATCTCAAAGTTATGCATTCATCACTCCAATCATTTTTAAAGCATTTTCATTATTCCAGTAATAATAATACTAAAAACAGAAAACAAAACAAATGCACAAATTGAAATACAGGGGCTTCTTTGGGAGTTAGAGGTTGTCCTGAGTACCGTTGTGGCAACGGATGTAGTCCATTTTAAATCAGCACACACCACTCAGAAATGAGTGGGATAGAGTGTGGTCTACAGTGTGAACTGTGGTCTATGGTTGGTGGCAAGGCTCCAGGATGTGTAAGTTCATTGAGGATGGTGGGCCACACTTGTGGGAGATGTTTGTGTGGGATGTGGTGGGAGGTGTGTGAGGTGGGCAACAGTGGGTTCCGTGTAATATTTTTGGTAATCTAAGCACCTCTTAAAATATATGTATATATATATATATAACATTTTTGTAAGCAAATACACATATATGCATATATATTTATATATCAGTTTGCAAATGTTTGTATGTATTGTGAGAATTTAGATTTTTACCCACAATAAAAATAAATAAAAAATAAAAATAAAAAAATTCACAAAAAATCTCATCATGTCACAATCTCTTGAAGCTTCCAGTGCCATACATGGCTGTTATTCTCTTTCTATCTCTTTAGTTTATTCATATTTATATTTTGTAAGAACAGTCTTATATATGCAGTATCACCCATATTCACATTTCACTATCTTATACAGTCCCATGTTACAGTTTTTAGCTTTCTTTCTAGTAACATACATGTCCTAAGACTTTTTCTTTCAACCACAGTCATGCCCATATAATAGCTCTGTTAGTCACAGACACATTTTCCATTCATTTTCAAAGATTTAAAAAGAACCTATAAACAAGTTCTGCAGAGATTAATCCTCAGCTTTCCATTCTTTACCCTCCTATTTTCTGGTGACCTATATTCTAATTATTAATTCCATGAGTTACATAATATATTTAGTTCATAATAGCACAATCAGACATTATTTGTCCTTTTGTTTCTGGCTTGCTTCACTCAGTGTAATGTCCTCCAGTTTCATCCATGTTGTCATATGATTCATGATTTCATTTCTTCTTACTGCTGCATAATATTCCATTGTGTGTATACACCATGGTTTGTTTATCTCAGTAGATGGACATCTGGGTTGTTTCTAACTTTTGGCAATCACGAATAATGCCACTATAATCCACTGCTCAATATGGCACTGAATTAAATGCTTTCACACAGATTGTTTTTTGTAAGTACCCGACCTAGTCCATGTCAGTACCCCTCAAAATTATGTTTCTAAATCATTTTGCATGGTGTGGAAGTTTGATGTGATTATGAATTCCAAAAATATAATTGAATCATGCTTGTAAACTAATCTGTTAATCTGGGCATGATTAGGTTAGGATTAGGGCATTGAGCCCCACCCCTTGGTGGGTGGGGAATTGAATATAAAAGGCAAGGCAAAGGACAGTTGAAGCAGTCTTTTGAGAAGCAGTTTTAATGTTGGAAAGAAGGCCCCAGGAGAAGAGAAGCAAGCCGTTTACCTGATCGTCTACAGCTGACCTTGTGGAGGAAACAGGAGCTAAGCCCGGAGAGAAACACAGCCCCGGGAAGAGAGGAACCCCAGAAACCTGAACCCTGGCAAATGCCAGCAGCTGTCTTGCTCTAACACATGGCAATGGACTGTGGTGAGAGAAGAAACTTAACATTTTATGGCGTGGTCTCTGTGGACTTCTACCCTAAATAAATACCCTTTATAAAGACCAACCCATTTTTGGTATTTTACATTAGCACCCCTTTGGCTGACTAATACACATGGTATAATTAGTATTTGATTTGTAGTTTCTTGAAACTTCTAAGTTCTATTATCCTCATGCATTGCCTTCGTGATAGCAAGGAATAATTAACTTTGAGGTCGTTTCTAATTTTTTTTATTCCATATTCATTGTGTTGTTCCTTCAAACATAATGCTTGGCACATGTGATGATTAAGTTCATGTGTCAAGTTGGCCAGGTTATGATGCCCAGTTGTTTGATCATGAAAGCACTGTTTTGATTGTTACTGTGAGACTATTTCATGGATTAAAATCATCAGTAAATTTATTGCATCGATGGTGATCACATCTACAACCAATTGAGATTGCCTTCAAAAATGAGAAAAGTTCCATCCAATCAGTTGAAGACCTTTAAAGGAGAAGTAATGATTTTAGCAGTCAGAAGGGAGAATTTCCATCTCTTATTCAGCCAACCCAGCATCTACTGGGAAATTCATTGAAAATCTTCATTGGAGTTCTCAACTTGGAGCCTGTCTTAGAGAATTTGGAAATGCCCATTTCCACAACCTTTTGAGCCAATACTTATAGAAAATCTCATAATATTTACATAATATACATATTAAAGTATACTATATATGAAATATTTATATATTTAGTTCTTTTCCCTAGAGACCCTGATTAATACAACACCAATACATTCTCATGGCATTTGTCATCTCTGAATTTCTCAGAGTATAGATTATAGGATTGAACATAGTTACAATGGTGGTGTAAAATAGTGAAAATATTTTATGCTTAGGGAAGATATTAAGTAGTCTAAGGTTAGCAAACATTGAAGGCCCCCAAAACTATCCAGAGTGATACAAGACCCACAGGGAGAGAGAGTTTACATCTTCCCACAAATGAGTCATTTCACTGGTGAATAATGTAATGACTTAAGAAACAAATAAGACAACAAAAGTCTCTAAGGCAACCCTACCTGATTTTGCAACCACAAGACACCAGTGATGTAGGTACCATTACAGTAAACATTTAGCAATGAGAAAATATTGCAGAAACAGTGATAATTTAATCTGACCACAAAAGGGCAACTGGATTGTTATGGATAATTAAGGAATGGATGGACAGTCCCACCACATGCCCAAGCAGCTAGCACTAGAAGATTGCATTTGGCACTGTTCATGATAATAATGTAGTACAGAGGCTTGCAGAGGAAATGTAGCTATCAAAGGACATGGAAGCAAAAATGCAGACCTCAATACCTCCAAAGAAGTCTGTGGCAAAGAACTGAAACTTGCAATTATTGTAGGAGATGGCTTTATCTTAACTAAGAAGTCACCAGTCAGTTTGGCTGAAACACTAGAGGTTTAGCATTTGTCCATACAGGATCAATGGCTGAGGAAATAGTCCATGAGTTGGTGATAAAGGGAAGTGCATTGAATGGAGGAAAAGATCAGGAGGTTTACTACCAAGAAGGAAACAAAACAAAATAAGAGAAACAAAAGCAAAATATGTGTATATTCTGGCCATAGGAAAGTCCCAAGTGACTAATTCTGAGGTGTTCTTATCTCTTTCCATATATCTCAATTGGGTTAAGATCATAAAATATATTTTATTCCTGTAAATTATATCATTTATAAAACAAAAAAAGTTTAATGTACGTAATGAAAATAAAATATTTCGCCCATTTTAAAATGTATTGCCTTAGCCATAGGATCAATTTTCCTTCTCAGCATAATCTGAAACAATTCACTGAATGATTAAAAAAATGAATCAGAAAATTCAAATGTTTAAAACACCCTTGTTTAATGTGGCAAATTTGAATCTGCTAAAGCTACTGAGAAAATAAGTGTCAGATACAGAGTGTTTTGTAATTAAGTGTAATTACACTTAATTACAAATTATCGAATAATTAAGTAGTGGTTCATTTCCTACCCTTTAATTATTGCAACTGATACAGATTGTTTGTTAATGGAATGGTATATTGTTAATTATCAAATATATTTATTTACCTAAAATAAATTGATTTAAATAATTGTTTTATGTGGGGTTGGTGAATTACTTAAACATGATCACTGGATTAATCCATGTCCACAATTCCCAATAGAAGTGAGTCAGATCACAGGAATCTCAGTAATTTTTCAGAATCAGTAAGTTATATACTGTTGATACTAGAAGATAGAATCTGGCAACAAAATCAGAGGAATGTAAAATAAACTAAGGAGTTGACAGCATTGAGCTCATTGCTTAGGCTTCTTAAGCCTCATTTTGTCAATTATATCATTGTGAAATCAGTTCATAATTCAGAAATATGGGGAATACATGAGTAGTATGAAATACCCTAGTGTCATACATGGTTAATGCCATTCATTTTTTAAAAAAACTTTTTTGCTCTTTTTTTTGAGCAGGTTAGCAACTACTATAATTGTCCTGCAAATATATACAACAAATTCAAATTAAGAAGCAAGTAAGAAAAGAAAACAAAAAATAAAAAACATAGAGTTAATGGGGGTAATGAAGTAAATTTCAATTTTTACAATTCATTAGTGAAAAAAAGATTCTGATCATTGACTATTTCGGGCCTTTCCTAAAACTAATTCCTAGTCTGATTTTTCTATTACCATAAAAATATTGTGAAATTATCACTTTATTTCTTTGATAGGTTGAATACATATTATGCAAGCCCTTTTTGTGTGCTGTAGCCTAATAGCAACAGATTTCCTAATGTTAAATTATAGTTTCTAAGTTCAAATTTTCTCCTAGTTGTATTAGAATAAGCCATGTTTTAAACTTTCCTCAGTTGATACAGATGAATTGAGTGTATTTTAGGAAAGCTGGCTGTTTATAACATATGAAATTCATCTTATTGTTGATTGGAAACATAAATGGAGGTATTCATTGATAAGAATATTGAGGAAGATACATGAACACTAGAATGTGACAATGAAATTCACTGCGAACCTGAGATTTTCATTAACTTAACTCTACTATTCCCAAATGGAATATGGCTTGTGTGTAATGTGCAGTTAAAACTAAAGTGTGCTAAAACAGTTTTATACTAATCAACTTATGCTGCAAAAGAAGTTATGGTCCTAAGAATGAAATTAGATGGAATAAATGCAAATAGCACACAACCACCCTAAAACATGGTTAGTAGGACACTACCCAAAACAAGTTCACTAAGTAATTTGTTAATCATCAAATCTGAGTATGCTTCATATTATATTTAGGCTGCAACAGGAAGACTTCCCCAAGATACTTACTCTGCTAATTCTTCTCCATTACCTAAATATGAATAAAATGCAGAGAATTACCAGTAACTGAAACACAAGCGGGTTAATTCTCAAAATCACTTGGAAATCCCAAAGTGCCTTAGAAACTTCTATATATTTGCCAGGGGAGTGGACTTTAAATGTCCACTAAAACCTTCAGGGTTGCAAGGAGATGTGGATCCTTATACAATAGAGAAGCAAGTTGGGAGTTTTGAATGCAGTTTTGCCATATGCACACTAGCTCAAACTAAAATTCAATTTAAAAGATTTTTAAAGACCCATAAGTGCTAACACATGTATTTATGTCCTAGGAATCATTTATTTATTGTCTAAAAGTATTCTGGTTCAGAAGAGCAGAATATAAACTTTTGTGAGACTGTAGAAATTAATATTTCTATGAACATTTTTAAGAATTATTTTCCCAGAGACATATCAAACCAGATCCTCACTAAGTGACAGTAAGTCATTAGACATTGTAATGTCCCTTGTGGCTCTGGACACTTACTTTACAATTTTTATTTGGTGTGGCGCAGGCACTGATTCTCTGGAGACCCCAAACTGCTACAGTCAGACCCAATGCAAGTCAGGAGACTTGCTGGCTCTGTGCAACAATAGCTTTGAATAAAGGAGGAAACATAATATAGCCTGGATTGGTATTGGGTTAGGTACCAGGAATAGCTGACATGAGGAAAGACAAAGAGAAATAAAGACAGACATCACAATCCAGATATGGATCATTATCAAGAATAACCTAGATGTATAGAACTAGATAGAGAAATAAAATCAGTGACTTATGTGGTCATGGGTGGGTCTCAGTTATTTGTTGAGCCAGGAACTAACATTGTTAGAATAGATGGTTGTGGAATGGAAGAGGAACAATAATAAGAGAAAAAAGGGAATAAAAAACTTCCCTTCATATGCCTAGCTGGGTCAAAGTGGATATCATTATGTGAGAACATAATGAAAATGTCAGAAGAAATAAGCATTCAAAATATAACAAGGCTTTTATTCTGTTTACCTTGTGATTATTTCCCCCTTTATCACTGCATTAGTGCAGGATGTACACACACAGTCTCAAATGCACACAATGATTTTCAGTGACCTCTTCCATCTCTTCTGTACACCAGGCCATTCATGAAAGATTTTCTCATGGATTTGAAACTTTAGGAAATCAGGTACCTTGTCTAGTTCAGATCAGCATTCTTAGAAAAATGCAAAAAATATTGATTTATTGAGAAATTACTGAACACATTAAGTTCATTATAACAATTATTCCTCACAATAATGCCTATTTTGAAATACATATTATGAACTCTATTAGTCACATAAGAACACTGAACCTTCCAGTTGTTATGAACCAACTCAAACAGCTAATAAGTATAGAGCAAGAGTCTATGTCCTCCATTCAGTGAAATAAATGGGTATTTCTTAGTTTAATGTTTGCTTTTAGGTTTTGAATGTTAAGGAACCCTGATTAAAGGTTAAAAGTATTTGCTCGAACATTGAGGCAAGAAAAAAGATATAAAAGGCATCCAAACTGGAAAAGAAGAAGTAAAAATTTCATTATTTGTAGACGACATGATCCTATACATAGAAAGCCCTGAGAAATCTACAAAAAAAGCTTCTAAAACTTATAAAAGAGTTCAGTAATGTCACAAGCTATAAGATCAATACTCAAAACTCAGTAGCATTTCTGTACACCAATAATAAGCAATCTGAGGAGGAAATCAAGAAAAAATATAAAATTTACAATAGTAACTAAAAGAATCAAATACTTAGGAATAAATTTAACTAAAGATGTAAATAACTTATATACAAAAAACTACACAACACTGCTAAAGGAAATCAAAGAAGACTTAAATAAATGGAAGAATATTCCCTGTTCATGGATAGGAAGACTAAATATCATCAACATTTCTATCCTTCCCAAACTAATCTACAGATTTAGTGCAATCCCAATAAAAAATCAACACTGTGATTTTTTAAGGCATTGGAAAAACTAACTACAAAATTTATTTGGAAGAGTAAAATGCCCCGAATCATCAAAGACATATTGAAAAAAGAAAACGGAAGATGGAAGTATCACATACCTGACTTTAAAACATTCTACAAAGCTGCGGTGGTCAAAGCACAAGAATAGACATACTGATCAAGGAACTGTATTGAGAATTCTGATATACATCTTTGCATATGCAGTCATCTGATGTTCTACAAGACCACCAAACCCACTCATTTGGGAGAGAATTGTCTCTTCAACAAATGGTGCTTGAAGAACTGGATATCCATATCCAAAAAATGAGAGAAGAATATGGTCTTAACCTTATACAAAAATCAACTCAAGATGGATCAAAGATCTTAATATAAGAGCCAAGACCATAAAAATATGCTCAAAACTCAGTAGCATTTCTGAGAGTGTGCTGATTGGCCTGAGGCTCGATGACAAAAACAAATTTACAGAGTCTAGAGGTAAGAATAAGAGGGGAGATGATAAAAATGCTAAAAGGAGCAAGTACAAAGTGACTATGGGGGAGTGAGTGTGTCAAACTGGGAAAATAGTATGTTCTTATATTACTGCAGTGGCAGCCTCCAAATCAAGCATTCCAGTGGCATTTCACCCTCTTTCAGATCTTCCTCATATTGTAGACAGAATGCATTTTCTAACACACAATATTTACTTTATTATTCCATAAATCCCTTTTGGTTCCACAGTCTTTCTTGATAAACTCCTTAGCATGGCATACATGGCCATTTGAGTTTTAGCTCCTGTTTTAGTTTGGTTAGAGCTGCAGGGAGCCCCAGGAATAGTTTGCCTTTTATAGTGGGAATTTATTAAGTTAAACATTTAATGATTTGAGGCTGTGAACACGTCCATATCAAGGCATCATTAGAAATGCTGTCACCTAAGTTTGGCTTTAGAGATCCTGGAGTCATACTATGTGGCAAAGAACATGGAAACATCTGCTTCTCTTCTGGGTGTTTTTGCTTCAGCTTCTGGCTGCTACATTTGTGGATCCTTCTCTCCCATTTTCCTCTCCTAGCTTCCGGCTCCTTCACTCCATGTCTGCAGCTTTTCTCTGTTTGTCTGCTACTTTCAGTCCTCCAATTCTAAAGGACTCCAGCAAGAGGTTTCAAATTATTGCAGCTTACATTTAAGTCTCTATATTTATTTTCACTACATCATTCTTTCCCTTGCCACATGTTTTAACCACGTAGACTACAGCTTACTAAATACACCATGACCATTTAACTAAAGTCATTGAACATTCTTCTCCTTTTGACTTCAGTTTACCAATTTCTACTTGCCCTTTGGACTGTACATTCATTTCATAGCTCCAAGACAGGAAAATGTTCCCAATTCCTTCTTCATCCTAGTGAAGCCTCTGTGTCTTATCAGTCCTAATTGATCTAATTTGTTTCTTATACATCATTATGTTGAACATATTACACTGTATTGAAATCACATGCATATCTGGTTTCCTTCCACTAAATTATGTGTTTTATAGGGAATGGATTTTGTTTAATTCATTATGCCCCTCCGACAACTATTGCTATGCCTAGAATATAGTAATCACTCACACAGTATCTGCTGAAATCATGTAATTCTCTTTTCAACCTGCAACAGAGATATTTAAAATAGATTAAATGGAACACCCTCATCAGTGTTTATTGGTTCATTTGTTGCTTTGTTTCATCACCAACTCTTTATATTCTTTATTAATTGCTAATTGTGGAAGTGACCAATACACATATTAGGCTGAGTTCAATATTAATATGAAAAATGAAAGTAAAAAATTAATGAGTTGCTGTAGGAATATAGTCATTTACCATCTTTGAATATTTGTGGCCTTATTTTTTAAAGAAAGGAGGATGAAATAAACAATCCTCAAAGTAATTAAAACTATGAATTTGCTTTCAATTAGTATCTCCATTACTGCCTTTATACAATAGGGACTTCATTTAATTTATGCAAAGGCCCTGCCACATATGGAGATTCTATTTCTCACTTGTAAGAGAAAAACAAATTTATGCTTTCAATTACTATTTTTAGAGGGGAAATTTGTACTCCTGGATTATATTTATAAATTTTTACCAATTGACATGTAATTTAGTTGAGAATAAGACATCATTTAATATGAGAGGAGATACGAGATGGCAGAGTAGGGAAATGAAGGCTAAGCTCCTCCTCCATAAACTGCAGGAAGGTAGGCAAGCTTGCTTGGCAGAAGGGAACATGCAGAACAATGGTGGCAAGTGGAGAGAGAAGCTAGAGAGGTGTTATTCAATGAGCTAAGGGAGAGGGAAGCAGGGTAATTGATTTGGATGTAAGACCACTGCTCAGTCATTTCTAAGAGTGAGGAAGAAACCCAAGAACCATGTTTCCAATGGCCAGCAGGCTCCTGAGGTGGGGGGCCTCTGGAGAAAACAGGTGTGGGGAGTGGCACCTAGCCAATTCAGGGAGCTAGAGAAGTGGGGAGAAGGGGCTATAGCGCTGGTGGGTGGGCCTTGAGCCAGTTCCCAAGAAAAGGAGAAACACCAGTCCGTGCTGAAGCAGACCCAGGAAGAATGAAAGGGGAAGCTAATCAGGTGAGCTGTCACACACACCTTTCCTGGATGAGAGAGGAAATGGGTAAATGAGGGTGTAGGCTGACAGGTGCCCAACAGCTCTGGTGAGAGAGGAGCTGGAAGAGGAATCATGGAAGCTATCAGATGTGCAACCATCCTCAGGGAAGTGACGGAAAGGAGAGGCAAAGGGTGAGCTGTCAGGTGCCCAAAAAGCCCAGAGCAGAAAGAAGCCAGAGCCATCCACTGAGTTGTCAGGCAGCCAGACAGCTCCCTTGGGGAGGGGTCAGTTGTGGTACAAGCATCCTCATGACAGAAAACTTAGACTGAGATTTTATTTATTTTATTTTTTATTTTTATTTGTTTTATTACTTATTCTTTGTTTTTTTCTCTTCATCCAGGTACCTTACTTGCAGAGGACAGGCTACAGGGTGATTGATTGCTGAGCACTGACAGCATGAGAGGGTTGTTAATGGCCACAGAAGGCCAGTTTTTTTTCTTATTTTCCCCTTTGTTTCTTATTTCTTATTTCCTTTTCTCCCTATTTTCATTTTTTTCTTTATTTTTAAAGAAGTTCTGGATTATGTAAAAGATACATTGAGAATATAGAGGATTCCCATATTCCCCACATTGCCCCTCATATTTTCCCCTATTAATACTTTCATTAGTGTGATACTTTTGTTATAATTGATGAACAAATAGTGAAGCATTGCTACTGACAATGGTCTAGAGTTTAAATTATGATTTACACTTTGCACCACACGATGTTATAGGTTTTGACAAAATGTATAATGGCCCATATACATTATTACAATATCATGCAGAACAATTCTAAGGTAAGAAAAATACTCATGTTACACCTATTCTTCCCTCTCCTTCCCCTCAGAATCTCTGGTAACCACTGTCTTTATAACAATGTTACAAGTTATTCTATTACAAGAAAAATAATTATTATACTTTGTTCCATAGTTGCATTGTCCTCTTATGTTTGTTCATTCCTCTGTCTTGAGGATTTTGGGATGGTGAGGCCAACTCTGCTTCCAACAAAGAGGGGGCTTAGATCCCATGAGTCAGATGTATGGAACTATTTGCTTGGAGTTATAAATAATCTCTGTTTTTTGAAATGGGTGTTGTCCATCATCATTCTTTTGTTAGTTGTACTGGGCAAGTCTGATGAACTGGACAGTAAGTGTTGGCTGCAACTCTGCTGAGATTCAGGCCTCAACCAGCACATGAATAGCCCCAAGATTTAAGTCTGTGGGACATATATTTAATGGGTACCATACTAATTGTAGGTTCAAACAAAATGGTCAAAAGAACCATGCATAGAGAAATTATGAATGAGTCTAACTCTATTACATTGGGGAGATAGGTTATCATATATTTCAAGGCAAGCCCTAGAGACTGGGTGCTGATTTGCTGGGGTTGTATGCCCTGCTTATACTGTCCAGACATCCCTAGAGCCTTCAGACTTGAGGCATTGTTTTCTATGGAAGTCAGAGAGATTTTCCACAGACATACATACATGTAACCTCTGGAATGAAATTCTAACTCATGTTTGAAATCTCTTAGCCATAAAAACTCATTTATATTTACTACTTCCCCATTTATTCAAGGTCTTTTTCTAAATGCATTGCTAACTGGCACTTAGTATTAATCATTCTGTGCCAGAGAAGCCCATCCCCAGGTATCATGTCACATGCCAGGTGAAAGGCAGTGAGCTTATATGCCAAGTTTGGCTTATACTGAGGCCACATGTGAGTAAAAAGGAGATGTTCAGGAGGTAACTCTTAGGCAAAATATATGACTAGGCTAAGTTTCAATTTTATAAGAATAAGGCTCATCAGTACAAGCATTAATAAGATATTATTAATAATATTAATAGGATATTTTCTAAATGTCCATTCTCAGAATCCACAAGCAGGACTAGGATAAAATTTGAATTTGGGGCATTCTGGATCCATAAATCAAGGAAATTACCTAGTCCACCTAGTCTGGACATACTAAGCCTACTGTCACCTAAAGCATAACAGTAATAGTCTTGGATTTAATGGTCTTAATATCCACCAGCCTTTCATTGTTCTGTGTTTATATGTGTTAGATTATTTCATACTAATGCTAAATCTATGTGAGGCATACACTCCTCTATATTTTCAGATGGGTAAAGTGAGGCATGGAGAGCTCAAATGAAACATCCAAGAATACATGGTCAGTAAAGGATGAAGTTGAGTCTTAAACACAGGACCTAGGCTAGAGTCAGTGAAACTGCCACTTACCAACCTCCTTGAAACTGGCACATACTAACGCACTTTTCAGAGTAGGTACTTCCTTACTGGTTTGTAGAAATTTTTAAAAGTTTCTTCTTTACTGTTGTTCAAATGCCCACCTCCTCATTTTTATTCATTGGAGGCTTGCTGCATCATGAGATACGTTACTGATTTTTCTCCCACTTGCAGCCCCTACCAAAGCTGGCTCTGAACAGTTCTAGCCAGGGAGCATGCTAGGCCTCCATTTTAAGATGGAGCCTAACTACCACAGTCAAATGAGAGGTTTGGGAGAAAGAAATATCCCACCATAGTTTATTATCGATCTCCATACTTTTTTCCTCTCTCCCACAACTGACAGCACCGTTTTTGAGGACAGGGAAATGTTTCAATCCAATTTTATTATATAATCTCACCCCTCTCACTAAAAATGCTTCTTTGATGCCATGTTTTTCTTGTTGCCATGTTTAGTTCAAAATGAGCTCACAGAACAGAGCTATGTCAGTGATCATGTCACAAAAGGGTTACTGGAAGCCTCAGCTCCCAAATGCCCCTCTATGAGGTTGTTAATCTCAGATCTCCCTGTGGGAGAGTGACTTTGGCTGAAAACTGACAGATATTAAGGACTAAATCACAGTCCACTCCTCAGGAAATTTAGGAACAGCACTTACAACTAGGACACATGATGAAATCTTACAGAAACTATTTTTTCAGGTTCACATTCACCAAGATGAGATGGAACAACAATCTGAGAAAAAGATATCTTTCTCTAAAATTTTAGTTAAGGATGGAATGAAAATCGTCTGACTGATGGGAGCTGGAAAATGAGGGGTATGATTCTTCCTGTTTCTCTCGAACCTGATGTATCATGGGCCAGAACAAAAATTAAGGATTTGAAGTAAGGGGATAAAGCTCACTGAGGCTTTTGCTGAAAAAGCACTTTTTGTAATTTAGTAGAAAATTAACAAAATATCTTAATATGAATGAATAAATGAGTGAGCAAATACAAGAATCCTTAGTATGAGGGAATTCAAGATTTCACTCAGAAAATTTATCCAATTATGCACACCAAGATCTAAATGTTTTGTGTAGATAAAAAGGGAAGATATAGGCAAGTGGGACAGAGGAGTGTGGGGCAGGGGAACAGGGAGTTTAGAAAGATATTTACTTCATGTAATTGTTATTACATTTTCTAATGATATTTTATTTTTTGAGGAAATTAGGAAAGCAATACAATTGAGATCATCTAATAAGGGCAAGGTAATAGGACCTTCTTTTCTGGAAAAAAACTATTTTTACGTAAAATTGTTGGTTGTTTAAAAATGCTAAAAAGAAGAGGTATAACTGTGAGAACTAATGCACATTATATGAGTCAATATTTTTCTTTAAAAATAATTTCTTTTCCATAAGCCTTCTCTTAAAAGAAGTTTGGAAACACATTTTAAAAAGGTGACCATTTCTCCTATTTCAGTGTTTGCATTCTGAATTTGCTAAGAAAAACACTTTCATAAAATACTTCTTTATAGATGTAACATGCTATTAGGAAAGTTCAGGCATATGAAGTGATTTCAATGCTACAAATGAGAAAATCATTTGGAATTCAAAAATAGATACCAAAATTTATATATATATGTGAATCTATAGTTGTAAACAGAAAACCCCAATATTTATTACACAGTTTTCCAAGAGTAAAAATGTGTGCAATAAGGTGATAACTTATCACAGGCTCCAATCTCTAGGCCCAGCAAGATTCAAAGGGTATCAGAGATGTCTTCAACGTCCACTGAGAAGACAATTACTTCATTTACCTATGGGTCTGCTTCAGAGAGTCAATGGTCAAGTACAAATATTTTACTAGAATATGCAGAGTAAAGGGTGAAGCTGTTGAGGGACAAACCAAAACCACATATTCACCAGTGGGAAAACCACCTCGGATCTTTGAGGCTGAGCTTTTCAAAGAGAGCTCCAACGGCGATCTCCCCAGTCTAATCAATACTGAGTCCTTGCTCAGCTCCCAAAAGCCCCTCCATGAGGAAACTGAGACTTGCATCGCTCAGCCCACTGTAAAATTGGAGGAGGATGAGAGGCACCATGCTGTGACACCAGACTGGCTGGTCATCAGGCAGCATGGCTTTCATTGTGTGGCTTGTTGCCACATGTTTACCTCCATGGAGACATTACTTGACACATGAAGAATATGAAGTTAATGAGGGATTCAGCTGCCACATCCTTTTAGAGGAGATGCTGGAAAGGCAGAGGTCCTGCCAAGAACAGTGCCATCACAGATAGTGCCACCAACAGGCCCAGTGAATCCTGAAGTCCAACATGAAAAAGGAAATGAAAGAGAAGGAGAAATCTGTTGCTGCTTACAGGAGAATTCAGAAATACAGAAACAAGAGCTCATCACACTGCAGCAGGAGCTGTCAAAGGCTGCAGAGTCAGGAGGCCTAGTTTTCTTCCTTAAATAATAATTCACAGAGTTTTCTGTTACTCAACTGCTATAACTCTTTCATTTCAATGACTCATAACATTAGGTTATCATGTGACTTTACCATTAATTATTCCCCATGGATGCCCACTACAGTATTAGGGGAAGGGGGATGGTAACCACTGCAGGGAGACTGAAACTCAGTAGCATTTATTTCAACTTACCAGTCTCATTCTCCAGCTTCTTCCTGGATGCTGTATAGTGTTCCACTATTCTGCAGAATTTCAATATTGTTGATTCAGTTTCTGCCAATTCAATGGCTGTCTTGGTGGAAGGACTGATTCCTGGAGCTTCCTGATTTGCCATCTTCCCCACCATCTTTTAAGCATGTTCTACTTCTTGAATCCCTGTACATGTCCTGGAAATGAACCCAAGGTAACTCATACTTACTATTGGGTAAGTTATCTATTATTATTCATACCTAAATAATTATACCAAGTTATACTAATATATATACTCTATTATGCACACATATATAAATATGTATATACTTGTACTCAAATACATTCATGTATTTATTATTGTTCTGACAAAATAGGCTCATTTTATAATATATATGCCCCCATTTATCTTGCTTTTCTCCATATATCATAGTCGACAGAGTGTTCTCTTTTTCAACTTCTATTGCTCTCTTTCACTCTGAAAGCTTTTTTTCAAAACTGCATGCTTAGTCTTTAGCAGAAAGTATAACACATCATTAGAGCTCAATTATATCCGACAAAATACCTAAGTGATAGAGATTTGCTTATTCTGTATTATATCTTATAACCTTCCATCCTGCCCCTCATATGTTTACTTCCAAGCCCCTATGTCAAGCAACCATGTAACTCTTAAAAGTCACCAATTCCCTCTAAGTTATTTCATTTCATTCTTCAGTAAAAGACTAACTTACAAACACAAATATCATATAATTTTGCTGCTTCAAATATTTCAATGGATTTCT
>JAKSZT010015808.1:102663-140328 GCA_026826555.1 Tolypeutes matacus | reverse complement strand
TCTTTTGAAATTGAAAGGCAATGTGAGAATGTGTGAAATTCAAAAGACATGGAGAATATTTGGCATGTTTATGGAGAATATTGGAATTATTCAATTACCAATACAGTATTAATACAGTAGGGTTACCACATACTCGATAGCCACTACTGTGACTCTGTGCCTGAAACAATATCCTAATCATGTGCTCAATTAGATGCCATCATAAAAAAATTGTTAAGTATGTGGAGTGTTTATTGGTAGACATAGAAATAGTAGGATGGACATAAGAAAAATCAAAATATTGGTCTTGGTAAGTATATGTTGAAATGAGTAAATGTGGATTAAACTATACTGAAATAATGAGGATAGAGTCAGTATCATTACTGATATTTGGCAAGGGGGATCAATGCACTGGATGTTTCCATGTGGTAGGTAAATCTGGGCATGAGAAGCAGTCATGTAAACAAGCAAAAAAAAGTGGCAACAACCACAGGCTGTGGCCCCTGGTTATTGAAGTGACAAGGTACATTCCAGGGTAAACCTAGGTATGGTATGTAAAGCTCTAGAAATTTAAGCATGGTATATAGGCAAGGCAAAATTCAATTCCCAGCTTTATCATTTTAGCCATGTAATTTTGTAATGCTACTAAATTTTTCTGATCTTCTGATCATGTACTTTTTCATAAATAAAGCATAATTTTTTTCATAAATAAACTTTAATCTAAGATTATTCTGAGAATGATGTAAGTGAATCTTTCACATTTACTACATCATTTTCCCTTTTTTCTAGATTTCAGATGCAAAGAGGTATTTTCTTCTGTTTATAACACATTATCATTTTGCCAATGAAATATAATTAATCATTAACAAAGTGTTAAGGGGGAACTTATAGTTCATAAATTATTAATGCCAGGATGTTACAATTAAAGATGATTAATATTGTACAGGATAGAGGAAATAGGTACCTTCCTGTACCCACCCAGTCTGTTTACTAAGCCTCTTTGTCTTATGAGTTTTCTGGCATATGGCAGAACATTACAACCCACATAATCTGTTACTTTCTGATGAAGGGAGTTTAAGGACTAGATATGGAGGATCGATGATATTGATACCTCAAATAACCTAAATCGTTAATTGATTAATTCCATCATCAATTGCATTTTCAATTTTCATGGATGGGATCAAAGTCTTTTGGGGATATATCTAAAAGTCAGGGTTCAGGGAGTGATATTTCTAGAAATCCCATGTGGGAAAACCAAAATGATTTCAGACAAATATATACAAAACAGCAGGAGTAGGGCAGACCATGAAGGGAGTTAGTGTCCAATGGACTGATAAACAGCTAGTTCATAAACCAAAATTCCTTAAATCTGAGAAATTCCATAGTGTTTTTCTATATGGAGAGACCAAAATCCTCATGTGGCCTGAATTAGAGATACCTTTTTTTGTAATCAGGGAAAAAATGTAAAATTCAGATCACTGTGGGCTAATTGGCATATACAACAATGGTTTACATATTCATATCTATAATATATCTGTATAGATATTTTATTTATTAAAAACAAGAGCCATAGTCATCTCTTATTACATTGGAAGATGACAGTCTTCCCACAGTTTTACTGAAGCACTCTGTGTATTTGTTGGTTGGGTGTGGTATAGTTAGGGTATTAATAATCAGTGAAAGTTAGGATATTAATAACCATAGGCTCTGGAAATTGTGGCTTCTTTCTCCATTGTCAACATTGCCTGATTTATTCTCTGTCTGTTCCTGAGAGTCAAAACTCCGGAATATAGCTGATGGTCAACTTGCAAGTGCATATCCTGGTAAGGTATTGCTTTTTCTACTGAAATTACATCTCTATTGCTAGAACATGGCCAGATTTCTCCTATTACACTGTCTGTTCTAAGTGTACTCAGGAGACATTCACGGATCTGAGAATGACTTAAGTGTGCCCACTACTCTGGGATAATTATGATGGGTCAGCCACAGATTAAGAAATAATCTCCTTCCAATATTTACACTAATTTGTTCCAGCTTCCATTAAGGCTGTGTTTTCAGAGAAGAGGAGTCCATGCCCTTGGTGGGGAAATAACTTCCTCATTAACCTTGTAAGTGGTAGTAATGGGTTTAGGATTGTGGTGACAACATGTGACAGAGGTGAGTAAGAGCACAACTTGACATTCCAAATGGGAGGTAGATATTTGAGCAGGTGAGTTGAATCCAGTGTTAAAGGTGCTGTGCTAAGTGTTGCATAGTGTTCAGAGCAGCACAAGAGAGGGTTAAGCAAGGTATGCCATGAAAAATAATTTGTTTATTTTCTCTAATAGCAAATATATTAAAGTGTATATGGATATTTTTTTATTTTGAAAATATGTTTGGATTTCTTATCACCACCTTGTCCCTAATCAACCATTTCCCTCTTTGTAAATAATGTTTGTGCAAATTTGTAAGTAGAAGCAATGAATAAGGGAATATTTTTCACTTGATTTTGCTTGTTCATAGAGGGAAAGTTTAGTAGTTACAGCAAAATTTTAGATTCAGTGAAAAATGTTGAAGAGCTGGAGAGACCAGAACACATTAAGAAGTTAACTCTATCTTTTATATAAGAATCAAGGAAAAGATAAGATAGAAAATGATAATTACGATTTGTTGGCCCAAGGTAAAATTGAGTATGGCCTCCTAGAGCCAGGAAGAGTGAGTCTGGGGTTTTAATAGAGTATAGCATTTTTCAAGGGTCCCTGACTTGTGCTATTAGACTGCCTAACCTTATCTCTTATAATCACACCACAACTCATGTGATTTTGCTTTATAATGGAACATTATGTATTCATTATGTGAATGTCTACAAGTATATCTAATATATAGATATCACATCATCATTCATAATGTTCTGACTGGAATTTCAAACATAATTTGAACTTTCTCTTCACATAGCTCCTCCATTCCTAAGGATGTCATCTACCTCATCTTACTGTGATATTAGTGTGGATAGCCCTGTCTGGATTTGAATATCTCTGTAGTTTTAGGAATCATTGACCTTCAAACAAGTAGCTATAGACTTCACCCAGGAAGCGTGGGACATGATGGACACAGTCCAGAGAAAGCTATTCAGAGAAGGGACGCTAGAACTTATCAATCATCAAATTTCTATTAATGAAAATCCAAAATTCTATTATCTATCTATCTATCTATCTATCTATCTATCTATCTATCTATCTATCATCTATCTATCTATCTACCTGTTTATGTACCTATCTATCTGCAATCTATCTATGACCTTCACCATCATCATCTATCTAACTCTCTGTCAAATGTTTCCAATTTATCCTTTAACTATTCAACATGAGCTTTCTCATATGCCATTCCAAGTTCTGCCCTTATCCTTTCATAAAACTTAAAAGTATCTGGAAGAAATTTGTTTCTTCACTTATTAACTGACATCATTTTTCACACTGCTGGTCTAATCTTTCAGATTACAATTTCATGTATTTCCTGCAACTTAATCTCCAATACACAGAACTGTGCTGAGAACCTAATGAACCTTATTTAAATGGATATATAAATTGATTAAATATTATCTAATAATTTTTATGCTTTAGGGACTATGTTGGTATTTTACAAGACAGTCAAAAATATTCAGGATACATTTTCCTTATATAACCATTTGTTTTTGGTAGACATTATGATTATTGTATTCTTTTAAAAAAAATACTATTCAACCACTGTGGAAGCATAATTTTCCCTTTATTGAAGAAAAAGTTGCTTCAGGCTTTCAACCTGGCATGGGCCTCAATGACCACAGAGCTTTAATATTTTATGTCATATGGTCAAGCGTCCTTTGCTATTGAAGTATTGTCAATATGCTGTGTTCAAGGTGTGCTTCCATATTTTGACCTTAAATGTTTACTTTATTATTCACTGTAGCCTGTCTTGGACTTAAAGATAATGCACTGTTATTAGCAGATAACTCAAAATCCATTGTATCTCTTTCATATAAATAGAGTATCAACTCTGCAAATCAAATGTGATTTTTCAGTTGTAGCAAGGAGAGGAACTGTGGAAAGTATTATTAGAATTTATCCATGTCCAGAGACCAGGAGGACTCCAGGAATCTGTACATTCACACAAGAAGGAACTTGGTCAATAAATTAGTAGATCCTTGGAAATGTCATAAACAAAAGCCCTTAAGTGAGTGATATTCTCTTAAATGTTGGCAAATACTAGTCTCTATTCAAGTATCCATCTGCCATTGCCTTTGGCTTTAGGCAAAGGGATATTAATATACTTATTGCAGTTAAACTTTCACATAATATTCACTGCTATGGACCTCCTCTTTGAGGTTTTATTTTCACTTTACCTCCAAATATCTAGGGAAGCAGCTGTGGCTCAATCATTAGGGCTCCCGTTTACCATATGGGAGGCCCCGGGTTCGGTTCCCGGGGCCTCCTGGTGAAGGCAAGCCCGCCCGCACGCACGGCGTGGTTAGCTGACCCAGCGAGCACAAGCAGCAAGGGGGGGATAAAATGAATAAATAAATAAAATCTTAAAAAAAAAAAATATCTAATCTTCATTTTATTCATTTATGCATAAGTTTAAAGTCTGGAATGATTTCCTGTCTCACTTTGAAACCTCTTAGCTTTAAAACTCATTTGTATTACATATTTCCTCTTTTTTTTCTAGGTCTTTTTCCAAAGGCATCAGTATTTGGCACTTGGTAATAATTACTTGATGTCAGGGAGGCTCATCCCTTGGGGTCATATCACATGCTGGGCAGAAATGATTGAGTTTATATGCTGAGTCTGGCTTAGAGAGAGGTCACACTTGAATGTCAAGGAAAATTTCAGAAGACAACTCTTAGGTAATATAAATTACTAGGCTAAGTTTCAATTTCAAAGGAACAATGTTTAAGTATAAGCGTGAATATCAAGTGCCTGGCATATTGGTCTATCCTCCTGTGCTAGGCACTGCTCATGTGCTCTAGAGAATCATAAACTCTATTACAGAATATAGCAGGACTTTGCAGGATGAGAAGTCAATATTCTGTTGTTCATTGTGTGCATCTCCAGCCACCAAGACAACCCCACATGATCACATTAACACATTCATTTTCCATAGAGGCGCACCACAGGTATACCACTCCCCCAAAATTCTCCCACCACTGATGACCTAGAGCAGTGACCCTCCTCTCCCACAATAGCAACCCTTCTGCAATCCAAGACCTCCCAAAAAACAAAGCCAAAAATGAATAATGAAATACAATAAATAAAAATAAAGTAAATGTAAAAATTTTTAAAAATTGCTCTGTGCCTTTCATCACTTTAAGCTCTATTATCTTTTATGCATACAGACAATTTCTTCTGTACGTTACCCCAGTGTTTTATTTTTTCTTACTTTATTTTCTAATAAGCTTTAGGTTACAGAAAAGTCACATAGAATATATAGGGGAATCCCATATACCCCTGTCCCCCCATGTCCTCCCTTACCAATAACATCCTACATAAGTATGGTACATTTGATACAATTATGAACAACTATCAAAACATTACTACTAACCATGGCAATGGTTTTTATTATGGTATACATTTTGCACTGTGTACTTCTATAGATTCTGAAAAAATCTAGACCTGTACCTATCAATGCAAGATGATGCAGAACAATTCCAATGTCCCCAAAATACCCCATATTCCACTCATTGTTCCCTCTCCTTTCACTCAGAAAGTGTAACCAGTAATTTGAATTACTAAACAATAAGGTTTATAGTTACATGCATTAATATTGAAGACTTGATATACTGGTCTGTTTCTTTTATTAAGCACTGCCTATGGACTTGATATTCTTGCCCCTATATTTGAGAATGTAGCAGGATGGGAGTTTAATATTTTCTTATTTATTGTGTGGGTCTTCACCCACTGAGATGACACTCTATGAGAAAATGAACATTCATATTCCATAGAAGCATGCCCCAGGTGCACCCTTTCCCACTTATTTCCCCACTATCAATGCTCTGCATCAGTCAACTTCCCCTACATATTTACCAAAAGAACATTCCCACCATTGTGGTGTCAAACATGGACTAACAAATTCCCAGAGCTTACCTGTTCCTTCCTCCAGCTCTCCCCCCTACTTCCTTGGATATTCCAACCCAACTCCCTCACCCTCCTCACCCTCACATTCCAGTACCTTCAACCATTATTTACCCCACCCACTGCCAAACCACCTCCTTCCTTCTTATCATGTATTTGCTCATATTGAGCACCAACTTACCACACTAAACTCCCTTTCTCTGCTGATAACCTTTCTTCCCAACTCTAACTCTGTGAGTCTGTTCAAGATGCTTAAGTCTTATCAGTGAGATCATGCAATATTTGTCCTTTAGTGACTGTCTTACTTCACTCAAAATCAGGTCTTCAAGATTCAATCATTCATGTTTTCATGTGTGTCAATACTTCATTTCTTCTTACAGCATTGCAATATTCCACTGTATGTATATACCACATTTTGGTTATTCATTCATCTCTTGATGGACACTTGAGTAGCTTCGAACTTTTAGCTATAGTGAATAATGCCATTATAAACTTTGGTATATGTGCTTGTGTCCCTGCTTTCAATTCTTCTGGGTATATTCATAGTAGTGGGATTGCTGGATAATATGACATTTCTATAGTTATCTCCATAGGAATTGCCAAACAGTCCTCCAGAATGGTTTCACCATTCTACATCCTGAACAGCAGTGGATGAAGTTTCCCTTACCTCCACATCCTCTCCAATACTTGCAGTTCTCTGTTTGGTTTTTTTTTTTTTCTTTTTTTAATAGCTGCCAGTCTAATAAGGATAAGATGATATCTCATTGTAGGGTTAATTTGCATTTCTCTAATTGTGAGTGATGTGGAACATCTGTTCATAAGCTTTAAGCCATTTTTGTTTTCTTTTTGTAAAAGCATTATTCAAATCTCTTGCCCATTTTTTGAAATAGGTTGTTTGTCTTTTTACTTTCAAGGTGTAGAATTTCTTTATTTATGCTGGATATAAGTCGCTTATGAGGTAAGTGGTTTGCAAATATTTCTTCAATTGGGTAGTCTGTCTTTGCACTTTTTTGAAGCACAAAAGTTTTAATTTTACAAAGTCCATTTGTGTGTTTTTTTTCATTGCTTGCACTTTGGGTGTAAAGTTTATGACAACATTTCCTACTACATATATTGTAGATGCTTCCCTACACTATCTCCTAGGAGTTTTATGCTATTAGCTCTTATACTCAGGTCTTTGATCCAGCTTGAATTAATTTTTGTATAGGGTAGGAGATGGTGATCCTCATTCTTTTGGATATGCATATGCAGTTCTTCCAGCACCACTTGTTGAAGAGTTCTTTCTGTCCCCAGTTGATTGGGCTTGGTTGCCTTGTGGAATATCAGCTGACAATATATGAAAGGATCTATATCAGAACTTGCAATTTGGTTCCATTGGTCAGGATGTCTACATTGTGCCCATACCATGCAGTTTTGACCACTTTAGTTTTGTACTGTGCTTTAGAGTCAGGTAGACTGATCTTCCAGTTTTGTTTTTCTTTTTCAATATATTTTTGGCTATTAGGTTCCCTTGCCCTTACAAATAAATTTCATAATTGGCTTTTCCAATTCAGTAAAAAATACCTTTGCAATTTTTACTGGTATTGTGTTAAATCTGTAAATCAATTTGGAAAGGATAGGTACCTTAAAGATATTTGGTGCTTCAGTCCATGAAGATGGAATATTCTTCCATTAATTTAGGTCTTCTATATTCTCCTTTAACAATGCTGTGTAGTTTTCAGTGTACAAGTACTTTATATCTTTAAGTTTTTCCTAGATATTTTATTTTTAGTGCTTTTGTAAATGGAATTTTTTCTTGATTTCCTCTTCAGATTGCTCATCAGTGTACAGAAATGCTACTGATTGTTGATTTTATATCCAGCCATTTTACTGGCCTCGTATATAAGCTCTAGAAACTTTGTTGTAGATTTTTTGGGTTTTCTACAGATAAGATCATGTCATGTGTAGAATGTAAAATTTACTTTTTCCTTTCCAATTTGAATGTATTTTATTTCATTTTCTTGCTTAAGTGCTCAAACTAGTACTTCTAACACAATGTTAAATAAAAGCAGTGACAGTAGACATCTTTGTCTTGTTACAGATATTGAAGGGAAAGCCTTTAACATTTAACCATTGAGTACTGTTAGCTGTGGGTTTTTTCATATCTACTCTATTGTGTTGAGGAAGTTACATTCTATTCCTGTCTTTAAAAGTGTTTTTATCAAGAAAGGATGCAATTCCTAGTCAAATGCTTTTTTCTGCATCAATAGAGATGATTATGTGATTTTTTGGAGGACTCTTAATGTCTTGAATTACACTGATTTATTTTCTTATTTTGAAATTTCATACCAGGGATAAAACCCACTTGATCAGGGTGTATAATTCATTTGATGTGTTGTTGAAAATGATTAGCAAGTATTTTGTTGAGGATTTTACCATCCAGATTCATTAGAGAAATTTATCTGTAATTATCTTTACTTGCATCTTTATATGGCTTTATATGGTATTAGGGTGATGTTTGCATAATTGAGTAAGTTAGGTACTGCTCCCACCACTTCTATTTTTTGGAAGAAGTTAAGCAGGACTGATGTGAATTCTTTCCACTATGATTGGTAGAATTCACCTTGAAGGCATCTGGTCCTGGGTTTTTTGGGGAGGTTGGTTAGTTTTTCATGACAAATTCAACCTCTGCTTGTGATTGGTCTATTGAGGTCATCAATTTCTTCTTTTGTCAATGTAGATTACTAATGTGTTTCTAGAAATTTGTCCATTTCATCTAAATTATCCATCATGTTGGCATACAATTTTTCAAAAATTTCCTCTTAAACTACACTATTTCTATGGGATTGGTGGTGATATCCCTCTCTCCTTTTATATGTATCTTCCTTCTTTTTTTCTTTGTTAGTCTAGCTAAAGGTTTGTTAATTTGATTAATCTTTTCAAAGAAATCAACTTTTGGTTTTGTTAATTTTTCAAATGTTTTTATTCATTCACAATTTCATTTAGTTCTGCTCTAATCTTTGTTATAGCTATCTTTCTGCTTGCTTTAGGTTTTGTTTGTTGTTCTTTTTCTAGTTCCTCAATAGTTGCATTTAAGTCTCTGGTTTTAGCTCTTTCTTCTTTTTTAATATATGCATCTATGGCTATATATTTCCCTCTCAGCACTTCATTAGCTGCATCTCATTGGTTTTCATAGCTGTGTTCTCATTTTCATTCATTTCAAGGTAATTATTGATTTCTTTGCAATTTCCTCCTGGACCCACTGATTGTTTAAGAAAGCGTTTTCTAATTTCCATATCTTTTGCCTAATCTGCTTCTCTGCCCCTTACTGATTTCCAGCTTCTTTCCATTGTGGTCAGGGAAATCACCTCATATAATTTCAATCTTTCTAAACTCATTGAGACATTTTCTGTGACCTAACATGTGGGGTGTCCTGGAGAATGATCCACATGCATTCAAGAAGAAAGTTTATCCTGTAATTGGTTGTAATTTTCTGTGCATATCTCTTAGGTCTAGATCCTCTAATGTATTTTTCAAGGTCTGTGATGCTTTATTAACCTTCTTCAAGATGTTTTATATAATGTTGATAATGATGTATGAGTGTCTACCACTATAATTAAAAGGAATCTATTTCTCCTCTTAGTTTTTCCATTGTTTGTCCCATATATTTTGGTTAGTTGTATAAATATTTATGATTGTTCTTCTTGTTGATATATAATCCCTTTTATTAATATATAGTGTCCTTCTTTGTGTCTTACAATAATTTTCTGTTTTATGTAGATTTTTTCTGATATTAGTATAACTACTCCCTCTTTTTCTGGTTATTTTTTGCATGTAAAGTCATTTTTCAACCTTTCACTTTTAACTTCCTTAAGTACCTGGATCTAAGATGAATTTCTTGTAGACAACATAGAGATGGTTCATATTTCCTTATCCATTCTTCCAAACTGTGTTTTTTAATTGGAGAGTTTAATCCATTAAAATTTAATATTAATGAAAATATTAATTTAATATTAAGGCAATACTTGCATTAGCCATTTTTTCTTTAAGTTTATATATGTTATATTCTGTTTTAATTTATTTATCATTTTATCCTTTTTCTTATTGCTACTAACAATTTTCCTTTCTATACTCTTCTCCAATGCTGTCTCCTGTTTTTTTTTCTTTTATCCTGCAGCACTTGTTTTAATATTTCTTGAAGATCATGTCCTTTGTTAAACTCTCTTAAATTCTTTTTCTGTTTGAATATGTTGAACTCTCTCTCATTTTTGAAATCCAAATTTACTGGATACTGATTTATTGGTGGGCAGTTTTTCATTTTCTTTTAAATATGTCATGCCATTGCTTTCTAACCTCCATGATCCCCAATTATTTCAGGTGGGGAATGTGACCTTGAAAGCAAGAAATTATAGCCATGCAATATATCTTTAGGTAGGCCTAATCCATCATTTTGTCAATGGTAAATTTCATGTGTATGAACCCAGGTCATAGAAATGAAGACTTTAAAATGGAATAAAGTCATGAATTCATAACAATCACCAGGCTGAAATTAAAGGTGTGATTAAACATTCTCCCAGCAAAGGTTTTGGAAATTTAATTTTAGGGAAAAATTAATTTGTCGTTAAAATTATAAAATGAGAACATATAAAAGAATAATTCAATAATCATGACCATATCTTTGGTCTTTGAAATATATGGAAGTCTTACAAAGTAATTAAATAGCTATGAACTTGAGAAGACAAAAGATAGAATCTGTTCAAGAGAATAACATACCATATTAATGCAACATGTGAAAATTTTTACTAGAGACTTTCTGAATGATTATTCCAGAATTCATACAAAGAGAATTAAATTAAAGATTATTTGTGAGCAAACTATAGCAGGCTCTTCTCCTTCCAACAACAAAGTTCTTGCATTCTGCAGGATCCACTAGAATTTAATGTCTTGGGGGAAGATTTCATTTATAGCCCCACAATGCTTTAATATGTGTTATCTCATATGAGAAAGAAACCCTATATCAGAGAATAATTTCAAGAAGTCCCCAATGACCAGCTATCCTTTAATCAGTGTAATCAAATCCACACAAGAATTAAATCATATAACTGTCATCACTGTGGAAAAGCCTTCAGAAAATGTTCTGAATTTAGGCCACATGTGAGAACTCACATTGAAGAAAAAAATACAAATGTCAAATATCTGGGAAAACTTTAAGGAAATCATCCATCCTTAGACAACATGAAAGAATTCACACTGGAGAGACTCCACACAAATGCCATGCATGTAGTGAAGACTTTAGACAAGGGTCTTCCTTTAGAAAACACTAGAAAACTCACACTGTAGAGAAACAATATGAATGTCATGTATGTGCAAAAATATTTACAAAAGTTCTTCTCTTTGATAACATGAGAATACTCACATAGGAGAGAAACCTTACAAATGTCACATATGTGGGATAGACCCTCCTTAAATCTTCTGTGCTTAGACAACCTGAGAACACTCACACTGGAGAGAAACTTTCTGAAGACCATCTTTGTGGGAAAAACTTCAGCCAGAGTTCTAATCTTATAAAAGATGAAAAAAATCACCCTTGAGAGAAGCCATACAAATGTCATGTATGTGAGAAAGTCTTCAATAAATCTGTGCTTAGGCAACCTGAGGAAGCCACACAGGAAAAAACCTTATGAATACTGTCTGTGTGGGAAATCCTTCAGTTAACATTTTATACTCAGATAACATGAAATAATGCACACTGGAGAGAAACCTTATGAATGCCATCTATGTGAGAGCCTTCTTCCAGAATTCCAACCTTAAAAAACATGAGAGAACTCACAATATAAATGTAATGTATATGGAATAGGCTACATCCATAGATTATTGTTTAAACAAATAAGAAAACCCACACAGGGGTATAATTCTATGTTAGTGTAATCTATGACAAATGCCTTTATTTTAATTTAGGCAAGAATGAATTACACTCGGAAGAACTCTGTCTATATTGACCTGGAGGACATTTAAGCTGAGCTTCCGCCTAAGTGCCTAGAAGATAAACACAGGTTAGTAATAACTCCTACAAGGAAAATAAGACAGGAAAATTTTTAAAAGGAGCAGAAATCTCTAGAGGAACAGCAGATAATTTTTGATAGAGTAAATATTCAATGAAATAAGTATGAAATTAACTTTACTTATATCTCAGGGAAATGAATGGAGGGAAGTCTTTTAGTGATTTCAAATTTCTTCATCAGCATGAAAATTTCCATACTGAAGGAAAGAAAACCCCAAAACAAAAGTAAATAAAGGGCGACAGCGGTGACCGGGCGTGGGGAAGGCGGCAGCAATAGCGGCGGCGAGGTGCCGCTGCTCTGGGCTTGGGTTGGCGGTTTGAGGCCAGGTCGGCCGCCGGAGCAGCCCGAGGAAGGAGTCAGGTGGGGAGGGGCGTGCTGGCTGCCGCAGTGTAAATTTAGAATTCTTTTAGAATCAGCACTGTGATTCCTCCAACCATGGGTTTGTCTGCATCTACTCCTGCTGTTGCAGTTCAGACCCCAAATGCTTCAGATCATCACACAGCATCTCCACCTTCAGGATGTCCAATGCATGAAGGGAAAATGAGAGGCTGTCCAGTGAGTGCAAACCCCTCAGATTCAACCTGCGAGAGCAAAGTGTACTCTGTGCCTGCTCACCAGGAAAGCGCATATGAGTATGTGGAGTGTCCTGTTAAGGCCACTGCATCTGAGAATAAGGAGAGCCTCGATCCTTCAAATCTGATGCCACCACCTAATCAGATGCCGGCCCCCGATCAGCCATTTGCACTGTCAACTGTCAGAGAGGAGTCCTCCATTCCGAGAGCAGACTCTGAGAAAAAGTGGGTTTATCCTTCAGAGCAGATGTTTTGGAATGCAATGTTAAAGAAAGGGTGGAAGTGGAAAGAGGAGGATATTAGTCAGAAAGATATGTATAATATTATTAGAATCCACAATCAGAATAATGAGCAGGCCTGGAAGGAGATTTTGAAGTGGGAAGCCCTTCATGCTGTGGAATGTCCTTGTGGTCCGTCATTGATCCGGTTTGGAGGTAAAGCTAAGGAATATTCACCAAGGGCAAGAATTCGTTCCTGGATGGGGTATGAATTACCTTTCGACAGACACGATTGGATCATCAACCGTTGTGGGACAGAAGTTAGATATGTCATTGATTACTATGATGGCGGCGAAGTGAACAAGGACTATCAGTTCACCGTCTTGGACGTCCGTCCTGCGTTCGATTCTCTTTCAGCAGTATGGGACAGAATGAAGGTCGCTTGGTGGCGCTGGACTTCATAATCACTGTTTTATTTTTTATTTTATTTTTTTTCACTGTTTTATTTGAGACAGAAAAATGTACACTATTTTTTTTCCTGAGAGATATGAAACTATTTTCCCCAAACTGAATTGCATTCTTGATGTAATGGGAACTTCAAGTTGGTAATCACATTTGCTTACTTCACCCAGGGAAGGGTCCCATACACTATTCTCTTTTGAACCACATTTTACCTTGCAGTGTAGAGCAGATAATGTTGTTTTCTTCCCACTTAGCTTAAATAGCGATCCCTTAGTTTTTCCTTTTAACTGCATTGTTGCCTTTCTATTTAATTTAGAAAAGTTTGAACAGCCTCTGAAAAAGAACTGTTTTAAAATGTGAAGAAAGCCACTTTTTTGCTTTTCTTACTGTTTTCTCATGAATGCTTGATATGGAAAAGCTGAGAGCCAATTTGATGTTCAGGAGTTTTTACCTGGTAAAATATTTTAACTAAAACTGTTCATTACAAATAAGTAGTTTATGCTTTTCAAAAAGGTAGTAGTATTTCTAAGATCCCTACAATATAGTAGTGGCCCCTGAACATACTGTAAAGGTATATACTGGGAATAGATTCAGCAAAACCAAGGTGTGTCTTGGAGTTCCAAATTCCCATTTGTATGAATTTTCTAGACTGGACTTTGTTAGAGAATAGTTTGAACTACACCATGATTTGCTGATACTCATCCTTTGGAATATATAAAATTTTAAAATATTTCCTGCTGCTACTGTTCTAACACATGACCCTGCTCCAAACAAACGGATCTCCTCATGGTCCCTTGGTATTTGTCAAGCTGTCCCAGCTTTGAGTCTGGTTCTTTCTGCCTGAAGCCAGCACCAGGCCGCTGAATTCCAAACCTTGAAAGCCTGGCCCATGCCAAAATGCCAGAAGTGGGCCAAGTGCTAACATTTGCTTGTTTTTTGAGTTAAAAATTCTCAAGGACAGTGTTTTTTTGTTGTTGTTTTTTCAGATGTAGAATGTTTGAATGAACTCACACTCTCAGTTCCTTTTTGTTTTATTTTTTTAAGGGTGCTGTAAGTTTGCCACTGAAATTCTTTTGATCCAGTAATCCATAAGCTGGTTGTTCTAATTCTAGTAGTGTTACAAATGACTTTTTCTTAAAGTGTTGATAATGTTAAATCCTTTAATTTATCCTAAATACTGTAGTGTTAAATTAGTGCATGAAATGATAGTATGTGAGTGATTCATTTGGTATGGATTTGTTAAGCCAGTTTTCTCGTGTGGCTTTTAAAATCCAACAACCTTAAACTCTTGTACATTGAAAAATATTTGTGTATTTAAAAATAAAGGTTATTGTTAACAGGTTTTGAAACTTTTTAAAGAGTAACTTTATACCTAATTTTTAATTCAGTCATGTAATTTTTACAGAAGGAAGGCTATAGTCTCCTTACTTGAGAAGACAGTTTTCTTGTCTGTGAACAATATATATTTTAACTACAAAAAAAAAAAAAAAAAGTAAATAAATATTCAGCCAGTGTTCACATCAGAAATGTCAGAATGGGGAAAAAACATTAACAAAATATGCTTTCCCATGCTATTCAGAATATTGCCTAATTATTTTTATTGAAAATAATTAAGATAATAATATAAGATTGTGAAGTGATCTGGTTATGTTGCAGGCAGAATTTTGAAACAATTAGTAGGAAGAATATGAAACTTTTTCCAAATCAATACTTGCAAAAATATGTGAAGTAAAACCTGTTGCTGTTATTTGTCTAATATGATTCAGATTCTATTTTTTATGCAACACTAAATTATAATGACTGGGGTGAATCTGAAAATAACATTGAATGGTAACTAAATGATAGACTGTACAAAATGTTGTGATGTAACTATTATATATGCATTATATGTATGTTCAAAGCAGTAATTAATGTAACATGAAGAAAATAGATAAATTAATAATGTCTGGTGGTGCATAAATTTTCACTTTCAGATGTCATTATTGCTATTTTAAGTTAAAGAGGATGTAAATTAATTTAAATATGAGAAGGAGAATAATGTTTACAGAGCTGGAATAGTATGGGTATCTGGGAATGAAAACTTTACTCAATCCTTAGTGAGGAAATGTGATATTCACTACAATAAAATTAGTTGCTAAGTGACTTGGGCCAAAAAAAATGCAGAGAAATTTCAGGGGATGAGGAGGTGAAACATGATTTCAGATATGAAGTAGTTCTCATGTACCTCTTAAAATATATGTATATATATATATAAAAAATAACATCTTTGTAAGCAAATACACATATATGCATATATATTTATATATCATTTTACAAATGTTTGTATGTATTGTGAGAATTTTGATTTTTACCCATAATAAAAAAAAAAAAAAAAAAAAAAAAAATAAAGGACCTGATCAAAATGCAAAAAAAAAAAATAAATAAATAAATAAAAAATAAAATAAAATTGCATAGATTAATTTCTAAAAAAAAATAAAAAAATAAAAATACCTTAAAATTGATAAGATATACATACCATAATTCATTAATTCATTCAATTAGAACTAATGTTTGTTGATTCTTTTGGCTTATTTTCCCTCTAAATACTCACTCTTTGGGCAGAGTAAATGGTGCTGACATTTAAATGCTTCAGAGTAGGCCCATCTTGAAAGTATACCTGCATGAGGATGTGCTAGGTTAATGACAGAAACTGTATAATAGGTTTGGTTCCTCTTCAGATCATTCATTTCAATATCACATATTTATTAAGGCTTTCAAATGTACCAAACCTGAATTTTTGGGGGACTAATTGGTAAAATATACAAGGTTCCCACCTTCACTGCTCTTAAATCCTAGTAGAAATGAAACAAAAATAAATAACAAAATAAAATGTGTGAGATTCAATCATGACCTAAGATGATTATCTTAGGGAATATCCCTGGTCAGAAAAGATACTATAGGCTTTGAAGATGGTGGATGGGACCAAGAGCCAAAGAATGCTGATAGCTACCAGAAGCTGAAAGAGGCTAAAGGAATGAAGTTTACAGGCTGGAATAGACCAGAATATGGATTCTCTCTTACAGTCTCCAGGTGGAGTGTTTTCCTGTTGACTGAAACATTGATCTGAGACCAAACCAGTTTGGATTTGTGGCCTCTAGAATTGTATCACAATAAATTCTAATTTAAAAATGAAGTAGGATATTTGTGTGGTTATCATTGATTAGTAATCTTTAATCCTGTATCTCATTAGGATTTTTGGTTTGTTCCTTTATTTGAGCCATATCTACTTGTTTCTTTTGTTGATTTGCAATTTTTGCTGATGTCTAGGTATCTGAATATGTTAGTGAATTTACTCTGATGTTCAGTTTCTCTCTCTTGCCTAGTGGTTTTGTTTCACTGCTCTTTTTGATTTTTGGTTCAACTGATTCTAAGTTTTTAAGCTTGCCCAGCTGTGTTATCAAAATAGATCCAGGGACTCTCAATTGCTGTGCAGATCTTCCCCCAGGAGTTTTGTACAAGAGACACCTATAAGCAGTTTTTTTTCCTTACAGTTTCCTGGCCAGCTGGCAGATGATGCTCATCAGCAAATATTTCCAAGGAGGTGACTCTTTTAACATCCACTCTCAGGTGATTTTTTCTGGTCAATAAAGAATCGAAGTGGGTTCTTCTGGTTAAATTAGCTGAATAGTATCATTCTCAGCCACACCTCTGCCACACCTTCCCTCTTCTCAGGGAGGAAGACCTCTATTCTTCACTCTGTTGGCTGCAGTGTGCCACAGGTTTTATCCAGGCTGATTGCCTTGAGAGTGGAGGGTGGGTGCCATTCTCAGGCCCCAGGGTTAATAACTCACAGATTTCATTTTGCCTTCTTCACCTCTCTGTCCCTGACTTTCCTGTGGGTTATGCAGCACTCTCCTGTCTTGAAGAGTCCCAAAGCAGACCACTTGGACAGTTTTTGCTCTTCCTCTGTTATTTTGTAAGAGATGTGAGCCCTGATTACCTATTCAGATGCCATCTTCCTGTAAACCCTCTTTCTTCATTTTTAAGATAAGCATTAAGGGCTATAATTTTCAGGACTGTCTTCACTCTATCCCATAAATTTTGATATGATGTGTTCTTGTTTTCATTCATCCTGAGATATTTACTGATTTCTGTTGCAATTCCATCTTTGACCTACTTATTATTTAAGGGGATTTTAATCCCTATTTTTTTTTTTAATTTCCCATTTTATATGATTAATTTCCACCTTTTTTTCATTATGATCAGAAAATTGCTTTGTACAGCTTCATTATTTTGAATTCATTGAGATCTGACTTAAGATCCAATATATGTCCTATTCTGCAGAAAGATACCTCAGTACTTAGGAAGATATTTTTAACAGAGTTTCAAGGTATGTCTCATTAAAATGTATAACTGTTGTTGTGACTTTTTACATAGCTACACAGATTTGTTCCCTCCCTTGCATTTGTCCTCCATGGAAAGATGCACATGATTAAAGAGGGGATCCTAGGATTCAATTGGGATACTCTAAACCCTTCCAGAACTATGCCCTTCTGGTCAGGTCTTTACTGGGCACAGAAACTGAGAAGGAGCTGCCCCTCCACTAGGGAGTCCTTAGTCAATATTCAGGTTGATTTGATGCAAGTGCTCATCGTGCAACTCTTCAGGGACCTAGTGAGCCTTTCAGGATGGGGAAAAAGAACATGTGACAGGGTGACCCAGAGGCCATCAGTCAAAAGTGGACAGGCAGAAAGGGCCTCCAGTCTTCATGTCTGTTCACAGCTACCTGTGCACTTTTTAAACAGCTAGGAGGTGATGTTTGAAAAACCTTTCAGGTTCACCCATGCCTTCACTGACTACTTAGTCCAGAACTAGTCAGAAAGTGTGCTATCCGAATGGAATTTCTTAGAAATTCACTGACTCTTTTGTAGAAGCCACTCATAAATGGCCACACTGTCCACTGCCCTTAGATAATGACCTCATACCTGCAGATGTTGGATCCCTAGGTGACTTCAGTCCAGTACTTTCCCTGCCTGTGATCCAACAGTCAATTCCCAGGCCCCTGCTTTTTGCCATGAACCAATACAACCCGTTCCCATTAGGAATCAGGTTCAGCTGGGATACTGGTGCACCTCCTGGCAGAGCCTGAACAAGGGGAATACCCTCAATCCTCCCAGTGCAGGTGGAACCACAGGCCAGCACATGACTGCCTTGGCAATCTGGAATTTCTTGTTTGGTCAAGTAGTCTCAGGTGTAAAGGGAGAATTCCATCAAAGACTAAGTTACATGAACTCTTCCCATAAATGTGAGTCTCTGTTGGGTGACTCTCACTGCAGTCTCAGCCAATGAAAACACAAAGATTCAACAATATGTCAATCCTCTACCATGATGGCATGTACTAGTGTTTACTAAGGAAGAGACAGAAACTCTAAATGCTATGCAAAGCAACCATATTTAATCAAATGAGTTTGTGGTTATATCAAGTGATTATGACAATTGAGCAATCACGAAAGAAAATAATCAATTAAAGACATAATATAGAATGAAAATATATAAAACCACTTAACAAATCAGAGGAAAACATATCAACTGGTCTCTCATGAGGCTGGGAAGTCCCTTTCAACAGCCGGCCAGAGCCTCGATTGGAAAAATGGTCCCAGGCAGAATGTTCTCTCCTGGGTGAGACTTCAACTGGCAGCTTGTGGACTATCCTTTTTTAAGATTCTGAACCTCAGAACTCCAATGAGTCTTGCAACTTGTGAGGAATGACCTCATCAAAAGTAACAAAACCCATCCAGCAGGGGAGTAAGACAGCCCTCCTCTGGAGAGTCACAGGGTCTTGAAGGGTCTGTTTTTCTGTTCTGTTTATGGTACACTAAACTGAAAAATGAAGGTTTCAGTACACATCAGCTTTAACTTGATGATAACTTTACAGGGGATACAAACAGGATGTGCAGATATTACATCTGGTGACTTGCTCCTTCTAAATATTTGTTTTTAGTTGCTAGGTGGTGGGGTTGCCTGTATAGCAGCATTGCAACATTCCAAAGGAGAAAGGACAAGTTAATCATTCACAATTCTAGGCTGAAACAGCAGAGACTATTGATTAGAAAGCTTAGGAATTCATAATTCTTAATAATTTTCTTATATTACATCCACTAGATTATTAAATCTTTCCACACACTTTCTCCATTCTCAAGAGCCTCCCGATCATGTCCATGAAGCTTCTTGTACACCAGTGTATTCTTCCAGGCCCTGGACTAGCCTTGGGACCTGGCATTTGTCTTTGAAAGAAAAGCACAACCATACCTGTGCTTCATTTAACAAAATACATGCAGGGGCAGCTGTGCCATATAAAAAAGGGCCTGGGCTTTTTGATCCAGAGTTTGTACTCAACCTGTTGGCTGTCCTGCAAAGGTCAACCTGGTAGAATTGGGTCCTGCTGGGTGTCTGGGTGACACTTGGAGCCATCAGGAATGAGGGGAATTACTATGAAGCCCCCACAATTGACAACTCTGAATTGCTTCACAATTGATCTGGCTCTTGCCTTTATAGGTGTACCCAAGGTATGATGATCTAAACACTTAACAAGATTGGATCAGTTGCCAGATAATCTGTCAGGATACATTGGGGTAATCATGACTGAATCTGTAAAGTGATCATCCAAGACAGTGGAGTTCAGAATCACACAGCTTCAGACTCCAATTTGACCCATTTTGAACTTTTTATAATTTTCCCAACCTTTGTACTAATACAATACCATAGTTTCATCTAGAAAACTACAAGTCCCTAAATGGTAGTTGAGAGAAACCTCAGCATGAGAAGTAGAAATTATTTCCACTTTGTGTAAATTTGGGAAAAGGAAGCAACTGTGCTAAGTCAGGAAAGGGTCCTTGTAAATATAATAGTTAAAGACATCCACATTTTAGAGGTTGTTCCAATGTTCTATGAAAGTAACTTCAACCCTAAGTCACAGGAGAGCTGATGGGATGTCTCAGCTCTTTACCCAGTTTAATGATCCTGAAATGTATGTCTACTCTGTGAAAGGATGACTTACATGTTTACTTCAGTAAGCCAGATAAGATACTTTCACCCTTCAAGCTTCTTGCACATAAAATATGCTAGTGACTTTGTAAGGTTTCTTATTTCAATGACTACTGAGACAGACTGCATTTCATTTAAATTGATGCAAGAAATGAAAGGGAAAAAAACACACACACAACTACCAGGGTATAATAAAAATGGGAATTTAATGTAATATTTAGATATAATTTTGGCTATTAACATCAAATATGTATTACTCCTTACCAATTGATAGTTTTATTTTTGCCTTTTGTACAGAAATTCAATCACCCCTCCCCTCAAGTCCTCCATGCAACTATTTTCTGACACTTGTTTCCCCAAGTCCAGAAATCAATGATACATGCTACTTGCAGGAGTCTGAGGGTTGCTGGAATACCCCTGCCACCCCCCTTGTATCCCTGTTCTAGCTACTCCAAGGACACTGATCTCGTGGATGGAATCTCAAACCTCAGTTACATAGGGAAAAAAGGTCAGTGAGGCCAAAAGGTCAGTGAGGTGGGAGTCAGAGCACTTCTTCACAGAAGAGAGAAAACTAATATATATGAAAAGCCACAGAACACCCAGAAATCCTTAGCCCAAAGCCAGGAACCAGGCAAAAATTTTCCAATAAGATTTGTGATCTGCTGGTAAACACATCATGGTGTATACATAGATATTCTCAATAATCTTATAAACTTTATCTGTAGAATTTGGTTCCTGGTTACCAAGATCCCAAGTTAGTGTGTGCTATATTTCTAATGAAATGATGTCACTTCATAGGGTCCCATTATCTGTGCCCTTTATTTAGATAAAATATGCCCTAAGTCTCCTTGGGATGCTGAATCTTCATCCTCCTTTCCATGTCATCAAAAGCCTATAATTACACAAACACAATCTTCCCTACAGTCTCACAGGAAGGCTTGGGAAATTTAGGACCCCACAATTGAGAAAAAATTGTGTTAAGATGCAGCTCTACTTATACCCTTTCTGTAAACCTGCCCAATTCATTGTGCTTCTTGGGTTTCCCTAGTCTCCCCACCTGAAACATGGATACATTCTAGCACCTCCTTCCAGTGACTTTTTCAGGTAAATATTAATAAAATAAAAGTCCAGAGCTGGTGTCACCTGTACATAATGCATGAACTTAACATAGAACGATTACCACAATTAAGGAAGATAACAATTTGGTATCTTCCAAAGGGTCCCACCTTGGAATACATAATCTTGTGTAATCCCCTCCTCTTGGGTGTAACCTGGATTTAGTCACTCACTTCTAATCAATATGATATGGCCAAAATGGCAGAATGTCACTCCCAATATTTACTAAAATTCTCATATTCCTCATTAAATATTTTCTTGATACATGTGAGTTATTTCTCTGTATTTTCTTTCATCTCTTTGACCATTTTTTAAAAAGCGTCATTTGATTTGTCCAGATTCTTGTCTTTTTCATTCCTGATTTCTGGATTTTTATTTTCTTCCTGCTGATGGGTCATGATTTCCTGTATCTCTGATTGTCTTGTATTCTTTATTACACACTGTATATTTTATTTTAAAACAGATCATTTATAAGATTTTATGATTTATGAGTGTATAAGTCTAAATACCAATGAATCAACATAGTCTTGATTGGGAGGGATATCCCCCAAATAAATTGTTACCATGGCCTTTTGCCTGTAATACCAACAGCACTTCTGTCCTGAAAAGTGTTCAACATCTATACAGTCGCTTGTTCAGGGTGGAAACCCTTATTTGCTCCCACATTTGCAGAAGAGAATAAGAACTTCACTCCCCTCAATATGAGGTGACTGCACAAGGGGAAGAAAGTGTCCACGTACCCTAGAACTGGAACGCAGCTTCCGCCTATCCCATCCTGTAGGCATTTCACATGCAGATTATTTACCTGCAGAGAACTGGCAACACTTGGTTACTGTACTGGATTTGATATTCCCCAGGCATTTCTGAGCTGGATGGAAGGTGGTCACGGCAATTTAGTGCAGATACCCAGAGGAGGCTCTGATAGTTTCTTGTATACCAGGAGCCTGACTGACCACAAGAAATGAAATCTCTTGCCTTTGTTCCAAAATCCACTACTAGACTTTTATCACTACATTTAAAAACATATTATTAAAGCTAGAAACTCCTATAAAATTAGAGCTGGTGAGGGAGCCTCAGACTTCTCTCAAATCTTTTTCTTCTGCCCTATCACTTGGTTGATAGGGTAGTAGACTTGCCCCTTGGCCAAGTTAAAGTATGCTAAACCGTGGTGATACATTAGAGTTCATAGTTCCAGTGCAAGTCTGGAGAGATAAGGCCCAAGTCTGGAGAGATAAGGCCCAAGGCCTTATAGAGGAATGTTTTTTCCCTTCAAACTCTAAGTATGGGTCCAACAGGCTTCCACAAAACTACTCTGCAATATAAGACTGTGGCAGTTTTATGAATCCCAAAAGGAGCAATATTATGATTGTAAATTAATCTATTCCTCTGGCTGTGTTTATATTACATTCATTTGAGTTGCTTTTGATTAGATTATCTGTTAAGATTGCTTTTAGGTCTTTTTTCTTTGACTATGTCAATTAAGACATGACTCAGTTTGAGTCCTAGCCCCCTTGATGGACCTGCTATAAATGGACACTCACAAAGACACACAGAAAGACAGACCTCTGTCATTCTTAATCCTGCCATGTGACAGAAAGGAAAAGGCTCAAACACCTGAGGCCCCAGGGAAAGAAGAGCCATTCACCTGACAGATTACAGCTGACACTGTGTAAAGAGCAGAGACTGATATAGAGGGCCCAGAAAGAAACAAGTCTTACACCAGGAGAAAGAGAACTACAGGTTCACTTAATTTATGTCATATCAAAAGGCTGGAACCACAGAGCTCAAGAAGATGAGGAAGGCCAGAGGGGAATAGAGACCAGGCAGAGATCACCGACCATCTTGCTTGAACACATGGCACCTGACTTTGTTGAGAAAGCACCTCTTGTGTTGCCTTGACTTAGACTTTCCTCAGCCTTGGTATTGTAAGCTTTTTCCCCAAATAAATACCCTTTATAAAGCCAACAGATTTCTGATATTTTGCATCTGCGCCCCTATGGCAGACTAATACAATGATGGTTTATATCATCAGAGCTGCTGTTACAAACTACCACAAACTTGGAGTTGTGAAACAATAGCCAGCTCTCAAAGTTGTTTTAAAATTTGAGCTAAAAGTGGTAACAGCACAGGTATTACTCTGTGATATTGAATGTGTTCCTGTGAGTTCCTCACAGGAACCTCTGAATCAGGTTCCATCTTCCTCTTCTTTATGTATGTGGTAAAGGGGCAAGGAGAGTTTAAGACACACACCAACCAAAGATAATGATGGCCACTGACATGGGAAAACAAACCTCTAGGCAGTCCAGCTCCAAAGAAACATGATGACAACTTTTTTTTTTTCACACTGAACACCCAGTGAAATTTCTGGGAGGAACACAGAAAAATGATGGCCCCATATTATTCTGGGAATAAATATGACCCTAAATTTGAAAAATAAATATATGATACAAGGGGTATGAAATTTTTCCTTTTGGAGTATTGAAAACTTTCAAAAATTGACTGAGGTGGTGACAGCACAACACTGTGATGAATATGAGAGCCACTGAGTGTACACTTTGAATGGATTGTACAGAACATGGGATTGTATTACACAATGAATCCTGTGGTGGAAGATGAACTGTGGTTAACAGAACAAACACTAGAACATTCTCTCATGAACTATAGCAAATATATAATACTAATACAGGGTGTCATTAACTGGGTGGGTTGGGCTAACATTAAGCCAAATATAAGATATTTACTATAGTTATTAGTAATGTTTTGATGATATTCTTTCAGAGTTTGTAAGAATTGTTTCACAGCAATGCAAGCTTTTAGTGGTGGGGTATTATATGGGTGCCCTGTATGATGATATACATGCTTGTTTCTAAGTTCACAACTTATATTATACACTTATGTTTATGGATGTTCATGTATGAATGAGAAATTTCTAGTTAAAAAAAGTTTTAAAAAATTTTACCAAGTGCCAAAATAATGGTCAAAACCAGAAAACTCCTACTGCATTTGGGGACTAAATAGGACAAAGAGGAAGAAACATTTGGATAATATGTATAAAGAAGTTTGTTGAGGGTTGTTTCCTCTTATGATGGAAATACCAGACTGTGCAGTGCAGGGCTTCTGAGGGGTGGGTTCTAAAGCAGTAGTTGGGGCCCACAAACTACTAGTCAGCCCAGTTGGTCTTCTGTAAACCCAGCTGCTTTTTGCACTCTGACCTGGGACACTGAGTTTCAGGTCTTCTCTTCTTCTAGCTGATGGTATGATCCTGAATGTTTCACCCTCTCTGATCCCCAATATATTCACCAATAAGTTATGGACATATGACTGGACAGGGGGAAGAAGAGATGGGGTGGAAGAGGGGAGGATTCTGAGCCTGAGGGGACTCTGTGGAGTGAGTCACACAGGGTGGTCATGTAGGTGGGCCAAAAGGACATCAGAGAGATCCCATTGTGATGCACTGAAAGCTCAGTTATGGATTGGCCAGGTCAGTAGACAGAGACAGTGATATAAAGCCCATGCCGAGGGCATTTTGAGGGCATTGGAATTGTTCTACATGATTTTTCAATGAAAATACAGACTGTTATACATTGTGTGAAAACCTTTAAAAGTGTATGGTGCAAAGTGTAAACTATAACATAAACCATTGACCATAGTTCTTAGCAATGCTTCAATTTTAGTCCATCAGTGGTAACAAATGAACCCAACTCATGTATGATGTTACTAATATGGGTAAATGTGAGAGGGGTATGGGTTGCAGTATATGGGAATCCCCTATATATTCTTTTCTTTTCTTTATTTCTTTCTTTTTTAGGTACCAGGGCCAGGGAGTCTGGGATCCAGAAGAGGCAGCATAGGCATGTTCCTTCTGCTGGCACCTCCTTCCCTGACCTCTCAGCACTGATACCGCTGGGGAGGTTGCTTTGGTCACAGCCTCACCTGGTTTTAAGTCACAGACTCAGGTCTCCTGGTCCCCAACCACACCCACTTTCTCTACCCTTGGGACATCAAGCTGAGAACTAATGGGATGGGATAGGAGTGGAAAACATTAAAGTTATGTTTAAATTTGAATTTTATCACATACTTCAACACATTAATTTATATTTTAGCCATTTAAAAGAAAGCTAGAACCTTTTCGTGTGGGTGGGATATATGTGCCATTCCCAGACACAGGACTAGTAACCCACTGTTTTCATTAGGCTTCTTTGTCTCTCTGTCCCTCTCCCTACTGGATGATGTGCAGTACTCTCCTGGTCTGCAGATCTCCAAAGCAACTCACTCAAATAACTGTTTGTCCTTCCTCCATTGTTTTTATGAAAGAGTTAAGCCTTTCCTATCTCTAATATTATATATTACCTAAGAGATAAATACTGAAAGCCTCCTTGTTGCTCAACTGTGGCTTCTCTAAGCCAAACTCAGCATATAAATGCAATACCTTCTGCCTGGCATGGGACATGACTCCTGGGGATGAGCCTCCCTGGCACTGAGGGTTCATTATCCTATGCCAAGTAGCAACCAAAAGGGGGAAATATTAAATATGAATGAGTTTTTATGTCTAAGCAATTTCAAAGTGAGTCAGGAGGTCATTCCAGAAAATATGTTTATGCATGACTCAGCAGGATTTCATTGAAGGCCTAAGTAAACAATGCCTCAAACAATGGGTCTTCTGAGGGCTCTAGAGACATCTAGACATTATAGGCAGGTCAGATAATCACAGGAATTCAGCACCCTGTCAGTGGGCCTTACTTTGGAATATATGCTCCCCAATATAACAGAGTTAGACTCATAATTTCCCTATACATGGGTCTTCTGCACCTTTTATTTGAGTCTATATTTAGCACTATACCCAATAAATATATGTCTCAGAGACTTATATGTCCCAGAGACTGTTAAAAGAGAAAAGTGAGAATGAGAGAGAGGGTGATGTACATGGGAGACCCCTATATTTTTGATGTAACATTTATGTAATCTAAATTGGAAATCATAGTTGTAGGAAAAAAAAGAATATTAAAACTTTCTAAGATTTTATTGTTATTACTTTTATGGTTATTGTTATTTATTGTCATTAGCAATAATTCATTTTACTGACAAAATCTCAGAAAATATTTGCTAATCTGACAGATTTGTATTTTAGGGGGAAAATACCAGAAACTGAAAGTTATTATTATTGCTTAAACATTTAATGCACATGCATTTAGGTTAGTTTGAATGTGGAATAAACAGCCTCCATTTTCCACATGGGGATACAAGTATATATGATTATAAAATAAACTCATACTTGTTTATGAAAATAAAGGAAGGTTAGAGACATCAGTAATATTTTCCCTAGTATTTCACAATGCATTCACCTTGTGTGTAAGACTTTTACATTTTTTTCATTTTAGTTAAAATTTACATGCAAGAGAATTCACACATTTTAATTGAGTGTTAACAGATGCATGCATCTATGAAAGCCAATCCCCTATCAAGTTATCAAATATTAACCCATTAATCTTTACTCTACAATGTTCCCTCATGTCCCCTCCCAGGAAATGTCCACTTCTAGACAAACAATGACACTTTCTAATAATTCACAACAATGGATGAATTATACCTGTTCTGGAACTTCATATTTACAGAATCATACCATATATACTCCTTTGGGTAAGGCTTATTCACTCAGCATAAGGATTTTGATTATTTCAGGAGTCCACTCTTATTTCTGACTGGTATTCAATTTTAAGACATACCACAGATTGTCTATCCATTTGTCTTTTCATGAGAATTTAGATTTTAACTTTGAACCCATTTTGAAAAATGTTCTATGATAGTTCTTGTACACATCTTTACATCATATTGGTGAAAATCTCATAGCATTTGGAGACAAATACTTCCCATTAGTTGTGGAGAGTTTAAATGCCAGAGTAGGAAATAGTTCTATGGCCACACAAGTCTCAGTAGGAACATCTCTAAAATCAGTGATTTGTGCCACGGATATTCTCCTACTCCTGGGTATGGTTTAGTGTAAATAAGAATGGACGGAATATCTTACCCCATGTCCCCATATTATTTTTCACTTAAGGTGCCTAAATTCCCTTAAGGTGGAGAAAGGGAATTGAGTCTCCTATTTTACCTTGACTCTGGGTTTAGGCTATATACATGTGTGTTGATTTTGCTAATGTGTCAACTTGGCCAGGTAATGGTGTCCAGGTGTTTGTTCCAGCAAGCACTGGGCTAATTGTAATACAAGAGCATTTATGGACTTCAATCACCAGTGAGTTTACTGTGTGTATGGCTGATTACATCTGCATCAATCAGGGAGATTGCATCATCAGTGGGTGACACTTGTATCCAATCAGTTGAATGCCTTAAAACGGGAAGTGATTTCAACATTCAGAGAGAATTTCCCAGCTCACCATTGGGCAGCCAACTTCTCCCAGAAACTCATCAAGGACCTTTCATCGGAGCCCCTGGTTTGCAGCCTGCCTGCAGAAACTGGACTTGTGCATCCCCAAGGTCGCATGAGAGACTTTTTAAAAATCTCTTATTATTGACAGATATCTCCAGTTGATTCTGTTTCCCAAGAGAACCCAGACTAATACAACAGGCACGAGAAGAAACAGATCAAAGTGTTGACTTTCTGTGTGGACATCCATACAGCACTTTCTCTCAGAGCCTCATTTCCCCATGTGTTAATAAAACGGATCATCTCCATTTTTCTGAAGTTCATTATGAGACTGAGAGTTTTGGGGCAGGCACTGTACCCAGAGAACCAGTGCTTTGTTGTTTAAAGTGAAGTTTGGACATCCGCTCCCTTTTGTTATCTCCAGCTACAAATGTAGAATCTGGAAGCGAATGAGTCTTATTTCCATTCCTTACTAAATATTATACATACATCAAGCATCTTCACCTTATTACACATTCCATTTCCCACTAACCTTCACTTCATGGCCCACCTCCATAAGTCTACTTATTTTATTTTGTTCATATCAGTGAGACCAGACAATATTCGTCCTTTTTTGTCTGACTTATTTCACTCAACATAATATCCTCAAGGTTCTTCCATCTTCTCATGTGCTTCCCCAATTGATTTATTCTTACACCTGAGTAATATTTAATCATATGCATATAATACATCTTGTTTATCCATTAATAAGTTGACTGACACTTAACTTGTTTCCTTCTTTTAGAAATTGTGAATAATGCCACTATTAACATCAAGGGCAAATATCTGTTCATGCCTTTGATTTCAGGTATTTTGAATAGCTTCCTAATAAAGGGAATGCCAGATCATATGTTTTTTTTTTATTTATTTACTTTCCAGAATAATTGCCAGATCATCTTCTACAGTGGATGTTTCACTTTACAGTATCTACAACAGTGAAGGAGTATTCCTAATCTTCCACATCCTCTCCAGCATTTAAAGTTTTCTGTTCTTTAAATAATGTGTGCTGTGAGATGAAATTTCCTAGTATTTTTTCTTTATTTTTAAGGGAGTTTACATTACATAAATGTTACATAAAAAATATAGGGGATTCCCATATGCCCCACTCCCTCACTCACCCACACTTTCCCCATTAACAACACCTTTAATTATTGAGGTATATTTGTTAAAATTGGTGAACATATATTTAAGCATTGCTGCTGAGCATAGGCTTTAGTTTACATTATGGTTTACACTTTGCACCACACAATTTTATAGGTTTTTGCAAAATGTAAAATGGTTTGTATCCATCACTGCAATATCATGCAAAACAATTCTTATGTTCCAGAAATGCCCAACGCTACACCATTTTTCCCTCTTCCACCCCCAGAACCTCTGGTGACCATTGTCTTTATACCAATCTTACACATTCTTCAATTACTTGAATAATAATAAGCATAACTTTAGTCCATAGTTGCAATTCTCGTTATGTTTGTTCATTCCTCAATCTTGATTTTAGGATGGTCGTGACCACTCTGCTTTTGTTTGAAAGGGTACTTAGATACCATGGGGAGATAGATGGAGGTGTCTGGCCAGTAATTGTAGACATTCTTTGTTTTGGGTTATAAGCATTGTCTATCATCATCATTTTGTTAGTTGTTCTGGTTTAGTCCAATGAACTAGAGAGTAGGTATAGAAACTCTGCTGAGATTCAGGGCTCAACTGGCATATGAAGAGCCAAAAGATTTAATTCTCTGGGATATATATTTAATGGGTATAGTCTTAATTATATGCTCAAATAAAAGGGGCAGAAGAGCCATTTATAGGAAATATATAAATGATTCTAATTCTAATACATTGGGGAGATAGGTTATCATAAAATCCAAGGTATATTCCAAGGTGCCATTTCCTAGAGTTGTCTGCCCTGCCTATAGTTTTTTGATGTCTCTAAAGCCCTCAGGAGAACCCCTGCTTGAGGCACTGTTTACTGTGGCACTGTTAAATGTGGCAGTCAGTGTGATTCTCCTGAGATATGCATACACATAACCTCTGGAATTATTTCCCAACTCACTTTGAAAGCTCTTCACAGAAAAAAATTATTTGTATTTAATCTTTCCCATTTTTAGTCTAGGTCCTTTTCCAAATGCATTGCTAGATGGCACTTGGCAATAATCTCTTGGTTCCAGGGATCTTCATCTCTGGAAATCATGTCCCACACTGAAGGTTAAGGAGTCAGTTTATATGCTGTCTGGCTTAGAGAGAGGCCACATTTGAGCAACTACGAGACTTTGAGGAAGTAATTTAGGTAATATGTATTACTAAGCTAAGTTTCAAATTCACAAGAAGAAAGTTCATAAGTACACACATCAATATCAAGGGCCTGGCATATCGATCTATCCTCTTTCACTAGGCACTGTCGATGTACTCTAGAGATTCTTGCCACTCTATTAGAAAATGTAGCAGGACTTCCTAGGATGGAAATTCAATATTCCTTTGGTTATTCTGTGGGTCCCTAACATGGAGACATCACCCTAGTAGCACATGAATACATTCATATTCCATTGAGGTAAGCCCCAGGTTCACTCATCCAGAGATTCCCCCCACCACTGACATACCACACCAGGAATCCTCCCCTGCCACAGTTGCAACATTTCTGTAATCAAAAACCTCTCCCAAAACAGAGGCAAAAAATAAGTTTAATTAATTTCATTTTGCATTGTACTTTTCTTTAAATTAAGATCTGTTACCTTTTATGTATATTGACAATTTCATCTATGTGTTGTCCCAGTGTCTTATTTTTATCACTTTATTTTCCAAGAAGTTTTAGGTTACAGAAAAGTCACATAGAAAATATAAGGGATTCCCATACACCCCTCCTCTACATTCTCCACATCCTCACATACCAAAAACTTCCTTTATGAATATGGTATATTTGTTATAATTGATGAAGAAATATCGAAGCATTGTTACTAACCATGGTCAATGGTTTACTTTATGATTTATATTTTGCACTGTACACTTACAAGTTCTGACAAAATGTATAATTGTCTGTATCTGTCAATATAAGATCATGGAGAACGATTCCAATCCCCTCAAAATGCCCTATATTTCACCCATTCTTCCTGCCACCTCCTTCAGAACCTGTGGCAACCACTAATTTTCAATTTTGGAAAAATAAAGTTCATAATTATATCCATTAATATTGATGGTGTGACATACTGAATTGCTTTCTTTTATTATGCACTGCCTATATCTTCAAGAGATTCTTGTCCCTCTACTTCAGAATGTAGCAGGAATTCCCAAGAAAAGAGTTTAATGTTTTCTTGTTTATTGTGTGTGTCTCCACCCACTGAGATGACACCATATGAAAAGATGAACACATTCATATTCTATAGAAATATGCCCTAGGTGCACATTATACCACATATACTCCATCACTGTTGCACTGCACTAGTGATCCTTCCTTGCCATATTGGCCAAAGGAACATTCTCACCATTGTAGTTCTGCAGAGTTCACCTGTTTCTTTCTCCAACCCTCCCCCTCTTCCATGGACAGACCAAGCCGAACCACTACCCTCCTCACCCTCACAAGCCAGCTCCATCAAACTCACTTACATCCCTGCACCACCATCAGAGTCACCCACTGTCAAACTACTGCCTTCCACCTTATTATGGCTTTTGTCTATATTGAGCATTGGCTTCCCACATTCTACTTCCTTTCTGTCTCTTTTTTCTATTATATTTTATTATTACTTATATATATATTTTAAATGATGCTTATATTACATAAATGTTACACAAAGATTACAGGGATTCCCATGATCTCCACCTCCCATACCTCCCATAACATCTCACATAAACATCTTTAATTAGTGTGGCACTTCACATACAATGGATATACACATCTTCCAAACTCTATCTCTGTGAGTCTGCTCAGTATGCATAGGTCATATCAGTGAGGTCATTCAATATTTGCCCTTTAGTGACATGCTTACTTCATTCAATATAAGGTCTTCAAGATTCATCCATGTTGTCACATGTTTCAATACTTCTTTCCTCCTTACAACTGAGTAATATTGTATTTTGTGTATGTACCACATTTTGCTTATCTGTTCATCTATTAGTGGACATCTGGGTTGCTTCCAACTTTCGGCAAGAGTGAATAATGCCACTATGAGCATTGGAGTGCAAACAATCTGTTCATATCCCTGTTTTCAATTCTTCCGGGTTATACTCAGCCATAGGATTCCTGGGTCATATGGCAAGTCTATAGCTATCTTCTTGAGGAACAGTCAAACCATCCTACACAATGGCTACACCACTCTACATTCCCATTAGCAGTGAATGAGTGTACCCTTAGCTCCATAGCCTCTCCAACAATTGTAGTTCTGTTTTTAATAGCCATCAGTCTAATAGGTGTAATATATCTTGGCATAGCTTTGATTTCTAATTCCCTAATAGTTACTGATGTTGTGCACATTAACATGTGCTATTTAGCCATTTGTCTGTCCTCTTTGGAAAAAAGTCTATTTGAATCTCATACCCATTTTAAAAATGGGTTGTGTGTCATTTTATTTTTGAGATATAGGATTTCTTTATATATGCTGGATATTAGGCCTGTGTTGGATAAGTGGTTTAAATATTTAATCACATTGAGTAGGCTGCCTTTTCACTTTCTTGGAAAACTTCTTTGAAGTGCAAAAGTTTTAAATTTTGCAGAAGTCCCATTTATCTATTTTTCCTTTCATTCCTCACTTTGGATGTAAAGTTTATGCAAACTTTTCCTAATACAAGATCTTGTAGATCCTTCCCTACCTTATTTTCTAGGAGTTTTATAGTCTTAGCCCTTATATTTAGGTCTTTGATCTATCTTGAGTTAATTTTTATACAGGGAATGGGATGGTGATCCTCTCTTATATTTTGGATGTGGATATCCAGTTCTGCCACACCACTTCTTCAAGAGGCCATTCAGTCCCATTTGATAGGACTTGGTTGCTTTGTCAAATATCAGTTGACTGTATATGTGAGGTTCAATATCAGAAGTCTCAATTCAGTTCCAATGGTCAGTATATCTACGCTTGTGCCAATACCGTGCAGTTTTGACCTCTATAGCTTTGTAGTATGCTTTTAAGGCAGGTAGAGTGAGTCCTCCAATTTCATTTTTTTTCCAATATGTTTTTGGCTATTATAGGCTCCTTGCCCTTCCAAATAAATTTCACAATTAGCTTTTCCAATTAGGTAAAAAAATGCTGTTATAATTTTTATTATGATTTCATTAAATCTGTAATTCAATTTAGGTAGGACAGACATTTAAATGATGGTTATTTTTCCAACCCATGAACATGAAATATTGTTCTACTTATTTAGGTCATCATTGATTTCCTTCATCAATGCTGTGAAGTTTTCTATATACAAGTCCTTTACATATCTAGATAAGCTTATTCCTAGATATTTCTTCTTTTAGTTGTTATTGGAAATGGAATTTTTTTTCAATTTCCTCCTCAGATTGCTGATTATTAGTGTATGGAAATGCTACTGATTTTTCCATGGTGATCTTGTATGCTGCCACTTTTCTTAACTCATTTATCAACTCTAGAAGCTTTGTTGTAGTTTTTCAGGGCTTTCTACGTATAGGATAATGTCATCTTCAAATAGTGAATATTTTACTTCTTCTTTTCTAATTTGGATGACATTTCTTTTTTCTTGCATAAGTGCATGAGTAAGTACTTCTAACACAATGTTAATAAGAGTGATGACAGTGGGCCTCCTTGTCTTTTCCAAATCTTAGAGGGAAAGTCTTCGGAATTTCACCATTGATTATGATGTTAGTTGTGAGTTTTTCCTATATACCTTTTATCATGTTGAAGTTTCTTCCTATTCCTATTTTTTGAAGGGTTTTTAATCAAGAAAGGATGCTGTATTATGCAAAATGCTTTTTTCTACTTAAATAGAAATCATACTTGTTTTTTTCTTTTGATCCGTTAATGTGGTGTATTATATTGATTGATTTCCTTACATTGAAGCATCCTTGCAGAACAGGGATAAAAGCCACTTGTTCATGGTGTATAATTTATTTAATGTGCTGTTGAATATGATTAGCATGTATTTTTTTGTGAATTTTAGCATCTAAATTCATTAGAGTGTTTGGTCTGTAGTTTTCTTTTCTTGTGGTACCTTTATGTGGTATTGGTTTTAGGGTGATATTTCCATCACATAATGAGTTAGTAATGTTCCCTCCACTTCTTTTTGTTTGGAAATGTTTATGCAGGTGTAGTATTAGGTCTTTCTGGAATGATTGGTAGAATTTGCCCGTGAAACCATCTGGTGCTGGGCTTTTCTTGGATGGGAGATTTTTTATGATAAATTAAATTTCCTTACTTGTGATTGTTCAGTTGAATTCAATAATTTCTTCTTTCATCAATGTAAGTTGCTTGTTTCTAGAAAATTGTCCATTTCATCTAAGTTATGAATCTTGTTGACATATAGTATTTCAAAGTATCCTCTTATGATTATTTTTATTTCTATGAGATAAACATAAAATGACTCTCTCATTTTGTATTGCATTTCTTTGTATCCTCTCTTTATTTTCTTTGTTAGTTTGGATAAGTGTATGTCATTTTTATCAATCTTCTTAATGAACCAGTTTTGATTTTGATAAATTTTTCTGGTGTTTTTATTATTATTATTATTATTCTCAATTTCATTTAGTTCTGCTCTAATATTTATTGTTTCTTTCTTTCTGCTTCTTTTGGGATTAATTTGTTATTCTTTTTCTATTTCCTCCATGTTTGCAGTTATGTCTTTGATTTAGCTCCTTCTTCTTATTTAATATAGGTATTTCTATATTAGGCTATAAACTATAACTATAAACTATAGGCTATATAGGCTATAAACGTCCCTTTCTGCACTTCTTTTGCTGCATCGCACAGGTTTTGATATGTTGTGCTCTCATTTTCATTCATTTAATGGTTGTTACTTATTTCTTTTGTAATTTCCTTCTTGGCCCACTGATTATTTAATAAGAGTGTATAGATTAACTTCCATATCTTTGTGCCTATTTTGGTTTTCTGTCCCTTACAATACAATGAAGTAATGTTCCTATTTCTCCACATCCTCTCCAGCACTTGAAGATTTTGCTCAATACTGTCCATTGTTTATGGTATGAAGTGATATCTCATTTTGTTTTCATCTGCATTTTTTGAATAGCTAGTGATGTTGAACATCTTTTCCTATGTCTTTTGGAAAATTGTATTACCACCTCAGAAAAAGATCTGCTCAACTCTTTTGACCATAATTTAATGGGGTTGCTTGTCACCTTTTCATAAGTTTTGAAATCTCTTTATGTAGCACAGAGATTGGTCCCTTAACATATATATATATATATTGCAACATGTCTATATGGTTTCCAAAGATTTTTTCCCATTTACATTTAGAAGGCTGCCTTTTTACTTTCCTATCAAATTCTTTTGAAGAATAAATGTGTTTAATTTTGAGGCAGTCCCATTTATATATATTTTTCCTTCTGTTGCTTGTGATTTAGGTGTAAGTTCCAATAAACCAACCCCAAGCACAAGATCTTGAAGATGTTTCACTATATTTTTTTCTAAGTGTTTTATAGTTCTAGCTTTTATATTTATTTCCTTAATCCATTTTGAATTAATTTTTATATAAGTTGTGAGAGAAGTGTTCTCTTTCTTTCTTTTACATATGGATATCCTGTTTTCCCAGTACCATTTGTTGAATAGGCTATTCTAACCCAGTTGTGTGGTTTTGACAAACTTGTCAAAAATAACTTGATCATAGATGTGAAGGACTATTTCAATTCAATTCCCTTGGACAATTTGTTTATCTGTTTATCTTTATGCCAGTATCATGCTTTTTAAAAAACCAATGTAGCTAGACAATATTCTTATTTATTTATTTATTTTTTTAATAATCATTTTTATTTTTTAAAAGAAGCTTAGATTACATAATTGTTACACAAAAATTGAATGGATCCCATATAGTCCACCTCTGAGAACTCACAAAACCTCCCACACAAACATCCTTCAATAGATCACCTGCAATAGATATACACATCCTGGGGCTTTGCCACTAAGCATGGACCACAGTTCACATTGTAGATCACACTCTTTCCCACACAATTCTGCATGTGATATGATGATATAAAGTGGCCTATATCTGTCATTGCAATGTCACTCAGGATAATTCCAAAGTCCTGAAAAGGCCCCTGTATTATAACTGCTTTTCCTTCTACCTGCGCCAAAGTGTCCAGTGGCCCCTGGCTCCTCATTAATGTTGTAATTATTTCCATTGCTTGAATTGCAACATGTCTATAACAGAATACCAGTAAGTCCACTCAAGTCCATAGCTCTTCCCCCAATCCTGAAGAGTCTAAGATGGTGATGTCCACTCCACCTCCAAGTGAGAGAGGGCTTTCATCCCATAGGTAAGATGAATGGGATTACCCTCCCTGTAGCTGCAGACTCTCTCCATGGCTGTTGTCCATCATCATTCTCCCCAAGGTGTCCAGGGTAAGTCCATTGAGTTGTAGAGTAGGAGATGCAACTCCACCGAGATTCCAGACTCAGTGGCACATGGACAGCCCAAAGATTCCAGTCTCTGGAAGTACACCTACAAACTTTGGCACCACATATAAGTTTGAATAGAAAGGACAGATGGACCATGTGCAGGGAAGACATATTTGGGTCCAACTCTGTCACTCTCAAGATCAAGGATTCCAAAGTAGGACCCACTGATAAGGCACCAAACTCTGGGGCTATCTGCCCTGATATAGAACCTGGGTGTCTCCAGAGCCATCAGGAGCCCCTCTGTTTGGGGTCATTTCCACATTGGAAATCGATGATGTCCTATTGAGGTGTGCATAACAGTTACCTCTGGGAGGACCTCCCAACTTACTTTAAAGTCTCTTAGCCATATGAATTCATTTGTCTTTATCTTTTCCCCCTTTTATTTGAGGTCTATTTTCCAGTCTTATTGCCCACTGGCACTTGTTAGTAATCCCTCATTACAAGGGAGGCTTATTCCTGGGAGTCATGTCCCACTGGAAAGAAGATAATGCATTCATATGCTGAGTTTGGCTTAGAGAAAGGAACATTTGAGCAACAAGGAGGCTCTCCAGAGGCAATCCTTAGCCCTCCATAACAGTAGGCTAAGTTTCAATTTCAAGACAAAACTCATAAGGCTAGTCATAAATATCAAGAATCCATCAGTGGATCATTCTCCTTTGCCAGACACTGCTCCTGCACTTGGGGGACTCTTGCTACTCCCTTGGAGAATATGACAGAACTCTCCAGGATGGGAATTCAGTATTCTCTCATTTATTATGTGGATCTCCACCCATTGTGACAATGCCCAGTGGGCATTTGAACAATTCTATATACCTTTTATGTATGTTCAGATGAACTTCCTCCCATTCAACCCCCATTCCTGACACCCCCCACCAATGATCCTCTCCCACCCCAGGAGTAACACTTCCATGATCCAAAGCTTCTTTAAAGATGAAGCCAATACAATAGCCAAAGATAATTAATAGGAAAATGAAATACTAATGATGTTTAAATATAAGAGATAAAATACATGAAAACTTAAAAGAACACTAAATATAAAATAAAATTAAGGGATTGTGTTATTCAAAGTGTAAGAAAAAAATTAAAAATATATTAAAACATTTTTTTGACATTTTGCCTTTTATCACTGCAATGCCCCCCCAACCAACACCCTAAAGAAGTGACACTTACTTGTCATATTGCC
>JAKSZT010015652.1:10592-24295 GCA_026826555.1 Tolypeutes matacus | reverse complement strand
GGGCAACAGAAAAATACAAATGACTCTGAAAAACTGGAAAACATGGACCAGTCCAGTGCACAAAATAAAAACCAGGAAGCAATGCAGTACATCGAACAACTAATCAAAGCTATCCAAACAAATATCATGGACCAACTTAAAGAACTGAAGGAAGAGATTAAGGATATAAAGAAGACACTGGGAGAACATACTGAAGAAATAGCTAATGCACCTAAAAAGGTAATGGATATGATGGCAAACAAAGACAAAAGTCAAGAAATGAAAAAGACGCTGGACTCACATGGCAGCAGAATTGAACAGGCAGAGGAAAGAATTAGTGATATGGAAGACAATACAGTTGAAATCAAAGAGATTGTAGAAAAGATAGACAAAAAGATAGAAAAAATCCAGTATGGTCTCAGGGAATTAACCGATAATGCAAGACGCACAAACATACGCATTATGGGCATCCCAGAAGGAGAAGAGAAGGGAAAGGGAACAGAAGGAGTGTTGAAGGAAGTTATGGCTGAAAACTTCCCAACTCTATTGAGAGAGATGGATGTGCAGATCCAGGAAGCACAGCGCACCCCAAATAGTATAAATCCCAACAGGCCAACTCCAAGACATATACTTGTCAAACTGTCCAATGCTCAAGACAAAGAGAAAATACTCAAGGCAGCAAGAGAAAAGAGAACCATCACATACAAGGGAAGCACAATAAGATTAAGTGCTGATTTCTCAGCTGAAACCATGGAGGCAAGAAGACAGTGGTATGACATAGTCAAAACACTAAAAGAAAAAAACTTCCAGCCATGAATTCTCTATCCAGCAAAATTGGCATTCAAAAATGATGGAGAGTTCAAAATATTCACAGATAAACAGCAGTTAAGAGAGTATGTCAAGAAGAAACCAGCACTTCAAGAAATACTAAAGGAATCTCTACAAATTGAAAGGAAAAAACAAAGGAGAGAGAGTTGGAGGAGAGTTTAAAAACAACTGAAAACTCAAAAAGAGAAACAAAACAACATATGACATACATTAACCCAAAGAAAAAATGACTGAAGTAAGAAATTCATTACGAGTAATAACACTGAATGTTAATGGATTAAATTCACCAATCAAAAGACACAGATTGGCAGAATGGATAAGAAAATATGATCCATCTATATGCTGTCTACAAGAAACCCACCTTCGGCCTAGGGATTCAAGGAGGCTGAAAGTGAATGGCTGGAAAACCATTTTACAAGCTAACAATAGCCAAAAAAGGGCAGGAGTAGCTATTCTAATATCAGACAAAATAGACTTTAAATGCAAAACTATTGTAAGAGACAAAGATGGACACTACATATTAGTAAAAGGAGTAATCTCTCAAGAAGAGAGAACAATCATCAACATTTACGCACCTAATCGAGGTGCCTCAAAATACGTGCGGCAAACTCTGGAAAAACTAAGAGGAGAAATAAATTCCTCTACAATTATAGCAGGGGACTTCAACACACCACTATCATCATTAGACAGAACATCTAGGCAGAGAATCAATAAAGAAACGAAGGCACTCAACAATACATTAGAAGATTTGGACTTAATAGACATATACAGAACACTTCACCCAAATACAGCGGGATTTACATTCTTCTCCAGTGCACATGGAACATACTCCAAAATAGACCACATGCTAGGCCCCAAAACAACACTCAATGAATTCAGAAAGATTGAGATTATACAAAGTAATTTCTCTGACCACAACGGAATGAAGTTGGAAATCAATAAGGGCCAGAGAAACAGGTTAGGCACAAGGATATGGAAGTTAAACAACACACTCTTAGACAAACAGTGGGTCAAAGAGGAAATTTCAAAAGAAATCAGTAACTACCTTGAAACTAATGAAAACAACAACACAACATATCAAAACCTATGGGATGCAGCGAAAGCAGTCCTGAGAGGGAAGTTCATAGCCATAAATTCATATATTAAAAAAGAAGAAAGAGCTAAAATTGAAGACCTAACTGCACACTTGGAGGAATTGGAAAAACAACAACAAACTAAACCTAAAGGAAGTAGAAAACAGGAAATAACCAAGATTAGAGCAGAACTAAATGAAATAGAGAATAAGAAAGCACTGGAAACAATAAACAAAACCAAAAGCTGGTTCTTCGAGAATATCAACAAAATTGACAAACCCTTAGCCAGACTAACAAAGAAAAAGAGAGAACAGATGCAAATACATAAAATAAGGAATGAGCAAGGTGATATCACTACTGACCCCACAGAAATAAAGAGTATCATAAGAGGATACTTTGAAAAATTATATGCCAACAAGAATGACAATTTAGAGGAAATGGACAAGTTTCTAGAAACCCACAAACAGCCGACATTGATGAAAGAAGAAATAGATGAACTCAACAGCCCAATTACAAGTAAAGAGATAGACTCAGTCATTAAAAACCTCCCAACTAAGAAGAGTCCAGGACCAGATGGCTTCACAGCTGAATTCTACCAAACATTCCGGAAAGAGCTAACACCAATTCTACTTAAGCTCTTCCAAAAAATAGAAGTAGAAGGAATACTACCTAACTCATTCTATGATGCCAACATTACCCTAATACCAAAACCAAATAAAGATACCACAAGAAAGGAAAATTACAGACCAATTTCTCTAATGAACCTAGATGCTAAAATCCTTAACAAAATACTTGCTAATCGCATTCAACAACATATCAAAAGGATTATACACCATGACCAAGTGGGTTTCATCCCAGGTATGCAAGGATGGTTCAATATAAGAAAATCAATCAATGTAATACACCACATAAACAAACTGAAATAAATAACATTTTTGTAAGCCAATACACATATATGCACATATATTTATATATCATTATGCAAATGTTTGTATGTATTGTGAGAATTTTGATTTTTACCCATAATAAAAATATAAAAAAAAAAAAAAATAAATAAATAAATTTTAAAAAAAAGAAAAAAAAAGAAAAAATACAAATGGCTAAAAGGCACATGAAAAGATGCTCAGAATTACTAGCTTTTAGTGAAATGCAAATCAAAACTACAATGAGATACCATCTTACACTCAATATACTGGTGGCTATTGAAAAAACAGAGGACTACAACTGTTGGAGAGGGTTTGGAACAATTGGAATCCTATCTACTATGGGTGGAAATGTGGAATGGTCCAGACTTTGTGAGGACAGTTTGGCAATTCCTCAGAACACTATAAAACTTCCATATTATCCAGCCATTCCACTGCTGGGTATATACCCAGAAGAATTGAAAGCAAAGACACAAACAGATATATGTACACCAATGTTCCTAGCAGCATTATTCACTATTGCCAAAAATTCAGATCAACCCAAGTGCCCTTCAACAGATAAATGGCTAAGAAAATTGTGGAATATACATACCATAGATCTGTAAGAAGGAATACAGTAATCACACACAGGATAAAACAGATGAATGTTGAGGACCTTATGTCAAGTGGCACAAGCCAAGCACTGAAGGGCAAATATTAATGACCTCACTGATATGAATTAACAAATTGAGCATTTAAAAACCATCTGAATGGCAATATGCTTAATGTGCAGAATCGGGTAACATTCCTTAAAATAGAGCACAGAAGGGTGGCTATATACTGAGCTTGTGATACCAATCATATTGTGTTAAAATACATAAAAATAGTTTTAAAATGTTCAGCCTAAAGAGGAATTTTTGTCATTGACTGATATTTTGAAAATAATTGGAGGACTTATTTATTCTCCTAATTGCATTTTAATGTTTGGTGGTATTTAAGGTACACTCTTTATTCATTAAATTAATGGTACACATAAAAATAAAGGAAAAATAATCTAATTACATGCACAAGTACATTGAGTTCTGTAAAATTTAGTTATTATTCTAGGATAAATTATAGGCACCAACATTAATAAAAGATGATTTTATACAATTTAGCCATAGAGAAATACTGTTGTCAGAAAATACGCAGTTCTTTTCTGTCACATGACTTATTCATATATTGGGTTATATTATGTTCTTCATGATCTGAACATAACTTGCACCAAGGAAATGAAGGAATCTATTATAAAGAGGTTCCACTTTTGAGTGTATTTTTTCTCCACCATTTAGGAATTAGAATCATGGTGCGCTTTCAATTCTACTGCTAGACTATCTATGTCAGCCATATATTTACTGAAATGATAATATTTTTAATACAGAACTTTTAAAACAAAATATGTGTGTGCATTAAAGTCCATGATTTTCCATATTTTTACTCATATTTTGAATAATAATTAAATAATATTAGGTGGTAAAAGACATAGCTCTAAAACACTTTGTATCATATATTGAGAGAGTTTCAATATAAGCATTTTTTTCAATTTTAGCTCAATATCTTTAACTACGTTAAAAAAGAAAAGTCTCAATTTGCTCATATCATGACTTCAATATCATTATAAAACGTTCCATTCTCCATTTTTAACATAAAGAAAACAAGTCTTATCCTTGAAATTTTCTAAAAGTTATAGTATCATAACAAAATGTAATTACTTTTACTTATTTCTTTAAATTTAAGGTCAAAATTAGAATTGAATATGATATCTCATTTATAAAAATGATATACTGAATTATTTTATATATGCATTAAAACTGAGGTTAATTTTAAAGAGAATTATTACTTATTACTAGTTATCAGCATGCCTTAAGAACTGACATAAGAGATAAAACAAAATGGAGTTATTATTGTTAGAATATTTAAAATGGTGTCTGGTGGCCATTAAGGAATTTCCATTTTTTCACAGTTCAATCAGCTGTCACAACATGACAAGGATAGAAAACCAGAAGCAATAATACTTCTGAACATCTGGATGTCATGAAACAACTACAAGATAATGAATCCAGAAAACTATTCACCTTGAAATTAATTTGAGAAGCCCCAGATATCAAGCAATTATAATTCTTTAAAAACAACTTATGGTTTGGTGCATCAATCTGGAGGGAGCTGGACAGGGAGATAGATTCCTCAAGATAAAACTGTGAGTAATTAACCTCAATGCTTGGAAATCACAGATGGCTAATCCCTACCCTCAGGGCAAAGTGCCATGGTGAGCCCTGACTCCTGCTGACCACCAAGTTAGAGGGAGCATTCTCCAAGAGTGGGAAGGTAATGGCAAGGGGTAGAGAGGGGTTTCCTTTCTGTGAGTGTGGTTGACTGAACCCCCTTTGAGCTTTGGGGAGCACACCAGCCAGCTGGTATTGCACCAGACTGAGGGGAGAGGCAAATCTACTGAAAAAGCCTGATTTACCTAACCACCCTGGGATAGAGAGGTATAGTCTGAAAGAGGGAGAAGTCAGCCAATTTAATAGTTCTGCACTGAGAACTCTCAAAATTTCAACTCGCCCAAGGGAGTCAGGCAGTGGGAATTCCTTAATAAGTTTTCAAGAGCCTATTTAGGGTCCCCTGGGAGAAGAGCATGGTCAGGAAGAGGCTTGAAAGCATTTCAGTGAGGTGTACCCAGTCTTCAAGGTCCCATTTGAATTTCAAAATGGAACTCAACCTGACCAGGAGAGGGGAGGAGGAATCTGTTCATACAGACTGCTGAATTCTGCTGCCCTAGGACAGTAAAACCTGCCCAGAGGTAATTGCCTGAATAGATTTCTGAAGAATTAACTGGCCCAAGTAGAAAGGTAGTTAAGTGGAGGAATTTCTGCCTTGAATATATGAGGTCCCTAGTTTGAATCCTGGCTCCTCAAAGTTTAGTGATCCACTGGGATATCTAACATCTAGGTGATACTGTAGAACAGAAAAACATACACATGATTTTTGTACTAGCTTCTGTTGTGTCCTATATTTTTCCAAAAAAAAAAAAAAGAAAGAAAAGTATAATTTAAAAAAATTAACTTAGTTTACTCGCTAAAATCTGCCTCAAAATCTGAAGAGAGAAGCCTGCAGGGTAATTGATTTATGAACACAGGAAGTCTGAGAGGCTCAAGTACCCAAGAAGGAATGCTCTTCTTCCTTGGCTTCATTTGACTGGTTGCTAGTGTGTTGGTTTGGGTTTTTTGTTTGTTTGTTTTGTTTTTGGCTTTTTGTTTGGTCTCTTGTTTTTCTTCTCTCTTTCATCAACCGCCCCCCCCCCACTTTTTAAATTACGTGCTGCTACCTTGTATCTTTTTTGCTGTGCTTATTTTTCCTTGATTTCCCATTTTATGTATATACTGATTTTGTTTATCTCTTTTTCCAACATCATCTTTCCATCTTCTACTTTCTATTGTGGTTCCTACATTCCACCATTTTTATTAGTCCTCAACTATACTGGTTTCAATTTGAATCTTGTCTATTCTGTTTTCTTTTTTATTTTATTTTATTATTAAATTTTTTCTTTTTGTCCTTTCTTTTCCCTTTCCCTCTCTCCTCACCATGGCGGCATGAGAAAAGAGAACCATCACATACAAGGGAAGCTCAACAAGTTTAAGTGCTGATTTTTCATCTGAAACCATGGAGACAACAAGGCATGACATAGTCAAGGTACTATGTCAAAAGAAAAAAAAAACTTCCAGCCACAAATTCTCTATCCAGCAAAGCTGGCATTCAAAAATGTTGGAGAGTTCAAAATATTCACAGATAAACAGAAATTAAGAGATTATGTCAAGAAGAAACCTGTCCTTAAAGAAATAATAAAGAAAGTTCTACAGGTTGAAAGGAAAAAACAGGAGAGAGTTGGAGGAGAGTGTAAGAACAACTAAAAAGACAAAAAGAGAAATAAAAACAACATTTGACATACATAAACCCCAAAAAAATATGGCTGATGTAAGAAATTCCTTGAGATTAATAACACTGAATGTTAATGGAACAAACTCACCAGTCAAGAGACACAGATTGGCAGATGGATAAAGAAATATGGACCATCTGTATGTTGTCTACAGGAAACACACCTTAGACCCAGGGATTCAAGGAGGCTGAAAGTGAATGACTGGAAAACAATTTTACAAGCAAACAACAACCAAAATAAATAAATAAATAAAGATGGTAGTAGCTATATTAATATTGGACAAAATATACTTTAAATACAAAACTATTGTAAGAGACAAAGATGGAGACTATATATCAGTAAAAGGGGCAATCTTTCAAGAAGAAAGAACAATCATAAACATTTATGCACCTAATCAGGGCCCCTCAAAATACATGAGGCAAACACCAGAAAGACTAAGTGGAGACATAAATGCCTCTACAATTATAGTGAAGACAAAAATACACCATTATCACCATTAGACAGAACATATTGACAGAAAATCAATAAAGAAACAAAGACTCTGAATAATACATTAGAGGATCTTGACCCAATAGATATATACAGAATGCTAAACCCAAATACAGAGAGACATACATTCTTCTCGAGTGCATATGGAGCATACACCAAGACAGCCCACATGATAGATCACAGAACAACTCTTAATGAATTAAGAAAGATTATCATTTTAAAAAGTGATTTCTTTGAACACAATGGAATGAAATTGGAAATCCCTAGGGGCCAGAGAACAATATTTGGCACAAAGATATGGAAACTAAACAAAACACTTTCAAACAATCAGAGGGTCAAGGAAGAAATCTGAAAAGAAATGAGTAACTACCTTAAAACTAATGAAAATGACAGCAGAACATACCAAAAACAATGGGATGCAGCCAAAGCTGTACTGAGAGGGAAATTCATAGCCATAAATGCATACATCAAAAAAGAAAAAAGAAGTAAAATTTAAAAACCTAACTACACAACTGGAACAACTGGACAAACAACAACAAACTAGTCCCAAAGGAAGTAGAAAGAAGGAAATAACAATGATTAAAGCAGAACTAAATGAAATAGAAAATAAGAAATCAATAGAAAAAATGAAAAAAAAAAGCTGGTTTTTCGAGATCAATAAAATTCACAAACCCATAGAAATATTAATAAAGAAAAAGAGTGAGCAGATGCAATTACACAATATAAGAATTAGGTAGGAGATATCACCACTGACCCCACATAAATAAAGTGAATCATAAGAAGATACATTGAAAACTTGTATGCAAACATGAATCATAATTTAGAGGAAATGGACAAATTCCTAGAAACTCACAAGCAGCCTACATAGAAGAAAGAAGAAATTGATTAACTCAGTCCAATTACATGTAAAGAGACAGTCTCAGGCATAAAAAATCTTCTAACTAAGAGGAGCCCAGGACAAGATGGCTTCACAAGTGAATATTCCTGAAAGAGCTAATACTAATCCTGCTTAATCTCTTCCAAAAAATAGAAGCAGAAGGAACATTGCCTAACTCATTCTATTATGACAACATTGCCCTAATACCAAAGCCAGACAAAGATGCCACAAGAAAAGAAAATTACAGGCCAATCTCACTACTGAATCTAGATGCTAAAATTCTCAACAAAATACTTGATAATCATATTTAAAGCATATAAAATGAATTATACACCATGATGAAATGAGTCTCATCCTGGTGATGCAAGGATGGTTCAACATAAGAAAATCAATCAAAGCAATACACCACATAAACAGATTGCAAGAAAAATATCACACAATCATCTCTATAGATGGAGTAATTGCACTCCACAAAATGCAGCAATCTTTCTGATACAAACACTGCAAAAGGTAGGAATAGAAGGAAACTTTCTGAACATGATAAAGGGTATATATGAAAAACCCACACCTAACATCATCTTCAAAGGTGAAATCCTAAAAGCCTTCCCTCTGAGATTGGGAAAAAGACAAGGATGCCCACTATCACCCTCCTATTTAACACTGTCTTAGAAGTACTTACTCAAGCACTGAGGCAGGAATAAGATATAAAAAGCATCCAAATTAGAAAGGAAAATATAAAATTTCTCTATTTCCAGACGACATGATCCTATACATGGTAAGCCATGAGAAATCTACAAGAAAGAATCTAGAACTTATAAAGGAGTTCAGTAAAGTCACAGGTTATTAGCCCAATGTTCAAAAATCAGTAGCATTTCTGTACACCAATAATGAGCAATCTGAGGAGGAAATAAAGAAAAAAATATACCATTTACAATAGCAACTAAAAGAATCAAACACCTAGGAATAAATTTAACTAAAGATGTAAAGAACTTATATACAGAAAACTGTACAATACTGTTAAAGCAAATTTAAAAAGGCATAAATAAATGGAAGAATATTCCCTGTTAATGGATAGGAATACCAAACATCATCAAGATGTCTATCCTACCCAAACTAATCTACAAATTAATGCAATCCCAATGAAAATCAACACTGCATTTTTTAATGAATTGGAAAATTAACTATAAAATTTGTTTGGAAGGGTAAAAGGCCCCAAATTGCCAAAAAAGCATATTAAAAAAGAAAAATGAAGTTGGTGGTATCACACTACCTGACTTTAAAACATACAACAAAGCTACAGTGCAATACCAAACTGCATGGTATTGGCTCAAGAATAGTCATAGTGACCAATGGAATCAAATTGAGAATCCCAATATAGATCATTGCATATACAGTCCTATGATATTTGACAAGGCCATCAAGCTCAGTCAGTGGGTAGAGAATGACCTCTTCAACAAATGGTGCTTGGAGAACTGGATATCCATATCCAAAGGAATAAGAGAGGACTACCATCTCACAACTTACACAAAAATCAACTCAAGATGGATCAAAGATCTAAATATAAGAATGAAGACCATAAAGACCTTGGAAGATAATTTAGGGAAGCATCTATAATATCTTTTTATAGGAAATTGTTTCATGAACTTCACAGCCAAAGCACAAGCACCAAAAGAATAAATAGATAAATGGGGTTTTCTCAAAATTAAAAACTTCTGCACCTCAAAGGATGTTGTCAAGAAATTAAAAAACAGCCTACCTAATGGGAGAAAATATTTGGCAATCTTATATATGATAGGAACTTAATATCCTGCATATATAAAGAAATCCTACAACTCGAAAAGAAAAAGATAAACAACCCTTTTAAAAAATGGACAAGCAAGTGGAAAAGACACTTTTCTAAGGAAGAAATACAAATGGCTAAAAAGCACATGAAAAGATGCTCAACATCGCTATCTATTAAGGAAATGCAAATCAAAACTACAATGAGATGCTATCTTACACTCAGTAAAATGGCAGCTACTGAAAAAAAAAAACAGCAGACTGTAAGTGTTGGAGAGGGTAGGGAGGCGTGGGAACCCTCATCCACTGTTGGTGAGATTGTAGAATGGTCCAGCCATTATGGAGGACAGTTGGCATTTCCTCAGAAAACTAATCATAGAACTTCTGTATGATCCAGCAATTCTTTGCTGGGTATATAACCTGAAGAATTGAAAGCAAAGACACGGACAGATATATGCACACCAATGTTCATAACAGCATTGTTCACTATTGCCATAAGTTGGAACCAACCCAGGTGCCCATCAAAAGATGAATGGATAAACAAAATGTGGTACATACATACAATCGAATATTATTCAGCTGTAAGAAGGAATAAAGTGCTAACTCATGGGATAACATGGATAAATCTTGAAGAACTTATGTTGAGTAAACCAAGCCAGGCATTGAAGGATGAACAGTACATTACCTCACTGATATGAATTAAGGAAATTGAGGAGTCTCTGAGAGCTCTTGTCTGTAAGATAAGTTTACAAGAAATAGAAAGAGAGAAGGTTGTGTGTCATCACCCATACTGACGTAATCTGTGGTAAAGTGATAGAGTGTAATTTTGTATTGAAGGAATAGGACAGGAGGGCAGTGATATCACTGGTTTGGGTGGTACAGGTTGACAGGAGGGTAGATTGGGAAGGGTGTATCAGAAGGTCCAGGATACTGGGGAGAGGGTTGGGAGAGGGACCAGGTGAATACTGGGGATATGTGGATATGAGGTTGAAAGTACAGAGGTGGGAATGCTCTTATGGCAATATGACAATGAAGGGACACTAGTTTAGGGTGTTGGTTGGGGGGACATTCATGACAGGGCGCACCTGGAGCCGACTTCTAGGAAGTTTGTGAGTGTTCATTCTAACGTAATGTGTTGTATCAGAGGGTGGAGACCCACATAATAAGTAGGAAGGAATTGGACTCCCATATTTGGGAGGACCGATTTGTTCAAAAATAGGTGGTAGTCTATCAAGAGTAAGGGCTGTTCCTAATAGGAAAGGACAAGCCAGTGTGTCAAGATCTCTTGTTGCATGTAACTATGAATCTTGCCATCCAACGAGTCAAGACAGGTGGTCATCGTGGGCCCAAGGGGATGGGATGGGTGGAATAGAATAGATCATACAGGGGGTATTTAGTGGTCAGTGGAAATGTTCTTCATTACCATACAGTGATGGACACAGGGTATGGTAAATATCATGAAAATTTATAAAAGTGTACAGTCTAAGATGTAAACCATACTGTAAACCATTGACAATGTTAAGTAGCTATGTTTCATTATTCGTATATCAGTTATAACAATGCTACAATCTACATATAAAAAGGTATTACTGTGGAGAAGAGGAAAGGTGGAGGATGTTGGGTATATGAGAGTCTCCTGTATTCTGTGTGTGACTTTTCTGTGACCTAAACCTTTTTTGAAAACAAAGTGAAAAATAGTGAGACACTGGGGAATGAGAGGTGGAAGGTGCCACTGTACAGACTGAACAAGAGATATTGCAATGATGAAAGGCAAAAGGTCAAAAAATTTTTTAAATATTTTTCATTTTTTAATATCCCATTCTTTTCATTTAATTTTAGTTTCAGGTTTTTTTTTTAATTTTTATGTATTTTAGCTCTTACATTTAAATTTATTATTTCATTTTACTATTAATTGTATTCAGCTATTGTAATGGCTTCATCTTTGAAGAAGCTTTGCATCACAGATGGGTTACAAATGGGGTGGGGTAAGATTGTTGGTGTGGGGTGTTAGGGATGGGGGATGCATGGGAGGAAGTTCACTTGAGCATAAATATAAGATATAGAAAAATGTTCAAATGTTCATAGGGCATTGTCACAGTGGATGGAGAATCACTCAATAAATGAGAGAATACTAAATTCCCATCTTGGAGAACTCTTCCAGATTCTCTAAGGGAGCAGCAACAGTGTCCCAAGTGCAGGGACAGAGGCTGGCAAAGGAGGATGATACACTGATGGGCCCTTGATATTGATGACTACCCTTATGAATCTTTGCTCTTGAAATTGAAACTTAGCCTACTGTTATGGGTGCCCAAAGGTTGCCTCCTTGTTGCTCAAATGTCTCCTCTCTCTAAGTCAAACTCAGCATATTAAAGCATTACCTTCCTCCCAGCATGGGACATGACTCCTGGGGATTAGCCTCCCTGGAACTGAGGGATTGCTAACAAGTGCCAACTGGCAATGCGACTGGAAAAAGACCTTGAATAAAAGGGGGAAAAGTTAAAGACAAATGAGTTTATATGGCTAAGAGACTTCAAAATGAGTTGGGAGGTCATCCCAGATATAACACTTATGCACATCTCAGTAGGATCTCATAGAATTCTGAAGTGGATATTACCACAAACAGTGGGGCTCCTGAAGACTCTGCAGACACCCAGGTCCTATGCCAGTGCTGATAGCTCCAGAGTTTGGTGCCTTGCCAGTGGGCCCTACTTTGGCGTTTGTGCTCCTGAGAGTGACAGAGTTGAACTTAACTGTCTTTTCTGTACATATCTCTTCTGGCCCTTCTATTCAAACCTATACTTGGTGCTGGAGTTTGTAGGTGTCAGCCCAGAGACTTGAGTCTTTGGGCTGTCCATTTGCCAGCTGGGCCCAGAACCTTGGTGGATCAGCATAACCTCTTCTACGGCTCATTGGACTCACCCAGGTCAACTGGTGAGGAGATGATGATGGATAATGGCCATCCCAGTGAATGAAGAGAGTCTGCAGCTGCAGGTAGGATAATACCATCCATTTTATCCATGTGATATAAATCCCCTCTTAATTGGAGGTGGAGTGGACATCACCATACCAGACTCCTCAGGATGGGGGGAAGTGCTATAGGCTAGAGTGGACTTACTGGTATTATGCTATAGACATATTGTGATACAAGTAATGGTAGAAATTACAACATTGATGTGGAGCCAGTAGCCACTGGAGGCTCTGGGGGCAGGGAGAGGGAAAAGCAGTTGTAATACAGGGACTTTTTCTGAACTAGGGAATTGTCCTGAGTTACATTGCAATGACAGATATAGGTCATTTTATATCATCATATAACATGCAGAAATGTGTGGGAGAGAGTGTGGTCTACATTGTGAACTATGGTCCATGCTTAATGGCAAAACCCCAGGATGTGTTTATCAATTGCAATTAATGTGCCATACTAATGAAGGTTGTTTATGTGGGATGGTGTGGGAGGTGTGGGAGGTTGTGGGAGGTATGGGAGGTGGGGCATATGGGAATCCCTATATTTTCTGTATAACATTTATGTAATCTAAGCATCTTTTTAAAAAATTAAAAAATTAAAATAAATAAATAAACCCTAAAAACAACTAATGTAATCTTTTTTTTTTTTTTTTTTACTATTTATTTATTTATTTATTTATTTATTTAATTTTTTTTGGAAATTTATTTTTATTTTTTATATATATATATACATATATTTTAAGAGGTGCTTAGATTACCCAAAATATTACACGGAACCCACTGGGATTCCCATGCTGCCCACCTCCCACACCTCCCACCACATCCCACACAAACATCTCCCA
>JAKSZT010015652.1:0-10492 GCA_026826555.1 Tolypeutes matacus | reverse complement strand
TCCTGGAGCCTTGCCACCAACCATAGACCACAGTTCACACTGTAGACCACACTCTCTCCCACTCAGTTCTGAGTGGTGTGTGCTGATTTAAAATGGCCTACATCCATTGCCACAACAGTACTCAGGACAACCTCCAACTCCCAAAGAAGCCCCTGTATTTCAACTGCTCATCCCCTCCCTAATCTTTATATGTATAATTTTATTATTTTTAAAGATATTTAGATTACATAAATGTTACATAAAAAATATAGTGTATTCCCATATGCCCTGTTCCCTACCCCTCTCACATTTTCCACATTAACAATATCCTTCATTAGTGTGGTACATTTATTACAAATGATGAAAATATTTTGGAGCATTGGCATTAAGCATGGATTATAATTTACATTGTAGTTTCACTCTCTCCTGCATAATTTTTTAAGTTATGGAAAGATATCTGTATCTGTTATTGAAATGTTATTCAGGACAATTCCCAAGTCTCAAAAATGCCCCCATATTGCAACTATTTTTCCAATCCCCATATGGTCAAAATCTATAATAAGTTGGAAGGGTGTAGTTGTGAAGTGGATGGGTATGACTGTGATGCAGTGATGCTATTTGATTGGACAGTGCTGGTCTGTGAGGGGCGTAGGGTGGGGAGGGTGGGTTGGACTTTCCTTGGAAGTGAGGTGATGGTTGTGGAGGGAGCAGGTACAATCCTCTTTTTCTTTAAAATCTTTGCTTGGAAGCCCCATGAGGGGAAACAATTTTGGTTGCGAGGTGAATTGCAATTAGACTCCAAATAAATGCTTGTTCCTGATCTTAGAAAGAAAGCTTTCAGTCTTTCAAAATTAAATAGGAAGTTAGCTGTGGGCTTTTCATATATGTCATTTATCATGTTGAGGATCTTTTCTTCAATTCCTTATATTCTAAGTGTTTTTACTATGAAGGGTCATGGATTTTGTCAAATGTCTTTTCTGTATCAATTGAGGTGTGTTTTTTTGCCTTCATATTGTTAATATGGTTTATTACATTAATTCACTTTCCTGTGATGAACCATGCTTGCATACCAGGGATAAATACTATTTGATCATGGTGGTAAAATTCTTTTAATGTGCTATTGGTTTCAGTGTGCTAGCATTTTGTTGAGAATCTAAATTAATAAGATATATTGGTCTACAATTTTCTTTTCTTGTTGTAAATTTATCTGCTTTACATGAGAGTTATGATGGAATCAAAGAATGAGTTAGAGAGTGTTCCCTCTTCTTCAATTTTTTGGAAGAGTTTGAGCAGAATTGTATTTAAGTCTTATTGGAATGTTTGTTAAAATTCCCCTGTGAAGCCATCTTGTCCTGGCTTTTCTTTGTTGGAAGGTTTAGGATTAGTGATTCAATATGTTTATTAGTAATTATTTTGTTGAGATATTTTATTTCTTCTTGAGTCAGGATGGGTAGTTTGAGTGTTTCTAAGAATTTGTCCATTTCTAATTAATCTGATTTATTGATTTACATTTGTTCATATTATTTGCTTATAGTCTTTCTATTTCAGCAGGCTCCACAGTAATGTCTTCATTTTCATTTCTGATTTTATTTGCATCATCTCTTTTTTTCTTTATCTTTTTAGATAAAGGTTTCTCAATTGCATTGATCTTTTCAAAAAACCAAATTTTGGTTTTGTTGATTCTATCTATTGCATTTTTTTGTTGTTATTCTCTATTACATTTATCTCTGCTTTTTGTTATTTCTTCCTTCTGGTCTTTTTCTGTTTAATTTGTTCTTGTTTTTTTTGTTGTTGTTGTTTGTTTGTTTTTTTTTCTGATTTTGAGATTGGGTATCTGATTTAAAATTTTTCTTCTTTTTAACGTAAGAATTTAGAGCTATAAATTTGTCTCCCTGCACTGCCCTTGCTGTGATCCATACATTTTGGTATGTTGTATTTTCAATTTTATTTACCTCAAGCTATTTTCTGGTTCCCATTGTGATTTCCTCTTTAATCTATTGGTTACTTAAGAACATATTGTTTAATTTCCACATATTTGTGAATTTTCCATTTCTTCCTCTGTTACTGATTTCAAGTTTCATTCTGTTGTGGTCAGAGAGGACACGTTGTATAATTTCAACATTTTTAAAATTTATTGAGGTTTCTTTTGTGACCTAGCACATGATCTATCCCAGAGTATTATTCATGTACACTCAAGAAGAATGTGTATTCTTTTGTATGTAGTTCAGTGAGGTTTTCTATATATGTCTGTTAGGTCTAATTTGTTTAGTGTATTGTCCAGTCGTGCACTACCTTACTCACCTGACTAGATGTTCTATCCATTATTGAAAGTGGTGTATTAAAGTTCCCTACTATTAATATAGAATCATAAACTTCTCTTTCAAATCTGTCAGTACTTGCTTCATATATATTGGGATTCTTCAATTAGTTGCATGTATATTTATAATGGTTACATCTTCTTGTTGGATTAACCCCTTTATCAGTATAAATGTCCTTCTTTGTCTCCTGTAACTACTTTTATTGAAAGTCTATGTTGCCTTGTATTAGTACAACTACTCCAAATTCACACTTGGTTATTACTTGCATGTTATATATTTTTCCCATCTTTTCACTTTCATCATATGGATTTCTTTGAATTTAAGGTGATTTTCTTGTAGACAGCATATAGTGGGATCATGCTTTTTACACACTCTGCCAAACTATGCCTATTGAATGGAGAATTTTTATCAATTTACATTTTTTTATTTTTTATTTTTATTTTTTAAAAGATACTTAGATTACATAAACATTACACAAAAAATATAGGGATTTCCATTCCCCCATTGTACACACCTCCCATACTCCCGCACAAAAACAACATCCTTCATTAGTGTGGAACATTCATGGCAATTGATAAATGCATCCTGAGGCATTGCCAATTAGCATGGACCATGGTTCACATTGTAGTCTACACTCTCTCCCACACAGTTTTCCATGTTATGGAATGATATAAAATGGTCTATGTCTTTCATTGCAATGTCATTCAGGATAATCCCAAATCCCAAAAAAGCCCCTTTATTACAACTGATTTTCCCTCTCCTTGCCCCCAGATCCTCCAGTAGCCATTGCCTCCATGTCATTTTTGTAATTTATTCCATTGCTAAAATCACAATATGTCTATAGAAGAATATCAGTAAGTCTACTCTAGTTCATAGTTCATTCCCAATTCCTGAGGATTCTTGGACAGTGTTGTCCACTCCATGTCTAAGAGGGAGTTTCAATTTCATACATCCTATGGATGGGACTTTATTGCTTGCAGTTTTAGGATATCTCATTTCCTTGGTATGGTGGTTGTCAATATTCACCTCATTTTTAATTGTCCTGGGTGTGTCCAATGAAATGGAGAGTAGGTGTTTCAACCGCACTGAGGCTCTAGGCCTTGGATTTACACCTACAAACACCAGAACCAAGAATAACTTTAAATAGAAGGGACAGAAGCACCATTTGTAGGTTAGCATAATTGAGTCCAAATTTGTCACTCTCAGGAGCACAGACCCAAAAGTAGGACCCACTGGCAAGGCACAAAACTCCAGAGCTATATGCTCTGACCTAAGGACCTGTATGTCTCCAGAGCACACAGGAGTCACAATATTTGGGGTAGTATCCACTTTGGCAGTTTATGAGATCCTGCTGAGATGTGCATAAGCATTACCTAAGGGATGAACTCTGACTCACTTTGATGTCTCTTAACCATATAAAATCATCTGTCTTTACCATCCCTGCCCCCACCCCCATTATTTGATATCTTTTTCCAGTTCCTTTGCTAGTTGGTGCTTGATAGTAATCCCTCAGTGCCAGGGAGGCTTATCCACAGGAGTCATCTCCCACTCTGGGGGGGAAGGTAATGCATTTATATGCTGTGTTTGGCTTAGAAAGAGCCACATTTGAGCAACAAGAAGGCTCTCAGGAGGCAACTCTTAGGCACCCCACAACACTACAGTAAGTTTCAATATCAAAAGCAAAGATGCCTAAGTCTAGTCATCAATACCAAGGGCCCATCAATGGATCATCCTCAAAATCAATTTATATTTAAATTTACTACTGATAATGCAGAAATTTCTCCTGCAATTTTTTGGTTTAGACATTGGAAACCTTACACTTTTTTTGTCCATTAATTTTTCCATTAATGACTATTTCTATATTTATTTGTTTTTTTGTGTGTGTGTTGTACTATAGTGAGTGCCTTCTCCTTTCTATGTGGATATATTATTAAATATTGTCCTTCTAGCTACCATTGTGTTAACATTTGACATGTTAAATACATATCGTATTTGGATTGATACCAAATTGACTTCAACTGCATACACATATAATTTTCTTAATCTTCTAAATCACATACTTCTTTTTTTCTATTTGTTATCATTTAGAGTTTTTTACATTGTATGAACAAAAGCATAGATTATTATTACTTTTAATGCATTTCCATTTTAGCTCCTGCAGGAAGTGAGAAGACAAATTACATAAAAATTATGTTACATTATTACTGTTTTTTTCAATTGTCTTTATGGTTAAATTTTTGGAGGTCTCTATTTCTTTATGCTGCTTTGAGCCACTTTCTAGTGCCCTCTCCTTTCAGTCTGGAGAACTCCCTTAGGTTTGATAGTAGGACAGATATGGTGGTGATGAACTCCCTCAACATTTGTTTATTTGAAAATATCTTAATCTCTTCCACATTTTGAAAGAAAGTATCATTGGATATAAACTCTTCTTCAGAAGTTGCTTTCTTTCAGTACATTCAGTATTTCAACCCACAATTTTCTTGCCTCCATCATTTCTGATGGGTAATTGGAACTCAATCTAAGTAGGACTCCCATATAAATAACATGCTGCTTTTCTCTTACAACTTTCAGAACTCTCTTTTGTCCTTTGCATTCTACAGTGTGAGCAGTATATGCTGGGATATATTTTTCTTCATGAGTTACCTGTTTGATGTTCTTTTAGCTTCTTGGATGTGAAAATTAATGGCTTTTACTGAGTTTGGACAGTTCTTTGCCACTACTTCTTTGTCTCTTCTACCTTTCTCCTTCTCTCTTCATAATGCATATATTGGTGTGCTTCATGGTGGATCATAGCTGTCCTAGGATATTTTTGTTATTAATATTTCTTTTTTTTTTCTGCTACTAAGCCTGGCTCATTTTAAGTATCTTGTCTTCAAGTTCACTGATTCTTTATTCTGCCAGGTCCAATTTGCTTTTGAATCCCTCCTGGGCATTTTTTATTTGAGTTATTGTCATCTTCAAATACAGTCAATTTATTTAATTCCTTTTTAAATTTTCTATCTCTTTACTAACTCTGTTATATTGCTCTTTCATTGTTTTTTTTTTGGTATCGATAGTTATTTCTTGGTATTTTCCTTCAACTCCTTGAATACTTTATGATGGTTTTTTAAAGGCTTTGTTTGGTATTTCCACATTCTTATCTTATTTGTTGTTGTTGTTTTTGGATTTTATCCCTTTGCTTTGGCTGGGCCATCATTTCCTATTTCTTTGTTTGTTTTGTATTCATTTATTAACATAGTGCTCATTATAATCATGTTGGAATAAATAATAGCTGGAACTTTCCCAACACTTTTGTGGGAACTGGATGCACATGTCCAGGAAGTGCAGCATATTCCAAATGGTATCAATCCTAACAGGCCTACCCCTAGACATATCAAATTAGCAAACTTATCAAATTAGCAAACACACAAGACAAGTAGAGAATCCTTGAAACAGAAAGTAGTATAACAAAGTTGAGGTGCTAAAGAAAAAAATGCCAGTCAAGAATTCTCTATCCAATAAAACTGGCATTAAAAAATGAGGGAGAGTTTAAAATAATCACAAATAAACATAAAGTAAGAGGGTTAGTCAACAAAACCTCCACCATTCAAGAAATAATAAATGGAGTTCTGCAGGTTGAAAGGAAAAAAAAACAGGAGGAGGCTTGGAAGAGAGTGTAGAAAAGAATATTATTAGTAAGAATAACTAAAAAGATAAAAAGAGAAATTAAAACAAAATATGACATATATAAACCAAAATAAAAACAAAAGAGTAGATGAAGAAAAGAATGGAAAAAATTGAACAGGGTCTCTGGGAAATAAACAACTGTAAGAGACACGCAAACATATGTGACATGGGTGTCCAAGAAGGAGAAGAGAAGGGAAAAGGGGCAGAAGGAATATTTAAAGAAATAATGGTAGAAAATTTCCAAAACCTATTGAAAGACAAAGATATCCATGTCCAAGGAGCACAATATACTCCCATCTTAATAAATTCGAATTGACCAACTCTGGGACACATACTAATTAGAATGTGATATGCCAAAGACCAAGAGAGAATTCTGAGAGTGGCAAGAGAAAAGCAATTGATAATACATAATGTGTACCCAATAAGATTAAGTGATTTCTCACCAGAAACCATGGAGGCAAGAAGACAGTGGTATGATATATTTAAGAGACTTCAAGAGAAATACTTCCAGGCAAGAATTGTATATCCACAAGATTGTCTTTCAAAAATGAAGGTGAGTTTAGAATATTCACAGATAAACAGAAACTAAGAGAGTTTGTAACCAGGAGACCAACATTGCAGGAAATACTAAAGTCTGTGGTAGAGTCTGAAGAAAAAAGATGTGAGAGAGAGGCCAGGAAGAGAGTCTAGAAATGAAGATTATATCAATAAAAGTAATTAAAAGTATCAAAAGAGTGGTGAAAATAAAATATGACCAACAAAACCCAAATATACAGTAATAAACTTAACTAATGTTGTAAGACAATTTTATTCAGAAAACTACAACTCATTGTTAAAAGAAATTTTAAAAGACCTGAATGATTGAAAGAATATTCCATGCTCACAGATTGGAAGACTAATATTATTAAGATGTCAGTTCTACTCATATTGATATATAGAAACAGTGCAATCCTGATAAATATTCCATTTTTTTTAAATAAAAGGAAAATACAATTATCTAAGTTATTTGGAAATGTAAGGGGTCCTGAATAGCCAGAAATACCTTAAAAAGAAACATCAAAATTGGAAGACTCTCATTTTCAGAATTTAAATTATATAACCTAGCTACAGTGGTCAAAACAGCATGTTACTGACATAAAGACAGTCACATAGACCTATGGAACCGAATCAATGTTTCAGAAAGAGACCCTCACATCTATTGTCAAGTGAATTTTGACTAGCCTGTCAAACCAATCCAACTGAGGTAGAAGACTCCACTCAAAAAATGGTGCTTAAAGAAATGGATATCCATTAACAAAAGAAGGAAAGAGGACCCCTATCTCACACCTTATTTAAAAAATTAAGTCAAAATGAATCAAAATTCTAAATATAAAGGCAAGAACCATAAGGCTTTGGGAAGAAAATGTAGGAAAATATCTTCAAGACCTCGTGGCAGGTGGTGGATTCTTAAAGAAGATAAGAGGGGAATTGAGATGGACAATTGATTTTTAATGTATGTAGAAGTTTTAATTAACTTTACTGTAAAGGTGTGGAAATGTATAGAGTTGATGGAAACATATTATAATGAGTAACAGCTCTTGTATAAATAGGGGTGTGGCTAAAAATGGTAATATAATGATGTCAATACCAATTAACAGAAAGCTAGAGAATAACCTAGGGACTGAATAACACAGTAAACCCAGAGGTGGAAGAGAATTGTGGTTGATGGTATAGATGCAAGAGTTTCCTTTGTGAGCTAGAGCAGAAGTACATTAGTACTGCACTGTGGTGGTAATTTGGAGAAACACGGGGAAAATGAAACTGGAGTGACCTATGGACTGTGGTTAACAGTAATAATGTAATATTCATGGATCTGTAACAAAGATGTACTGTGCTGTTAATGGGGGAGTATGGAAAATGTGTGCCAAATATACACTGTGGACCTGGTAATAATCTGAGGACATTATCTCATAATCTGTAACAAATATTCCACCATGGTGTGATGTGTAGATAGAGGGGTGTGGTTTGGGAATTCTGCACATGTGTATTATTATTTTGTAAGTTTGCATCTTCCATTATGACAATATATTTAAACAATCATAATAGGGTGGTTTGGAAGGAAAATACATCAAATTTAAGATAAGGACTATAGTTAGTAGTAAGATTTTTACAATATTCTTTCGTAACTTATAAAAAATATCTCACAATGCAAGGTGTTGGTGGTGGGTTGATGTATGGGACCCCTGTATGATGTTATGCATGTTTGCTCTGTAAGATCACAACTTTTACTATATACTTGTTTATGTATGTTAATGTAAAAATGATATAATAATAATAATAATAGGGTAGGTTGGGGGAAGAATGTTTTCGTTAGTAGTAACATTTTGAAGATGCTCTTTAATCATTAGTTAAAAATATTTCACAACAATGTAAGATAATGATGGTAGGGTAAGGCATGAGAGTACAGTAGGGTGTTATGTATGTTTGTTTTGTAAATTCACAACTATTACTATGCATTTATTGTTTATGTATGTTTATGTATGAGTGATATACTTCAATAACTTAAAAAAATAAACAGTACTTTGAAATGAATGAAAATGAGAACTCAATATATCAAAACTTATGTGATGCAGCAAAAGCAAGGTTAAAGGAGAAATTTATAGTCATAAATACTTATATTGAAAAAGCAGAAAGAGCTAAAAAAAAGTCAATAAAAAAGAAAATATTAAACTCTTATCCTATGGAGTGCTTTTACATTCTCAAATAGATGGGTAAGAACATATCTGGTCCATAGGCAGGACTTAATAAAAGAAAATAAATATGTTCATCAAGCCCTCGATATTAATGCATACGAATATTTACCTTATTCTACAAAATTCAAAACCTCATGGTTGCCATCCTTGTGAGGGGAGGGGAAGGAAAGAATTGGTGGAACATAGGGCATTTCTGGGCCATTGGAATTGTTCTTCATGATCTTACAATGACGGATATAGTCCATTATAAATTTTGTCAGAACCTATAAAAGTATATGGTGCAAAACGTGAACCATAATGTAAACCAAACACCATGGTTAGTAGCAATCCTTCTATGTTTGTCCTTTAACTGTTACAAATGTGCCATACTCATGTAGGATATGATATGGGAGGATGTTAGGGGAAGACAGGGTGGGGTATACAGGAATTCCCTATATTTTCTATGTGACTTTTCTGTAACCTAAAGCTTTTGGAAAATAAGAAGAAAAATATAAGGTGCTGGGGGAACATACAGAAAAAAAAAGAATAAATAAATAATCCACAATTATAAATGGAGATTTCAGTTATCATATACCAATAATGAATAGAAAAAGTAGACAAAAATCTTTGAGGAGATTGTAGTCTTTCAAATAACTATTAATGACTTGACTTAAATTACATTTATAAAACACTTCATTTTTGTCAAGTGCACTCAGAACATTTACTAAGATAGCCCATTTACTGGAACAGAAAACAAGAAGTCGGGGAGTGGCTGTAAATCAGTTGTTGAGCACCTGCTTCCCATATAAAAGGCTCCTGGTTCAATCTTCAGTAGCTCTTAAAAAAAATAAACAAAGAAAAAGAATACAAGTCTCAACAAATTTACAAGAATTTAAACTGAAGGGATGAATTACCAAAGAAGATATTTGCATATCAAATAAGCGCATGAAAATTTCTAAAGACACAATGACATTCCATATCACACCTTTTAAAATGGCTAAAATTAATGATTGACATATCAAGGACTGGTGAGTATGGTGAGCAGCCAGAGCTATCACACAACTTGATGTGAATATAAATAGGTAAAACTATTTTTGGAAAAAACATGAGTTTGAATCTCCTCAAGCTTTCAGAGATGAACATTGCAGGCACAAACATTTCCTGTGTCAGTGGAGTGGACTGTGAGAAAGGAAATCATGAAGCTTTCTTTAGTACAGCTGTTTGCTCATATTAGGAACTTGTATTTACCCATTCTTAGGTTCCCTATCTGTAAAATGCTGGCAATGAATGCATCATTTCCCTGTTGATGACTGTCCTGCTTGTCCTTTTAGAATATCCCATTAAACACTAAATGAGTAACTCCTGGAATTTAATACGGTCTTAATATCAAAACAAATAAGCTTATAGAAATCAGAAAGTAGGACTTTATTTAAAATTTTAAATATTTCAAAATGTGTTTCCATACAATGGAGTCAAAAATAAATTCAGCATATATTACATATTCAGCCAGGATTTGGGAAAGGAGGAGAAACAATTCACCAGTTTCCCAAGCTTCCACTTCAATTGCTGTGAGTCCATTCCTTTGCTTTTCTTCTCAGTGTTTTCTGTTCCTTTATTGAAATAATGGTAATTCCACAACTGCTTAGATTATTATTTCATCCTCATAAGTTCACATTTCCCAAATCATTAGTTATATTAATAATATTCACTTTCTAATTCCTCCTACCATTCATAGAAGAAAAGTTTGCACAATTATAGTTACAACTGTTATCTGTCATTTACCCAGTGTTACAAATAATCACAGGTAATAGACTCAAA
>JAKSZT010015639.1:330824-357503 GCA_026826555.1 Tolypeutes matacus | reverse complement strand
TACAATTATCTTCAAAACCTGGTTTTACCTAACATGCTGTGAATGCAGGAGGTATTTCAACCTTGAATCATAAGTAAGGAACTTGTTGGTTTGGCTGCTATGTACTTGCTTTCACTCACAGCCAATATAAAATCACTGCTTTAACCTAAGTCTATGCCAATGCAGTAGTTTCTTCACTTTTCAAATCCAAGTAAGATTTGGGTTTTGTTTGGTTATACAGATGTGTTTTCACATAAAATCATCTTCAAAACAATGGTTTTATCTAACACTTTATGAATGCAGGAGGTAATTAAAGTTTGAATGTTAAGTATGATACTTGTTTGTTTGGCTGCAATACACTTGCTTTCACTCACAATATCAAAACCCTGCTTTTACAATGTGAATGCTGAAGTTTCTTCACTTTGGAAATCTAACTTAGTTTCTTTCTTTTGCTGCTATGCACGTGTTTGCACTTACAATCAACTTCAAAGCATTGCTTTTCCCTAATACTGGGTGAATGCAGTGAATTATTCTGTTTAGGAAACTAAGAAATAAAATTGTTTCATTGGCTGCTTTTCATTGGTTTTCAGTTAAAATCAAATTGAATACACTTGTTTCCCCTAACTCTCTGTGAATGCAGGAGGCACTTCAAGTTTGAAAAGTAAGTAAGATACTTGTTTGTTTGGCTGCTTTGCACTTGTTACACTCACTGTGCCAAATCACTGACTTTTCCTAATGCTACACCAATGCAGTTGTTTCTTTACTTTATAAATCTAAACACAATTTGTGTTTTATTTGCTGCTATGCATGTGTTTTCACTTACAATTATCTTCAAAACACTGGTTTCACCTAACTGTCTGTGAATGCAGGAGGTACGTCAAGTTTGAAAGGTAATTAAGACACTTGTTTTTTTTTTTTTGCCTGCCATACACTTGCCTTCATCCACTATGTACAAACACTACTTTCCTATGCCAGTGCTGCAGTTTCTTCACTTTGAAAATCTAAGTAAGAATCTTTCTTTTCCTGCTATGCACGTGTTTTCACTTAAAATCATCTTCAAAACACTGCTTTTCTCTAATGCTGGGTGAATGCAGTCTATTCTTCAGTTTAGGAAACCAAAAAGAAAATTGTTTCATTTGCTGCTTTGCACCTGTTTTCACTTAAAATCAAATTCAAGACTCTGCTTTTCTCTAATGTTGGGTGAATGCAGTCTATTCTTCAGTTTAGAAAACCAAAAAAAAAAAAAAAAACCTTGTTTCATTGGCTGCTTTGTATGTGTTTTCACTTAAAATGAACTTCAAGACACTGGTTTCACCTAACTCTGTGAATGCAGGAGATATTTCAATTTTGAAAGGTATGTAAGATAGTTGTTTGTTTGGCTGCTATTCACTTGCTGTCACTCACTTTGCCAACACAGTGATCTTTCCTAATGCTATGCCAATGCAGTAGTTTCTTTACTTTACAAATCTCAATAATATTTATGTTTTATTTGCTGCTATGCATGTGTTTTCACTTACATTTATCTTCAAAACACTGGTTATAATGAATACACTCTGAATGCAGCAGGTTCTTCAACTTTGAAATGTAAGTAAGACACTTGCTTGTTTGGCTGTTGTGCACTTGTTTTTTATCACAGTCAATGTAAAAACACCACTTTTTTTCTAATGCTTTGCCAATGCAATTGTTTCTTCACTTTCAAAATCTAAGCAAGCTTTATATTTTCTTTGCTGCCATGGATGGGTTTTCACTTAAAATCATCTTAAAATCACTGGCTTTACCCAATGCTGTGTGAATGCAGGAATTAATTCAACTTTGAAAATTAAGTAAGATACTTGATTGTTTGGCTGCTATACACTAGCTTTCAACCACAATGTCAAATCCCTGCTTTTACTATGCCAGTGCTGCAATTTCTTCCCTTTGCAAATCTAAGTAAGAATCTTTCTTTTACTGTTATGCACATATTCTCACTTACAATCAACATCACAACACTGCTTTTCCCTAATGCTGGATGAATGCAGTCAATTCTTCACTTTAGAAAACCAATAAAGAAAATTGTTTCATTGCCTGCTTTGCATGTATTTTCACTTAAAATCACCTTCAAGAAACTAGTCTCACCTAACTCTCTGTGAATGCAGGAGGTACTTCAAGTTTGACAGAATATAAGTTAGTTGTTTGTTTGGGTGCTATGCATATCCTGTCATTCACTAAGCCAACACACTGCCTTTTCCTAATTCTATGCAATGCAGTAGTATCTTTATTTTACAAATATCAATAAGATTTGTGTTTTATTTGCTGCTATGCATGTGTTTTCATGCACAATTATCTTCAGAACACTGGTTTTACCTAACACGCTGTGAATACAGTAGGTAATTCAAGTTTGAATGTTAAGTAAGATTGTTTCTTTGACTGCTATACACTTGCTTTCAACCATAATGTCAAAACTCTGCTTTTATTTTGCCAATGTTGTAGTTTTTTCACTTTGGAAATCTAAGTAAGTTTCTTTCTTTTGCCATTATGCACACGTTTTCACTTACAATCAACTTAAAAACACTGCTTTTCCCTAAAACTGGGTGAATGCTGTCAATTTTTTAGATTAGAAAACCAATAAAGAAACTTGTTTCATTGGCTGGTTTGCATGTGTTTTCACTTAAAATCTACTTCAAGACACTGGTTTTACCTAATTCTCTGTGAATGCATGAGGTACTTCAAATTTGAAAGTAAGTAAGAGACTTCTGGGAAGATGGTGGACTAGTAAGACATGGGAATCTTTTCTCCAGAGAAGTAGTTAGAGAATAGGCTGAAACAGCCCCGAAATATATTTTCTAGAGTTTAGGACAGCAGGTGAAGGATGCACACCACCCAGAGGATAGAGGGACAAAAAAAGGAAATCATAACGTCAGAACAAGAACTGTAAGTTGAAACCAGCAGTGGCTGCTGCTCCCAGCACCTTCCCCCACAATTAAAATTCTCAGGCCTCTGGGCCTATGACTGCAGGCAAAGGGTGCTCCAGAGTTCTACCACTACCTGAAATGGGAGAGAGAGAGACACAGTGTTAGTCTGACACAGGTTCTGACCCACAAATTTGTGCAGTGGAGCCCCAGATTCTTCCACACAGTGATGAGCCCTGGAAGCCAAGGAGAGACTGGAGAAATTTGACCCTCACAACCTCCCTCTCTTCTAGCCTGGACTCATTGTTGAGGACTCCACAGGAGAGGGGAGTGAGAACCTGGGGCTGACACAGTTTTTGACTCACAGCTTTGGTCTGCCCTGTCTCGAGAGCCCTTCCAGACCTGGTGGGGCTGTGCCATAGATTGTCTTGGAGCATGCAAGAGGCTAAAGATATAAAAACATCCCTATCTCTTCCGCTACTAGCAGGGACTGATTGTTGAAGATTCAGATTGGAGAGGAAATATTTCATAGCTGGGAAAAGGGAGGGGGCAACAAGAGAAGTCTGGAAAACTGTGTCATAAAGTTTGAATTACAAGACTCTTAGCCCCCAGACAGGAAGCTCTACAACATTGATCTGGTCTGTGTCACAACAAATACACTCCGACCAGTCATTGAATTAAGAGCTGCCAATGAGCACCATCTCCTGGCAGACCAAAGAAGTGCACTTAAGAAAACTAAGTAGGAGAGGCTTTTCCTGGCCTCTATACCCTCCCTGCCCAAGGCCATAGGAAACGACTCTACAAACAATTAATAGGTCCAATGCCCAGTTTTGAGCAACCAGCAGGACAATCTTAACAATAAAGGTTGAGCCAAAAATCAAAGAGTGTGGTAACTCACAGCCTCCACCCATTAAAGCTCTATAAAAGAGGAAGAGATAGAGCATCTAAGTAAAATATAGTAAAAATGAGATGCCTAAACACCAGCAAAAAATTACGAGCCATACTAAGAAAATAGAAGACATGGCTCAAGAAAATTAATACATCAAAGTCCCAGAAGACATGCAGAATTTGAGAGACCTAATCAGTGAGATGAGCACAAATTTCCAAAATCAAATTAATGAGATGAAGGAAAATATAGTTAAGGAGATAAATGACATGAAGAAGACATTGAGAGAACGCAAAGAAGAATTTGAAATCCTGAAGAGGAAAGTAACAGAGTTCATGGGAATGAAAGACATAATAGGTAGTCAAAAGCACATTTGAGGCATACAACAGCAGACTCAAAATGATAGAAGAAAGTATAAGTTATACCAAAAACAGAGCACCTAAAATTGAAGAGAGAAAAGAACAGAGAGAGAAAAGAATGGAAAAAATCGAGCAGGGGCTCAGAGAGTTGAATGACAACACAAAATGCCTCAACATAAGTGTCAAGGGAGTACCAGAAAAGGATGAGAAAGGAAAAAAGGTAGAAAGAGTGTTTGAGGAAATAATAGCTGAAAATTTCCCATCTCTCACAAAAGAAATGAACTTAAATGTCCAAGAAGCACACTCTACCCTCATGAGGATAAATCCAAATAGACCTACCCCAAGACACACATTATTCAGTATGTCAAGGTGAAAGATAAAGAGAAAATTCTCAGAGCAGCAAGAGAAGAGCAAATGAACATGTACAAAGGACGTCCGGGAAAACTTAGAGCAGAATTCTCTTCAGAAACGATGGAGATGAGAAAACAGTGGTATGATATAATTAGGAAACTGAAAGCGAAAAACTGCCAGCTGAGAATTCTTTGTACAGAAAAACTGTCCTTCAAATATGAAGGTGAGTATAAAGTATACACAAACAAACAGAAACTAAGAGAGTTTGCAAAAAGAATCCACCTTTGCAGGAAATAATAAAGGAATCCTTAGAACCTGAAAGAAAAAGATGAGAGAGAGGCTTGGGGGAGAGTATAGAAGAAAGAAAAGCAGGAAGAATAACCAAAAGAGTAAAAAGTGAGGCAAAAACAAGATGACATATGAAAACCAAAAGAATACAATGGTTGAAATAAATAGTGCATTTTCAGGAATATCATTGAATGTGAATGGATTAAATTCCCCAATCAAAAGATACAGGCTGACAAATGGATTAAAAAAACAGGAGTCGTCCATATGCTGCTTACAAGAAACTCAACTCAGACCCAGGGATACAAGCTGGCTGAAAGTAAAAGGTTGGAAAACGATACCCACGTGAATAGTAAACAGAAAAGAGCAGGGGTAGCTATACTAATATCAGACAAAATAGAGTTTAAATGCAAAAATGTGATAAGAGATATGAAGGATATTATATATTAATAAAAGGGATGATCCTCCAGGAAGATATCGCATTCATAAACATCTATGCACTTAACCAAGGTGCCCTAAAATATAAGAGCCAAACTCTGGCAAAACTGAAGGAAGAAATAGACATTGCTACAATACACATGGGAGACTTCAACACCCCTCTCACATCATTAGATAGAACAACTAGAAAGAAGATCAACATGGAAACAGAATACTTGAAAAATATGATAAACAAATTAGACCTAACAGCCTAACACCGGGTTATACATTCTTATCAAGTGCCCATGGATCTTTCTCCAGGATAGACCACATGTTAGGTCACAATTCAGCTCTCAATAAATATAAAAGGATTGAAATATACAAAGAACCTTCTCAGAACATAATGGAATGAAACTAGAAATCAAAAACAGACAGGAAAAAAGTAAATTTGGAAATGTGTGGAGACAGAACAACACACTCCTAAATATTCAGGGGGTCAAAGTAGAAATTGCAAGTGAAATCAATAAATATATTGAGACAAATGAATATGAGCATAAAACGTATCAAGCTTATGGGATAAAACGAAGGCTGTCTTGAAAGGGAAATTTATAGCCCTAAATGCCTATATTAACAAACAAGAAAGATCTAAACTGAAAGATTTAACTGAACAACTAGAGAAACAAGAAAAATAACAGCAAACCAATCCCAAAGCAAGCAGAGGGAAAGAAATAATAAAGATTAGAGCACAAGCAAATGAAAATGAGAACATAAAACAATAGAGAAAATCAACAAATCCAAAAGCTGGTTCTTTGAGAAGATCAATAAAATTGACAAACCCCTCGCTAGACTAACAAATAAAAAAAGAGAGAAGATACAAATAAATACAATCAGAAATGAAAGGGGTGAAATTACAAACAGCCTCACAGAAATAACAAGAATCATGAGAGGATATTATGAGAAACTATATGCCAACACACTAGACAACCTAGAAGAAATGGACAAATTTCCAGAAACACATAACCAACCTACACTGATGCTACAAGAAATATAAGAACTTAACAAACTAATCACAATTAATGAGTTTGAATCCGCCATCAAAAATCTCACAGCAAATTCCAGGACCAGATGGCTTCACAGGTGGATTCTACCAAGCATTTCAAAAAGGATTAACACCAATCCTGTTTAAACTTTCCAAAAAATGAAGAGGAGGGAAAATTACCCAATACATTTTATGAAGCCAAAATCACCCTAACACCAAAGCCACAGAAAGTTTCCACAAGAAAAGAAAATTACAGACCAATCTCTCTAATGAACATAGATGCAAAAATTCTCAACAAAATACTTGCCAATAGATTCCAACAGCATATCAAAAGACTTATATATCAAGACCAAGTGGGATTTATTCCTGGTGTGCAAGGCTGATTCAACATAACCATGGAATGGGCAATGATGTGTTTTAACTGAAATAGACTCATACTCTGGCTATGGGTTTGCATTTCTGGCATGCAATTCTTCTTCCAAAACTATCATCCATGGACTTACGGAATGTCTTATCTACCACCATGGCATTCCACACTGCATTGCTTCTGATCAAGGAACCCATTTCACAGCAAATGATGTGCAGGAATGGGCACATGCCCATGGAATTCACTGGTCTTAGCATGTTTCCCATCACCCTGAAGCAGCTGGATCAATAAAGGGTGGATTGGCCTTTTGAAAACTCAATTACTAGGTGGCAATACCTTGCAGGGCTGTGGCAATGTTCTCCAGGACACTGTGTATGCTCTGATTCAGCATCCTCTTTATTGTACTGTTTCTCCCATACCCAGGATTCATGGGTCCAGGAATCAAGGGGTGGAAAACGGAGTGGCACCACCCACTATTACCCCTAGTGACCCACTAGGAAAATTTTGCTTCCTGTCCCTGCAAACTTAAGTTCTGCTGGTCTACAGGTTTTAGTCCAAAAATGAGGAGTGCTGCCACCTGGGAACATAACAATGATTCAATTGAACTGGAAGGTAAGACTGCCACTTGGCCACTTTTGACTCCTCTTACCTGTGAATTAACAGGCAAAGAAGGGAATTACTGTACTGGCTGGGGTGTTTGATCCTGACTATCAAGGGGAAATAGGACTATATCTACATTATGGGGGTAAAGAAAAGCTTGCCTGGAATGCAGGAGATCATCTAGGGCATCTCCTAGTCCTGCCATGCCCTGTGATTAAAGTCAATGGAAAATTGCAACAAACCAATTCAAGCAGGACTAACAATGGCCCAGAATCTTTGGTAATGGAAGTTTGGGTCACCCCACCATGCAAAGAACCACGGCCAGTTGAAGGGCTTGCTGAAGGTGACGGGAACATGGAATGGGTAGTGGAAGGTTTCATGACTATTACAGTCCTCATTTCTGTAACTGGTCACATGGTCAAAGTTCATATTTATCACTATTTTCTTCCATGTTTCATTATGAGTATGATTGTATATGTTCACAAAACAAATTTCTTTGTTTTCTTCCCCAACCTCTTCCCCTAACATGAAAAGATGTATTAATTCCATGTCTTAATATTTATGGATGTCATGTTTAAGAGTGACTATTACCCAAGGACTTGCACCTTGGTCTGTGGGGAATTAATGTGTTTCCGGGTGTACGCAGGGGAGTTGAACATTGTTAGGTGGAAATATATATGTATGCTTGTCTGTTATTGTTTTTACTTACAGACTATATATGGTTTAGAGTAATGTGCATGATTGCCAAGTTGACAAGGGGTGGGCTGTGATGGTTAGGCTAATGTGTCAACTCAGCCAGGTAATTGTGTCCAGGTATTTGTTCCAGCAAACACTGGGCTAATTGTATTATGAGAGCATTATGGACTTCAATCACCAGTGAGTTTACTGCATGGATGGCTGATAACATCTGCATCAATCAGGGAGATTACATCATCAATGGGTGGTGCTTTTATCTAATCAGTTGAAGGGCTTAAAAGGGGAAATTATTTCAACATTCAGAGAGAATTTCCCAGCTTGTCGTTGGGCAGGCAACTTCTCCCAGAATCTCATCAAATACCTTTCATCAGACTTTCATCAGAGCCACATGTTTGCAGCCTGCCCGTGGAACCTGGACTTCTGCATCCACATGGTCATGTAAGAGACTCTTTTACAATCTTATATTATTGACAGATATCTCCTGTTGATTCTGTTTCTTAGGAGAACCCTGACTAATACACCACATTAACAAACTGAAGGAAAATATCACATGATCATCTCATTAGATTCAGAAAAGGCATTTGACAAAATCCAACATTCTTTTTTGAAAAAATATTTCAAAAGATAAGATTAAAAGTAAAATTCCTCAATCTGATAGAAGGCATATATGAAAAACCCACAGCCAACATCATACTCAATGGGGAAATGTTGAAAGCTTTCCCTCTAAGATCTGGAATAAGACAAGGATGCCCACTGTCACCACTGTTATTCAACATCGTACTAGAAGTTCTAGCTAGGGCAATTAGACAAGACAAAAAAATTAAAGGCATCCAAATAGGAAAAGAGGAAGTAAAACTCTCACCATTTGTGGATGACATGATCCTGTACATAGAAAATCCTGAAGTATCTATGACAAAGCTACTTGAACTTATAAATAAGTTCAGCAAAATGGCAGGATACAAGATCAACACGCAAACATCAGTAATGTTTTGTTCACTAGTACTGAAAAACCTGAGGAGGAGATCAGGAGGAAAATTCCATTTTCAATAGCAACAAAAAGACTCAAATACCTAGGAGTTAATTTAACCAAAGAAGTAAAGGATCTATATGCAGAAAACTACAAACCAATGATAAAGACATTTTAAAAGACCTACATAAATGTAAAGACATTCTGTGTTCATGGATTGGAAGAATAAATATTGTGAAGATGTCAATCTTGCCCAAACTGATTTATAGATTCAATGCAATACCAATCAAAATCCCAACAGCTTTCTTTACAGACATAGAGAAGGCAATTACCAAATTCATCTGGAAGGGTAAGTGCACCCAAATAGCCAAAAGCATTTTAAAAAGAAGAGCAATGTTGGAGGAATTTCATGGCCTGAACTTGAAACATATTACAAAGCTACCATGGTCAAAACAGCATGGTACTGGCATAAAGATAGACACAATCATTGGAATAGAATAGAGTAGAGAACCCAGAAATATACCCTCACCTATACAGTCAACTTGTTTTAGACAAACCTACCCAGCCCACGCTAATGGGAGAAAACATTCTCTTTAACAATGGTTTTGGGAGAACTGGATATCTATAACCAAAAGAATGAAAGAGGACCCCTATCTCACCCCCTATACAAGAATCAACTCAAAATCGATCAAAGATCTAAATATAAAATCCAGGACCATAAAACTACTAGAAGAAAATGTAGGGAAACATCTTCAATACATTGTCGTAAGTGGTGGTTTCTTGGACCATACACCCAAAGCATGTGCAACAAAGGAAAAAGTAGATAAATGAGACCTCCTCAAATTTAAACACTTTTGCACCTCACAGGACTTTGTCAGAAGGGTGAAAAGGTAGCCAACTCAATGGCAAATAATATTTGGAAATCACATATTTGATAAGGGTTTAATATCCAGGAAATATAAAGAGATGTTACAACTCAACAATAAAAAGACAAATGACCCAATTAAAAAATGAGCGAAAGGCTTGAATAGACATTTATCCAAAGAAGAAATAGAAATTGCAAAAAAAAAAAAAAAAATGAAGAAATGCTCAACATCACTGATGATTAGGGAAATGAAAATCAAAACTACAATGAGATATAATTTCATACCTATCAGAATGGCCACTATTTAAAAGACAGTGAACTAAAAGTGTCGGAGAGGATGTAGAGAGATAGGAACACTGCTTCACTGTTGGTGGGAATGTAGAATGGTACAAGCACTATGGAGGACTGTTTGGGAGTTCCTAAAGAAGTTTAATATAGACTTGTCAAGTGACCCTAAATACCACTATTGCATATATACCCGGAAGAACTGTGATCAGTGACATGGAGAGACATCTGCACACCGATGTTCATAGCAACATTATTCACCATTGCCAAAAGATGGAAACAACCCAGGTGACCATCATCAGATGAATGGATAAACAAACTGTGGCCTAGTCACACGATGGAATATTATGCAGCTGTAAGAAGAAATCAAGTCATAAAGCATATGGCAGCATGGATGACCTGGAGGACATTATGTTGATTGAAGCAAGCCAAAGAAAAGGACAAATACTGTATGAATGAGTTACTCTGAACCAAATATATTGTGTAACATACTGTTTCATCAAAAAAAATTATATAAAAAGAAAAAAAGGGTCGTGGAAGAGATACTGGTTTCACAGAGCTTTAGATTGAAAATCGGGTTTTGAAGGTGACTTTAACTCCAAGTAAGTGCATAGCTGCCAGTAAAATGGGTACCTTGCTTAGTTTTTAAAACTGGAGGAACCACATTATTGGCATAGCACTTGGTAAAAGCAGTGTTTGGACCTTGATTGTGAGTGAAAGCACGTGCATAGCAGCCAAACAAACAAGTATCTTCCTTACATTTCAAACTTGAAGTACCTCCTTCATTCACATAGAGTTAGGGGAGGCCAGTGCCTGGAAGTTGATTTTAAATGAAAACACATACAGAGCAGCCAAAGAAACATGTCTCTTTATTGGCCCTCTAAACTGAAGATCCAAGTGCATTCACTGAGTGGTAGGGAAAAACGATTGGAACTTTTATACACTGTAGAGTTCATGGAGTCTGTGGAGCTTGTGAAGCCTGTGGAAGCCTGTGGAGTCTCTGCAGGTGCCTGGAGCCTGTGGTGCCTATGGTGCCTGTGGAAACCTTTGAACACATGGAGACCTGTGGAGCCTGTTTAGGCCCATGTAACCTGTGGAGACTGTGGAGTCTGTGGAGCCTATGGCGCCCATGGAATCAGTGGAGCCTGTACATACATATGGATCCTGTTGAGCACATGGAACCCATGGAGACCATGAAGCCCATGGAGATGAGGGATTCCATGGACTCCTGTGTAGCTGTGGCAATTCAGAGCCTGTGAAGACTGTTGAGGCTTTCAGAGCCTGTGGAGTTCATGGAGCCTATGGGGACCCCAGAGCAAGTTGAGATATGGAGCCCGAGAAGACTGTGGAGACTGTGGAGCCAATGGAGCACATGTAGCCCATGAATGCCTGTGAAGTTTGTGGAGTCTGTGAAGGCCATGGAGGCCTGTGGAGCCTATGCAGTATTCTGGAGGCCTCTGACACCTGTGGACCATATGCTGTCTGTGGATACCATAGAGCCCAAGGATCCCTGGAGGCTGTGTAAGTCAGTGGAGACTGTGGGGCCTTTGGAGCTTGTGGAGGCCCATTTAGCTTGTGGAAACTGTGTAACCAATGGAGTATGCAGTCCTGTGGACTTGGATGAGGCCATGGAGACCATGAAGTACTCAAAGTCTATGGAGCCTGTATAGCCTACGCAGGCCCAGGGAGCCTGTTGAGCCTGTAAAGCCCTGTGGATCCTGTGGAGCTCATCAAGCCCATGGGGCCCATGGAGCATGTTGAGATATGTAGCACAAGGACACTATACAGAATGTGGAAACCATGGAGCTGATGGAGCCCATGGAGGATGTGAAATGCGTGGAGGCCTGTGGAGGCTGTGCAGGTCCTAGGACCCTGTGGAATCCATAGTGTCTGTGCAGTACTGGTGAGCCTGTGGAGCTCATGGAGTCCTGTGGAGTCTGTGTAGGCCAATAGACCCCATGGAGCCCATGGCACCTGTGCAGGCTTGTGGAACATGTGAAGCCTATGGAGCCACAGTAGCTCATGGATCCCAGGGAACCCATGGAGCCTTTGGAGCCTGAAGAGCCTCTATATCTCATGGATGCCATGGAGCCAGTGCAGGCTCATGGTTCCGGCATAGTCTGTTGAGCCCATGGAGCAATGTGGCATCTGTGGAGCACATGGACGTTATATAGGTCCACGGAGCTGTGGAATCTGTGGAAGTGGAGGAGGCTGAGTATCATGGGGACGACTGTGGAGTCTGTAGAGCCAATTTGGTCCATGGAGCCTTTGGAGCTGTGTATGCTAATGGAGTTATGGAGACAGGGGAGCCTGTGAAGCATGTGCAGGCACTTGGAAGCCATGGAGGCCTTGGAGGCCATGGACCCCATGGGGCATGCATTGCCAGTAGAGGACTGTGGTGCTTCTGCAGGCCCATGGAGCTGGAATTCCAGGAACAGCATAGCTGCCAATGAAATGAATATATTGCTTAGTTTTGAAAACTGAAGAAACCACTGCATTGGCATAGCATTAGGTAAAAGCAGTGAATTGATATTGATTGTGAGTGAAAGGATGTGCAGAGCAGCCAAACAAACTAGCATCTTTCTTACTTTTCAAACTTCAATTACCTGCTGCATTCACAGAGAGTTTGGTGAAATCAATGTCTTGAAGTTGATTGTAAGTGAATACATGTGCAAAGCAGCCAATGAAACAAGTTTCTTTATTGGTTTTCTAAACTTGAGAACCGACTACATTCACCAAGTATTAGGGAAAATCAGTGCTTTGCAGTTGATTTTAAATGAAAACATGTGCATATCAGCAAATGAAATTAGAATCTTATTTTCATTTCCAAAGTATAGACACTGAACCATTGACATAGAAAAGGCAGTGTTTTGACATTGGTTGTAAGTGAAAACAAATGCAAATCAGCCAAAAAAGAAGTATCTTATTTACTTTACAAAATTAAAGAACCTCTGCATTGGCAGAGCATTAGGTAAAAGAAGGGTTTTGACATTGTGAGTAAAAGCAAGTTCATAGTAGTCACGGAAATAAGTATTTTACTTACCTATGAAACATGAAGTAACTCCTGCATTCACAGTTTTAGGTAAAACCAGTTTTTTGAAGGTGATTGTAAGTGAAAATACAAGCATAGCAGCAAATGAAGAAAAATCTTACTTAGATTTCAAAAGTGCAGAAACTACTGCCTTATCATAGCGTTAGGTAAAGGCGGTGTTTTGACATTGATTGTTCGTGAAAAAAAGGGCAGAGCAGCCAAGGAAACAAGTATATTTCTTACTTTACAAACATGAAGAACCTTCAGGATTCACAGAACTTTGGGTTAAAACCAGGAGTTTGAAGTTGACTGTAACTCCAAGAAGTGCATAACTCCCAATGGAATGAATATCCTGCTTAGATTTGAAAACTGGAGGAACCACAGCTTTGGCATAGCATTAGATAAAACCAGTGTTTGACATTGTGAGTGAAAGCAAAGTCATAGCAGTGAAATAAACAAGTATCTTACTTACCTTTGCAAATTGAAGAACCTCCTACATTCTCAGAGACAGGTGAAACCAGCGCCTTGAAACGATTTTAAGTGAAAACACTTGCAAAACAGAGAATGAAACGTTTATTTATTGATTTTCTAAATTGAAGAACTGACTGTATTCTCTGAGCAATCTGAAAAGCAGTGTTTTGAAGTTGATTGTAAGTGAAAACTCGTACATTGTAGCAGAAAAACTAGATTTTACTTAGATTTCAAACATGAAGAAACTGCAGCATTGGTATATTAAAAGTAGATTTTTGACATTGGTTTTGAGTGAAAGCAAATGAATAGCAGTCAAATAAACAACTATGTAATTTACATTTCAAACTTTAAGTACCTCCTGCATTCACAGAGAGTTATGTGAAAATAGGGACTTGAAGTTGATTGTAAGTGAAAACACTTGCAAAGCAGCCAATTAAACAAGTTTCTTTATTGGTTCTCTAAACTGAAGAACGCACTTCATTCACTGGGTATAAGGGAAACACAGTGCTTTCAAGATGATTGTAAGTGAGAACATGTGCTTAGCAGCCAAAGAAACTGGAAATTTACTTAGATTTCAAAAGTGAAGAAACTGCAGGATTGACATAGAGAAAGCAGTGTTTTGACATTGGTTGTAAGTGAAAAAACTGCAGTGGAGAATATGCAGCCAGTGCAAACCCATGGAACCTGTGGTGCCCATGGATACCATTGAAAACAAGGACATCAGGGATTCCATGGAGTCCTGGTAGCTGTTGAGCCCTTGGAGCCTGTGAAACCAGTTGAGGTCTGTGGAGTCTGTGGAGCTCAAGGAATCCATGGGGTCCATGGAGCCTGTTGAAGTATGGATCCCATGGAGAACATGGAGCCCATAGCACCTGTGTGGGCCTGTAGACCCTGTGCAGGCTAATGAATACTGTGGAGCATTTTGAATCCAGGGAGCCTGTGGAGCTTTTGCAAGCACATGTAACCTACGGAGACTGGGGAGCCTGTGGAGCCTGTGGAGCCGTGGAATCAGTGGGGCCTGTGGAGCCTGTGAATAATCTTGGAGCCTGTGTAGATCAGGTAATCCATGGAGTCCTCAGTAGCTGTGGAGTCCATGGAGCCTGTGAAGCCCTTGGAGCCATCGAGCTTGTGCAGGTTCAGGGAGTCTGTAGAGCCTGTACAGTCCTGTAGATCCTATGGAGTTCATCGAGCCCATGGGTCCATGGAGCCTGTTGAGGTATGGAGCCCAAGGAGACCACAGAGAATGTGGAACCTGAGGAATGCGTGTAGCCCATGGACAGATATGGAGCCCATGAAGACTGTGGAACCTGTGGAGACTGTGGAGCATTTGGGAATCTGTGGAGTCTATAGAGCCCAAGGACCTGTGTAGACTGTGGACCCCATGAAGCTGATGTAGCCCAGGGTGTCATAGAGGACTGTGGAGCCCATGGAGGCTGTTGATCCAATGGAGCTCATGGAGCTCTTGGATGCTGTGCAGGCCAATGGAACTTGTGAAACCTGTGAAGACCATCAAGTCCCATGGAGGTGATGGGGCTTATGGAGGCCATGGAGCCTGAGTAGTCCATGGGGACTATGAAGCCTAAGGAGGCCTGAGGAGCCAGAGCAGACCCATGAACAATAGGGAGATTGTGAAATCTTTGATAATATAAAGGCCTGTGGAACCCATGGAACTCATGTGGCCCATGGAAGCTGTGAAATCCAGGGTGACCTGTGGAGCCTGTGCAAATCAGAGGACCCTGTTGAGTCCATGGTGACTCTGTAGGTCTGGGGAGTCTGTGGAGCCAATGGAGGCCTGTGGAACCTGTGCAGGCCTATAGAATCCATGGAGCCCATGGCACCTGCAGAGGTCTGTGGAACATGTGGAACCTGTGGAGTCACTGTAGCTTATGGAACTCATGGAATCCATGGAGACTGTGGAGACTTCTCAGCCTGTTTATCTCATGGAGGCCATGGAGTATGTGCACGGTCATAGTGCCAACACTGTTAAGCCCATGGAAGAATGTGGAGCCCTTGGAGCCCATGGAGGTTATGTGGGCCCATGGAGCATATGGAGGCTGGGGAGGCAGAGGAGGCTGAGGATCATGTGGAGGCCTGTGGAGTCTGCAGAGCCCGTTTTGGGCAATGGAGCCTGTGGGGCCTGTACAGCTCATGGAACCTCTGGAGATTGGGAGTCTGTGGAGCTTTTGCAGTCCTCTAGACCATATAGAAACCATGGAGATTGTGCAGGCCTGGGGATATTGTGGAGGCTTTGGAACTTGTGGAGCCTGAGTACGCCAGTTGAGGCTGTGAAGACTGTTGAGCCTTGAAAGTACATTTGAATTTGTGGATCCAGTTGAGATAATGATGCCTCTGAAGCCGATGGAGACCTTTGGAGCCTGTGCAGGCCAATGGCATCTAGGGCAGCTGTGGGCCCATGGAGGATGTGGAGACTGTTCAGGCCCAAGGAGCCTGTGGAGCCGTGATGCCTGTGGATGATGTGGACGTCCGTGGTGCATGTGGATCCCATGGGGCCTGTGAACCAATTGAATTCTGTGGAATCAATGGAAACCATGGAGCCTGAGAAGCCCATGGGGCCAGTGGATCCCATGGAAACCATGGAGGCCTGTGGAGCAGTGGAGCTTGTAAAACCCATGGATACCTGTTGAGCTGGTGCAGGCCCTTGGAGTTTTTGAAGCCTGTGGTACCTGTCGAAGCCTGCAGAACCCTTGGAGCCCATGGACGCCTGTGGAGATTCTGGATCCAGTGGAGTGTGTTCAGGCTGTGAAAGCCATGGAGCCCCTAAGGGCCATGGAGCCTGTGGAGCCTGTGAACCAATGAAACTGTGGAGATCTTGGAACCTGTGTAAACTGTGGGATTCATGGACCCTGTAGAGCCTGGGGAGTTTGTGGAGAATGTGGAAGCCTGTGGACTCTCTGCAGGTGCATGGAAGCTGTGGTGCCTATGGAGCCTGTGGAGACTTAGGAATGCATGGAGGACTTTGTTGCCTGTGTAAACCCATGTAACCTGTGGAGACTGTGGAGCTTGTGCATACCCACGGAGCCTGTGCAGCACGTGGAGCCCATGGAGTTCATGAAGCCCATGGACATCAGGGATTCCATGGAGTCCTGGGTAGCTGTGGAGCCCATGAATCCTGTGAATACAGTTGATGCCTGTGGAGACTGTGGAGCTCATGGAGTCCATGGGGCCTATGTGGCTTGTTGAGGTATAATGCCTGAGGAGACTGTGTAGACTGTGAAGCCTATGGAGAGCATGTAGCCCCTGGATGCCTGTGGAGCCCATAGAGTCTTTGGAGTCTGTGAAGCCCACGAAGGCCTGTAGAATGTATGCCAGCCCATGGAGACCATGGACACCTGTGAAGCATGTGCAAACTGTGGAGACCATAAAGCTCATGGAGCCTGTGTAGATTATGTAGATCAGTAGAGCCTAAACTGGAGGACGTCCAGAAACCTGTGTAGCAGGAACCTGTAGAGCGTGTGTAACCCATGGAGCCTATGGAGACCTGTGGAACCCGTGGAGCCCATGGAACCTGTAGAGACCTGTGGAGCCGGTGCAGGCCTTGAAAGTGTTTGAGGCCATGGGTACCATGAAGTCCATGGAGACCATGGAGATCAAAAACTCATGGAGCCCTTGGAGCCTGTGTATGTCCAGAGAGACTGTGGAGACTGTGGAACTTTTCAATTCCGTGGGTACCATGGAACCGATTGAGGTATGGAGCCCAAGGACATGACAGGCAATTTGGAGCCAGTGGAGAACATGTAGCCAATGGACACGTGTGGAAACCATGTAGCCTGTTGAGGCATGTGGAGCTTGTACAGGCCCATGAAACCTGTGGAGCCAATGGAGCTGATAGAGCTGGTGGAGCCCATGGAATCATAGAGCACTCTGGAGCCCATGGAGCCCGTTGAGCCCATTGAGCACATGGAGCTCATGGATGCTGTGCAGGACAGTGGAACCTGTAAAATGTGTGAAGCCAAAGGAGTCTGTGGAGCTGATGGAGCTTGTGGAAGCCATGGAGACCAAAGAGCCCTTGGAGACTCTGGAGTTGAAGGATGTCTGTGGAGCTTGGGCATGCCCATGAAGGACAGGGAGATTGTGAAATCTCTGTAAATGTAGAGGCCTGTGGAACCCCTGGAGCTGATGGGGCCCACAGAAGCTGTGAAACCTGTGGAGGCCTGTGGAGGCTGTGTAGACCTATAGACCCCATGGAGCCCATGTTGACTCTGCAGGCCTATGGAACATGGGGAGCCTTGGAGCCAGTAAGCTCATGGCTGCCATGGAACCGATGGAGACTGTGGAGCCTGCCGAGCCTCTATATCTCATGGAGGCCATGGAGCCTGTGCAGGCTCATGGACCTGCCAGAGTCTGTTGAGCCCATAGAGGAAGTGGATCCCTTTGTGCCCATGGAGGTTGTATAGACCAATTTAGCCTGTGGAGGCTGTGGAGGCTGAGGAGTTTGAGGATCATGTGGAGGCATTTGGAGTGTATGGATCCCACTTTGGGCCATGGAGTCTATGGGGCCTGTGCAGGCTCATGGAGCCTGTGGAGTCTGTGGAGACTGTGGAGGCTGTGCAGACACATGGATGCCTTGGAGGTTTTGGAGGTCATGGAGCCCATGGAGGATACATTGCCCGTGGAGGCCTCTAGAACCTCTGCATGCCCATGGAACCTGTGCAGACTTAGAAGTCAATGGAAACCATTCAGCCTGTGCAGGCCGATGGAGCCAATGGAGACCATGTAGCCTATAGAATTCCATGGAGTCTTTGGAACCTGTGGAACCTGTTTAACCTGTGGAGCATGTGGAGGCCTGTGGAGCCCATGGAGCCCCTGGCAACAGTGTAGGCCTGTGTTCCCTGTGTAGGCCACTGTAACATTTGGAATATTGGGAACTCAGTGAGACTGTGGAGCTTGTGAAGGCCTGTAGATGCGTGGAACCCATGGAGCTTGTACAGGCCTGTGGAGATTGTGGAGGCTTTTGTTCAGCTCGAGGAGGCTGGTTCAGGCCACGGATACTTTGGAGCCTGTGTAGGACCTTGTGAAATGAGAAGCCTCTGGAGAACATCATGCCTATGGAATTGATGGAGACCTGTGGAGCCTGTGCAGACCATGAAGCCCAGTAGATCTTGCAGTTCCATTTGAGCTTGTGGAGCCTGTGGGTCCAGGGATTCCTATCTAGAGCCTCTGTAAATCATAGAGTGTGAGGAGCCCAAGGAGTGTGTGTAGCGTGTTCAGGCCCATGCAGCCTGTAGAGCCTTTGGAGCCTGTGGAGCCTATGGAGTCCATGGGGCCCATGGAGTCTGTTGAGGTATGGAAACTGAGAAGAACACAGAGACAGTGGATACAATGGAACACCAGTAGCCCCTGGATGGCTGTGATTCCCATGGAGCCTATTGAGTCCGTGGAACCTGTGTAGGCCTGTGGAGCCTACACAGGCCCCTGGAGGATGACACCTGTGGAGCATGTTTTCCCTATGGAGACCATAAAGCCCATGGATCACGCGGAGGCTCTGCAGGCCAGTGGAGCCTGTGTGACCTTTGGAGCTTTTGGAGGTGCATAAAGCCTGTGGATCCTGTGTAAGCCATGGAGACTATGCAGACTTGTGGAGCCCATGTTGCCCATGGAGCCTATAGAAGCCTGTGGAGCCTGTGCGGGCTTGTGCAGATAGTTGAGACCATGGAGATTATGAAGTCCATGGAGAACATGGAGTTCTCAAAGTCTTAGGAACCCGTGGAACCTGTGCAGGACCAGGGAGCCAGTGAAGCCCGTACAGACCTGTGGATCATGTGGAGTTTGTCAATCCCATTGGGCCCATGAAGCATGTTGAGTTATGGAGCCCAAGGACATTACAGAGAATGTGTAGCCTGTGGACAGCATGTAGCCCATGGACACCTGTGAAGCACATGGAACCTTTTGAGCCTGTGGAGACTGTGGCACCAGTTGTGGACTGTGGAGCCTGTACATGCCTTCGAGTTTTGGATTCTGTAGAGTCAATGGAGCTGGTGAAGCCCATGGAGTCATAAAGGACTGTAGAGTACATGGAGCCCATGGAGCCCATTCAGCCCGTGGATATCATGGATGCTGTGTAGGCCAGTGAAACCTGTACAACCAGTGAAGCCATGGAGTCCATGGAACAGGTGGAGATTGTGGAAGATATGTAGACCGAGAGCCATTGTGACTAAGGAGCCCAAGGAGGCCAGGGGAGACAGTGCACTCCCATGAAAGACAGGGAGACTGTGAAGTCTGTGAGAATACCAAGGCCTGTGGAACCCTTGGAGTTTATGGAGCCCATGGAGGGTGTGAAACCCATGGAATCCTATGGTGCCTGTGTATTTCTGAGGACCCTGTGAAGTCCATGGTACATCTGCAGAACTGGGGATCCTCTGGAGAACATGAATGGCTGTGGAGCCTACACATGCCTATAGATCCCATGGAGCCTATGGCAGCTGTGAAGGCATGTGGAACATGTGGAACCCAAGGTACTTCTACAGGCCTGGGGAGCCTGTGGAGCCCATGGAGGCATATTGAGCTTATAGAGGCCTATAGACACCAGGGAGCCTATGACAGTTTTGCAGACCTGTGGAACATGTGGTGCCTGTAGAGCCACTGGAGCTCATAGAACCCATGGATACCATTGAGCCTCTGGAACACACAGAGCCTGGATATCTCATGGAGGCCATGGAGCCTGTGCAGACTCATGGTGCTGGCAGAGCCTGTTGAGGCCATGGAGGAATGTGGATCACTTGGAGACCATGGAGGTTAGGTAGGACCATGAATAGAGTGGAGGCACTAGAGACTGAAGAATTTGAGGATCATGTGGAGGCATGTGGGGTCTGTGTAGCCCAATTCGGGCTATGGAGTTTGTGAGGCCTCTGTAGTCTCATGGAGACTGTGGAGACTGGAGATCCTCTGGAGACTGTGAAGCCACATGGATGCCATGGAGGCCTTGGAGGTGATGGAGCCCATGGAGCATTATTGTCCCTGGATGCCTGTGGAGATGCTACACGCCCATGGAGCCAGTTTAGCCTTTTTAGCCCATGGACACCATGCAGGCTGTACAGATCTATGGAACCTCTGGGCATGTGGAGCTTGTGGAGCCAGTATATACCCATGGAGCCTTTGGAGCACGTGTAGACTGTGGAGCCCATAGAGCCTGTGGAGCCTGTAGATGCATATAGACATGAAGGAGCCTATGGCAACTGTGCAGGGCTGCAGAACATGTGGAATCTCTTGAGTCACTGGAGCTCACAGAGCCCATGGAACCCATGGAGATTGTGGAACCTGCAGAGCCTATATATCTCATGGAGGCAATGGAACCTGTGCAGGCTCCTGATGCTATCAGAGCCTGTTGAGGCCATGGAGTAATGTGGATCCCATGGAGCCATGTTGGTTATGGAAGCCAATGAAGCCTGTGGAGGATGTAGAGTCTGAGGAAGCTGAGTATCATATGAAAGCCTGTGGAGTCCATTTTGGGGCAATGAGCCTGTGAGGGCTGGTCAGGCTCATGGAGCCTCTGGAGGCTGTGGAGTCTTTGGAGACTGTGAAGCCACATAAGTGCCATGGAGTCCATGGGCGTCATGGAGCCATGGAGCCTACATTGCCCCTCAAGGCCTGCAGAGCCTCTATAGGCTTATGGAACCTGTTTAGCCTCTGAAGCCTTTGGACCCATGTTGCCTGTGCACGCCTATGGAGACTGTGGAGCATGTGGAGCCTGTAGAGCCTGTAGAGCCTGTGGAGTCATTTGAGTCTGTGGAGCCTGTGCATACCCCTTGAGCCTGTGGCGCACATGGAGCCCATGGAGCATGTGGAGTCTGTGGAGCTTGTGGAGTTTGTGCATACCCATGGAGCCTGTGCAGCATATGGAACCCAATAAGACTTTGAAGTCTGTACAGCCAGTGGAGGTCTGTGGAGCCTATGCAGACCCCTAGAGATCATTGACACCTGTGGAGCGTGTGCTACCTGTGGAGGCCATAGATTCCATGGAGACTGTGGAAGTTGTGGAGGCCAGTGGATCCTGAGAGGACTTTGGAGCCTGTGGAGGCCCATGAAGCCTGTGGAGACGGTATAAACAAAGGTGTCTATGCAGACCTGAGACACCTGTGGAGTCCATGAAACCAGTAGCAGCCTGCAGAGCCTATGCAAGCCAGTGGAGGTGGTTGAGGCCTTGGAGCCCATGAAGTCTGTCAAGACCATGTAGTTCACAAAGCCCGTGGAGCCCTTGATGCTTGTGTATACCCAGGGAGCTTGTGGAGACTGTACAGACCTGTGGGTGCTGTGTAGGCCAGTGGTACCTGTGCAACCAGTGAAACCCAGGGAGTCTGTGGGGCTGGTGGAGCTTGTGGAAGTCATGGCGATCAAGGAGCAAATGGAGACTATGGATTACAAATAGGTCTGTTCAGCCTGTGCAGGCCCATGATGGACAGGTAGAGTGTGATGACTGTGAGAAGGTAGAGGCCTGAGGAACCCATAGAGCTGATGGAGCCCATGGAGGCTGTGAAACCAGTGGAGGACTATGGAGCCTTTGCAAGCCTGAGGACCCTGTGGAGCCCATGGTGACTCTGCAGGCCTGGGGAGCCTGTGTAACCCATGTAACCTAGGCAGAGCTTGGGGACTCATTGAGCACAGGGAGACTGTAGAGGCATGTGGGCCCTATGCAGTCCTGTGGATGCAGTAGATTTCAGGGAGACCATGAAGTCTGGGGGACCATGGAGTTCACAAAGCTGGATGAGCCTGCGGAGCTTGTTCAGGCCCAGGGAGCTATAACTCCATGCAAGGATATAGCTGCCAATGAAATGAGTATACTTCTTAGTTTTGAAAACTGAAGAAAACACTGTATTGGCATAGCACTAGGTAAAACCAGTGTATTGACATTGAATGTGCATGAAGGCAAGTGCAGAGCAGCCAAAGAAAGTAGCATCTTTCTTACTTTTCAAACTTGATGTACATCCTGCATTAACAGAGAGTTAGGTGAAATAAGTGTCTTGAATTCGATTGTAAGTGAATACACGTGTAAAGTAGCCAATGAAACAAGTTTCTTTATTCATAGTCTAAACTGAAGAACTGACCATTCACCAAGTGTTAGGGAAAAGAAGTGGTTTGAAGTTGATTGTATGTGAGAACACGTGCATAGCACCAAAGAAACTAGAAATTCACTTAGATTTCACAAGTGAAAGAACTGCAGCATTTTCATAGAAAAAGCAGGGTTTTCACATTGGTTATAAGTAAAGACAAATGCAGAGCAGAAAAATAGCAGTGTTTTATTTACTTTACAAAATTGAAGAACCTCTGCATTGACAAAGCATTAGGTAAAAGAAGGGTTTTGACAGTGTGAGTGAAAGCAAGTGCATAGCAGCCAAGGAAATAAGCATCTTACTTGCCTATCTAACATGAAGTACATCCTGCATTCACCGAGTTTTATGTGCAACCAGCATTTTGAAGTTGATTGTAAGTGACAACATATGCATAGCTGCAAAAGAAACTAAAATCTTACTTAGATTTCAAAAGTGAAGAAATTGCAACATTGGCATAGAAAAAGCAGTGTTTTGACATTGGTTGTAAGAGAAAACATGTGCAAAGCAACCAATGAAACAAGTTTCTTTATTGGTTCTCTAAACTGAAGAACCAACTGCAGTCACTGAGCATTAGGGAAAAACAAAGCTTTGAAGGTCATTGATAGTGAAAACACGTGCATAGAACCAAAAGAAACTAAAATCTTCCTTAGATTTCAAAGTGAAGAAACTGCTACATTGGAAGAGAAAAAGCAGTGTTTTGACATGGGTTGTATGTGAAAACAAGTGCATACCAGCCAATGAAATAAATATCTTATATATTTTACAAAACTGAAGAACTTCTGCATTGGCAGAGCTTTAGGTAAAAGCTGGACTTTGACATTGTGAGTGAAAGCAATTGCATAGCAACCAGGGAAACAAAAGTCTTACTTATCTTTCAAAGATGAAGTACCTCGTGAGTTCACAGAGTATTAGGTAAGACCAGTGGTTGGAAGGTAATTGTAAGTGAAAACACATGCATAGCAGCAAATGAAAAACAAAGTTTACTTAGATTTCAAAAGTGAAGAAGCTACTGCATTGGCATAGCATTAGTTAAAGGCGTGGTTTTTACATTGGTTGTAACTGAAAACAAGGGCATAGCAGCCAAGGAAAGCATATCTTTCTTGCTTTACAAACGTGAAGAACCTCCGGAATTCTGAGAGTTTTAGGTTAAAACCAGGATTTTGAAGTTGATGGTAACTCCAAGGAAGTGCATAGAAGCCAATGAAATGAGTATCCTCCTTAGTTTTGAAAAATGAAGAAACCACAGCTTTGGCATAGCATTAGGAAAAGCAGTGTTTTGACTTTGATTGTTAGTGGAAGCAAGTGCATAATAGCCAAAGAAAATCTTACTTACCATTCAAACTTGAGGTACTTCCTGCATTTACAATGTGTTAGATAAAACCACTGTGTTAAAGTTCATTTTAAGTGAAAATGCATGCAAAAGAGCCAATGAAAGAAGTTTCTTTATTAGTTCTCTAAACTAAAAAACCGACAGCATTCACCAAGTGTCAGGGAAAAGCAGTGTTTTGATGATGTTTGTAAGTGAAAATACATGGAAAGTTGCCAAAGAAATAAGAATCCTCCTTAGATTTCAAAAGTGGAGAAACTGCTGCATTGGCATAGAAAAAGCAGAGTTTTGTCATTGGTTGTATGTGAAAAAAGTGCAAAGCAGCCACATAAAGTAATATCTTATTTACTTTACAAAAGTGAAGAACTTCTGCATTGGCAGAGCATTTGCTAAGAGCAGGGTTTGACATGGTGAGGCAAAGTAGTTGCCTAGCAGCAAATGAAGCATTTATCATCCTTACCTTTCAAACATGAAGTACTTCCTGCATTCACAAAGTGTTAGATAAAACCATTGGTTTGAATGAGATTGTTAGGGAAAACACATGCATAGCAGCAAATGAAACACAAATCTTACTTAGATTTCAAAAGTGAAGAAACTAGTGTATTGGCATAGCCATAGGTAAAAGTGGTGTTTTACATAGGTTGTAAGTGAAAACAAGGGCATAGCAGCCAAGGAAACAAGTGTCTTTCCTCCATTACATACATGAAGAACCTCCTGGATTCACAGAGCTTTATGTTAAAACCAGGATTTTGAAGTTGATTGTAACTCCAATCAAGGGCCTAGAGGCCAATGAAATGAATATCCTGCTTAGTTTTGAAAACTTAGGAATCCACTGCATTGGAATAGCATAAGGTAAAAGCAGTGTTTTGACATTGGTTGTGAGTGAAAGCAGGTGGATAACAGCCAAAAAAAATCTAACCTATCTTTCAACCATGAATTAACTCCTTCATTCACAGAGAGTTAGGAGAAACCAGTGTTCTGAAGTTCATTGTAAGTGAAAAGACGTGCAAAGCAGCTGAGGAAACAAGTTTCTTTATTGGTTATCTGAACTAAGTACTTACTTTATTCACCAAGCGTTAGGAAAAATCAGTGCTTTGACGTTGATTGTAAGTGAAAACACGTGTCTAGTAGTAAAAGGAACTAGAATATTACTTAGATTTCGAAAGTGAAGAAACTGCACATTGGCAGAGAAAATGCAGTGTTTTGACATTTATTGTAAGTGAAAACAAGTGCATAGCAGCCAAAGAAAGAATGTCTTATTTACTTTACAAAAGTGATGAACCTCTGAAATACCAGAGCATTAGGTAAAACCAGGGTTTTGACATTGTGAATGAAAGCAAGTGCATAGCAGCCAGGGAAACAAGTATTTTACTTAACTGAAAAACGAAGTGGTGTGTGCTGATTTAAACCAGGATGTGTAAGTCCATTGAGGGTGGTGGGCCACACTTGTGGGAGATGTTTGTGTGGGATGTGGTGGGAGGTGGGGGAGGTGGGCAACATGGGAATCACAGTGGGTTCCGTGTAATATTTTGGGTAATCTAAGCACCTCTTAAAAAATATATATATATATATGACATTTTTGTAAGCAAATGCACATATATGTGTATATATTTATATATCATTTTGCAATTGTTGGTATGTATTGTGAAAATTTTGATTTTTACCCACAATATATAAAATAAAATAAAATAATTAAATTAAATTTAAAAAATGAAGTAACTCCTGCATTCACAGAGTGCTGGGAACCCTAATGTTCTGAAGGTGATTGCAAGTGAAAACACATGTATAGCAGCAAATGAAACACAAATCTTACTTAGATTTCAAAAGTGAAGAAACAACTGCATTGGCTTAGCATTAGGTAAAAAGTAGTGTTTTGACATTGGTTGTAAGTGAAAACAATGGCATAGCAGGCAAAGAAACAAGTATCTCTTTTACTTTACAAACGTGATTAAGATCCTGGATTCACAGAGCTTTAGATTAAAACACGGGTTTTGAAGGTGATTGTAACTACAAGCAAGTGCATAACTGCCAATAAAATGAGTATCTTGCTCAGTTTTGAAAACTGGAGAAACAACTTCATTGCCATAGCATTAGGTAAAATCAGGGTTTTGACATTGATTGTGAGTGGAAACAAGTGCATAGCAGCCAAGGAATGAAGTATATCATTTACTTTCAGAAGTGAAGAACTTCTGCATTGGCAAAGCATTAGGAAAAAGGACAGTTTTGACATTGTGAGTGAAAGAAAGTGCATAGCAGACAGGAAACAAGTGTCTTACTTACCTTTCAAACTTGAAATACCTCCTGCATTCACAGAGTATTAGATAAAATCAGTGTTTTGAAGGTGACTGTACGTGAAAACACATGCATAACAGCAAATGAAACACGAATCTTACTTAGTTACAAAAAGAGAAGAAATGACTGCATTAGCATAGTGTTAGGGAAAAGTGGAGTAATGATATTGGCTGTAAGTGAAAACAAGGGCTTAGCAGCCTAGGAAATTAGTGTCTTTCCTTAGAAACATGAAGAAACCATTTGGATTCATAGAGCTTTAGGTTAAAATCAAGATTTTGAAGTTGATTGTAACTCCAAGGAAGTTGATAGCTGCCAATAAAATGAGTATCTTGTATAGTTTTGAAAACTGAAGAAACCACTTCACTGGCATAGCATTAGGTAAAAGTTTTGTCTTGACATTGATTGTGAGTGAAAGCAAGTGCATAGCAGCCAAACAAACAACTACCTTATGTAACTTTCAAACTTGAAGTTCCTTCTGCACCCACAGAAACTTAGGTGAAACCAGTGTT